>CM057342.1:711370494-711702243 GCA_030015575.1 Agapanthus africanus
CTGCAGGGATGAGCGTCCTCACAATCAAAAACCCCTCACAAAACGAGGGGGAATCTGACGAAATCTGCTACAATGGCCACATCCGTCCAAACCTCCAATATACAGTGCCATAAATCAACTTGGTATTTCCGGAGAGGTGGACGGATAAATCCAAATAGCATCTACCCTCAAAATTCAGGCCGGACGTCCCAACGTCCCAGTCACGTCTTTCGGAGGAGAACAGGTTTCCTTGCTCGTCTCTGAGCTATCCTATGGCTAAGATTCCCCAGCGCCCCTGTTTGGCCGGAGAATGGAGCACGTGCGTTCTCGTAACGGCTCCGCGTATCTTGCCATGATGAGATCCTCCGCTCCACGTCCAGCATCCCATGCCAGCGTATCTCGCTATTACTGAGCGTATCTTTCCATCAATGCAGGCGTTATGCATGGGAGAAATAGGCGGTGAGAATTTCGCATCGGCTCATTCTCAGACGACCCATATATAAACCCCTCCTCCAGACGATTCAAGTAACTGGAATTCAATCCAATATGCCGCTATTCTGCCCAATTATTTCCCGGTACTTACTTGATCATCGGAGGGTCCTACGGTGGTTTCCCACGCCGGAACTTCCTTTGCAGGTAGCTCGGCGTCAACAACAATCAATAACCCATTGAGATCCACACCTAACCTCCCGCTACAAATCTCAACCGTTCAGCCCCGCTGGCCGCAAGATCGATGGAGGACGACATCTGAGCGAGATCACGAGCTCCATCTCTATCAATTATAGCTGTTAGGGGGTTTAAAAAGATAGAAATACCCATCTAACATATCAGAATTCAAGTTACCGAGACGATTCAAAGCCGATGTGCGGCCATCGGGACCGGAGAGTCCCTATCCCAACCCTTGAAATCCTGAAATTTACCATTTTGGCACTTAAGGGTAAGAGCTTCAGCAGCAAGCTCTTGGAGACCAAGTACTCGGCCGCTAGACGACCCACACATGCATGAGGATTTCCCATTTGCGGTAAGGCAGAGGAGGGACATAAGGCTTTCGATTGAAGTTTTCGTTCTTGTTTCGATTAGCGATAGTCAGGGTTCGAGTTGTAGCTAGCCCCTACTACCTAAGGGTATATTCGTTGCGACCTTGTATCTTTGATTCAGTGTCCTAAGAAAAATCACACCTTTTCTTTGCTTTGGTTCATCTGGAAGAGAAAAAATTTCCCATCAATTGCGATTGATACCAACAATTTCAGTTGAAACCCTGATCTACTGCTCCAATTAATTTCGACAAATTTAGCTGAAAAATCATCATGTGAGAGAATGTGAGATTGAGAGAGAGCTGAGATTGAGAGAGATGAGAAAGATGAGGGATAAATGTTGTCATAATTGTTGTAACCCTACCACACAGTTACATTAACTCACTCTTTATCTTTATATTGTTATAACTAGAAGTCCCTAAATGATGTCATTAATCAACAAAATAGAAAAAATGATAAAATTCCAATATCCAAAGTTGAGAAGTATAGATATCTATCTCGTCCATCACAAAAGACAAAAATAAGAAAATGTAAAGTCAACAAGCCTCTCTCACTCTCACACATTCATTACACATTCTGTCACATGCTTAAAAGCCCAAAAAGATATGTGCATTACAAATTTATACATAAATCTTTATATTTTTGTTATTTTGTATGTCTCATTAATTTCTCAATTCTAATATTACTAACCGTGTTCATTTAATTTAAATTTAGAAATATTCATGTAATGTCCGGAATAAAAATAATTTACACACGCCATTTATATTTATGTCTTTTATATTTATGTTGTTCAAAATATACGCACGTGCATCACACGTGCAAAATACTAGTTATTATAACTAGAAGTCCTTAGATGATGTCATTAATCAACAAAATCAAAAAAATAGAAAAAAATAACAAAATTCCAATAGCCAAAGTAGAGAATTGGAAACAAAAGACTGAAATAATAAAATGAAAAGTCAATAACTCTATTTCTCTCTCTCATAATCTCATTCATTACACATTCTCTCCAATGATTAAAAATGATTAAAAGCACAAAAAGAGATACATACCTTACAACTCTATTTCTCTCTTTCATAATCTCATTCATTACATATTCTTCTGGGATCGATTCTCACACACTCTCCCAGAAAGAAAGTACTATGGATATTCTTTATGTATATGGAGTTTGCACCAATATTCTTGGTGTGAGAGGGAAAACATGTGGGTGAGAGTAACCAAAGTGACACGAAATCTTTCTATTGGTTTTCCATGTTGACAAATTTATGAAACTCGCAATGTAAATCAACAACTCACAGGAAACTAGATGATGCATGCACCATGTTTATTTTTAAATGCATTAATTAATTATGTGGATACAATGAATATTGAAGGTCAAGTCGCATCATGCCAAGGGTTTCTCCTTCTAACTAATGCAATAGTGAACAATAGAAATTCTTTAGATTTAAAACAGTATCTCCTTATTTAAAAAATTGAAGAAGATGCAAAACTTATGAGGAAGAATTCTGTCTCAAATTTAAAAAATTTAAAATGTGATACGGATGGTAATGGACTGCAAATTTTGTTCCAAATAAAAACAAAATGACGGACAACAAAAAAAATTGAAGTTGAAAACATGTAAAAGAAAATTAAATGAAATAGAGTTTGAAAAGACTGAGACGAGTTTAATTTGACGGCTATAAATTCCGTTGTTTTTCAACGCTCGGTTACAGTGGACAACGAATCTAATATAATCCAGTTTTCACAAACACCTCACTCTCACACACACACATATATACGTGTGTGTTATATATATACAGAATGAAAATACAATAAAAAAAAATTACCCCAAAATTTCTAGAAACAAAAAGATCTTATTTTCCTGTATATACGGTAGCTCGTTCTCAGTTATATGGATGTATCGTAATAATCTATTTTTTTTTAAGGGTGCACTTTCCAAAGTAAGGAATACGAGAGATGGCTAGCCCAGCCATGCTCCTACGATCAGGGAACAACCCCGCCGTAATCACACTTCGGATTCTAGCATTACATGGTAGTTAACAAACAGTGCTTGAGTAAAGGAAAAATCATAGTTCATCACTTTACTACATTGCAAATTAAAAGAGTTTGAGATACATTTATTTCACAGGATAAACAACTAACCAATAAGACAAATGCTGAAATCAAAGAAGGTAGCGCTGGTGGTGCAGTCTAGATCTCCGCAATCTCGAACAATAAGTCCTGCTATTGGGCTGGATCTACTTCGTCCTCTGAGCATGCACACTCAGGTCGTCAGGGCGACACATATAGCAACAAATATGTATAATGGGCGTACGGTATTATTAAACATGGGGAGTATAATGGATTTGCAGAACATGTATATAATAACATCAACTGAATATGAATAGTGCACTATGAGTAACATGTCGGTGAACTAAGCAATGTATATGTCACTACTTAACGGTCATTAAGTCAATGAAATCAATTGGTGAAGAGGATACTCGTGTTTAACAAGGGTCTCGTGCATGCCCGAGACTACGGTCCACTGTGCCCGGGACATAACCCTGTCAGCCGTGCCGCTAGGCCCACGACCTAAAGTGTGTGTGTGTGTGTGTGTGTGTGTGTGTGTGTAGGGAATGATCATCCTCTAAATCACTGTATCTCGCTAAATACGAGTTCAAATCCACCTTGAATTCCCCATTCCCCCAAGTCATGGTATGTATTCATGAATTAGATAGGTTGTGGACAATACTTATCACTGTCGTTTTCAATCACTTTTTCCACTTATCAATATCGCTGTCGTATTTGCCACAACCCAATCCGTAATCATTAATATATCGAAAATGCAGATGATCCCTATGCAGCAGGTATAACTCAAGCACGAAAAATATACAGAAATGCACTGAACATGTATTCATTATACTATAACGACTAATGCCATATAACTTGCAAAATTCACGGTAAATCATACGCTTAGAATTGACCAAAACAATATAAAGGGCGTATGAAGCACACTGTATTATCTAAACATTAAAATTTAATTTAGGTCAAACGGAGTTCAGATTAGGGAGTTATCATCATTTAAAGGCAGCGATCGATTTCTGGAATTCCAATTCCAGAACTGGATGCCCAACTTTGCGCACAATTTATCAGTAATTATGTGCAGATTCAGCTTTTTCCCTAGTTGAATAAAATTTAGTTCTGCCAGTTAAGTTTCCAACGCACCAAACAGATTATCAATCGCACCTCTACATCAGAAGTTATGTCCAGATTAAAGTGACAATGTACTGAACATTTCTGCAGAAACTGCAGAACGCACTGACATTCTAATATACGATTTAAATATCAAACGACCGTAAAAATGCACGGGACCTATTTCAGGTGTTAGCTAATTAAGTTATCTATGCTACCCTATAGGGATCCACGCATTTTCAATTTTAAGCAGCTGTGTACAGGTGCTTAGAATTCAGTTTCCCCCATGGATTGCTACCCCGGACTGCAGTCCAGAATAATAAGTCTATACAGTTTTCACTATTTAAACCACATGATTTTCTGTGAACGTATACATGGAATCATAGATTATTCAGTTCCCTTCACAACGAGCCTAAGCATGCCACGATCCGTTTTTTTTAATAATTTATTACGAAGCTAACAAGGCTGCATGATCAGAAAATTCAGTTTGGACGGTGCATCCTGAGTGCATCGTATTATGTTTGGAACTTCAATAATTTAACACCAATTTTATACACACTACCAGATAACAGTACATGGATCTTTTAAATCATAAATTTGGGGAATTTCAAACGAGGTTTTGGTTCAAGACAATTGATCGAGAACGTAATATACACATGAAACTATCGATCGGAACTTCATGTTTCGTCTAATCGATTCAAACGGGATTGATCCCCCCGATCCCTACATGTATTAACCCTGGGATATAGTCCCAATTCCAAATGATCACGCATAACTCCAAGACATTACAGGTCGTAGAAGAAAACTGGTTGATAACAATACGACAGACACACACCCAATTTCAATTGTCTCATTTGTTTCAAATTGAAATTAAAGAATACCAATTCCAATTGTCTAATCCATTTCAATTGTCTCATAGGTTCAAGATATAGCATGATAAGCAAGTAGAAGATACTTGCCTTAGGCGAAGGTGGCACGGTAGCGACGACGAGCACGATCAAGGCACGATGCGCGCTCGACTGAGCTAGATTGGAGTACTCGGGCTCAGCACTGGCGTGGAGGCGGTCACGGCAGGGGTTTCCGGTGACTCCGTCGAAGTGCTCGAGTGCAGAGGGGATGCCGGCAGTGAACTCAGGCAACTCGGGGATTGGAGCTGGTGAGTCGTGGAGCTCGGGGCTGCAGGGAATCGATGATGTGGCTCTAGCTCTGGCTTTGGCGAGGTCGGCTGAGATGATGGGTCGGAGCTCAGGTGAGGTGCAGGGATGAGGGAGTTGGGTTCGTCGACGAGATGCGGGGCTCGGCGCTGATGGTGGTGGGTGCTCGGGTTGGTGGTGATGAAGATGAGGCGAGGGTGTTGGCAGGTGATGTAATGACCCCAAAATCTTTATACATTTGTATTATCCCTCTTCAATAATATACCGTATTTATTTGTACTTGGTATTTTCCTTTTTCTAATAAATTTATTATTATTTTATTTCTCAATCTATTATGTATTTTTTTCTAGGTACAATTTCTTTTTCTTATATTTAAGTTTTAAACTTCTCATTCTTATTTTTTCCTTTCATAAATATTTAACCCAAATCCATTATTCTTATTCTCTACAGCCCATCTAAAAAGCCCATTTTCTTTTTAAGCAACATCATATATTTAATTCTAATTAAATATATGCATGAACAACCTTATAGCTCATTGGTTAAGTCCTTGCATTGTTATTCCATAAGTCACATGTTCAAATCCCCATTCTTGCAATTATTTTTTTATCATTTTTTATTCTTCCCATAACCTACAAATGAGACCTTTCATTTCCAAAATGAATGGTGACCTTTCATTTCTCTTTTAATTCTTATGTTAAATGCATATATTATTATTCACCATTACAACATCTTTATTTGTCCTCCTCCATCTTTTCCTTCCTCATATTTTTCTATCTCTCACTTCTTCCTCTTCACCAAGATGACAAGAAGAAGAACATGAAGAAATCTTCAAGAAGGTCTCGCTAGTAACGCGAGGCTATCGGCGGATAGACAAGCCCGGTGATAATACCGGCTTGTGCATGTAAGTCCCTTCTCTCTCCTTTTCCCCCACCTCTTATTTTCCTCTTGTCATGCATCGTGAACTCTCTATTCTTTTCATATCATAATCCATAAGAGAAGATACACATAAACATATACATATACATATACATAAGTTTAGATATATATGATTCTATATGGTTTAATAATATCTTATTACCTCTTGTTCAAATTAAAGTGTTTTCAATTGTTTGTTCATGACTATAAATGTTTATTATGAGTAGTGAGAACAAAGATTTCATGCCACAATATATTTACGATATCTCATGGAATCGGTTTGGTTATTAAAAGAAAAGATGAAGCTTGCGTAAAAATACTAGTTAATCTTTTTGCCGATTTTAGTATACACATCAATACCTTTAGATTTAAAATAATTTTTAGACATTAATTTTTACTTCTGAAAATTTCATGGAATTTACATATGATAGATTATATTATTTTATACATGCTGTACAAATTTTAGATCGATCCGCATAACGGTTTGTGAATTACATCATATTTATTCACTGATCGTAAAACAGAAAACTGCAGCTATCGGTCAATTTCTAGGACACATAACTTGGTATACCGTTATCCAAATTGAGCAAACTCAGGTGTTTATGATATCTACATCGAATGATCTAGATTTTCTTAGTTTTATAGTTTTACTGAAAACCTACCTAAGATAAAGAAAACTGCATTACAATATTAAGTGACGGATCTGGACAGAATCTGTCCTGATTCGCACATTGTTTTTAAATTGGACATAACTCGAACACCCGATATCCGTTTGTGACAAAATTTAGATGTGTAGATGCACCATTGATAGAAATATAATTTTCTGTATATTATATTACTTAGGAATGCATGAAACAACCTGATATAGGCTTTACAATACAATATATAGTTGCTGTCCAGAAATCGTTATGCGGATCGATCTAAAATTTGTACATTTGTATTCCATATTCGTTCAACTTGATTAATTAGTCATACATAATATTTCTTCACTGATATACCCCAAAATCTTTATACATTTGTATTATCCCTCTTCAATAATATACCGTATTTATTTGTACTTGGTATTTTCCTTTTTCTAATAAATTTATTATTATTTTATTTCTCAATCTATTATGTATTTTTTTCTAGGTACAATTTCTTTTTCTTATATTTAAGTTTTAAACTTCTCATTCTTATTTTTTCCTTTCATAAATATTTAACCCAAATCCATTATTCTTATTCTCTACAGCCCATCTAAAAAGCCCATTTTCTTTTTAAGCAACATCATATATTTAATTCTAATTAAATATATGCATGAACAACCTTATAGCTCATTGGTTAAGTCCTTGCATTGTTATTCCATAAGTCACATGTTCAAATCCCCATTCTTGCAATTATTTTTTTATCATTTTTTATTCTTCCCATAACCTACAAATGAGACCTTTCATTTCCAAAATGAATGGTGACCTTTCATTTCTCTTTTAATTCTTATGTTAAATGCATATATTATTATTCACCATTACAACATCTTTATTTGTCCTCCTCCATCTTTTCCTTCCTCATATTTTTCTATCTCTCACTTCTTCCTCTTCACCAAGATGACAAGAAGAAGAACATGAAGAAATCTTCAAGAAGGTCTCGCTAGTAACGCGAGGCTATCGGCGGATAGACAAGCCCGGTGACAATACCGGCTTGTGCATGTAAGTCCCTTCTCTCTCCTTTTCCCCCACCTCTTATTTTCCTCTTGTCATGCATCGTGAACTCTCTATTCTTTTCATATCATAATCCATAAGAGAAGATACACATAAACATATACATATACATATACATAAGTTTAGATATATATGATTCTATATGGTTTAATAATATCTTATTACCTCTTGTTCAAATTAAAGTGTTTTCAATTGTTTGTTCATGACTATAAATGTTTATTATGAGTAGTGAGAACAAAGATTTCATGCCACAATATATTTACGATATCTCATGGAATCGGTTTGGTTATTAAAAGAAAAGATGAAGCTTGCGTAAAAATACTAGTTAATCTTTTTGCCGATTTTAGTATACACATCAATACCTTTAGATTTAAAATAATTTTTAGACATTAATTTTTACTTCTGAAAATTTCATGGAATTTACATATGATAGATTATATTATTTTATACATGCTGTACAAATTTTAGATCGATCCGCATAACGGTTTGTGAATTACATCATATTTATTCACTGATCGTAAAACAGAAAACTGCAGCTATCGGTCAATTTCTAGGACACATAACTTGGTATACCGGTATCCAAATTGAGCAAACTCAGGTGTTTATGATATCTACATCGAATGATCTAGATTTTCTTAGTTTTATAGTTTTACTGAAAACCTACCTAAGATAAAGAAAACTGCATTACAATATTAAGTGACGGATCTGGACAGAATCTGTCCTGATTCGCACATTGTTTTTAAATTGGACATAACTCGAACACCCGATATCCGTTTGTGACAAAATTTAGATGTGTAGATGCACCATTGATAGAAATATAATTTTCTGTATATTATATTACTTAGGAATGCATGAAACAACCTGATATAGGCTTTACAATACAATATATAGTTGCTGTCCAGAAATCTGAATTTCTGTTTTAAATGCTGATATTAAAATGATCATAACTAGAGCTTCATAAATCCAAATCGTATGAATCTTGGTGTTTTAGATAAGTACATCGAAAGAACTAAAAGTTTCTAATAATCTTCGTAACCTGAAACCCGATATAAATTAACTCAAACTGCGTTTTAAAAATATGTGACGGTGCCGAATAGATTCTGATCTGTTTTGCGCGACGATACGAAAACATATATATCTCTCAAACCGGTAGTCATATTTAGGTAAAACTGGAACTCACGCATGCAAAACATTTAGAGCCATATTTCTGTTTATATTTCGCATTCGTTCAACTTGATTAATTAGTCGTACATAATATTTCTTTACAGCATTGTTTTTGGTAGTTACTCGTATAATATACTTGACTCATTTCATACTATTCGAACATGTATACATATTTATCTTGATCATTAAATTGTTGTATATACATAAAGACGATAATCAAATACTTGAGGTGTATTTTGCAAACTATACAATATTACTTTTTACAATAAACCCCCTCAAGTTTTATAAATTACAATAAGGCCCCTAACAAATGAAGAACTTCAAATTATCTTCTCTAGTCTGACTCGGGTTAGAGTCTGACTATTTCTGACTTGAATATAATTCAAGTCAATCTATATTCTTTATATTTCAACTCAAGATGAATACATGAATCTCAGAATCCAGTTAACAAACTATATAACTTGACTGAACCGAACCATGGATATTCCTTTTACATGATTCCCAGTATTCCATTTACATGACTCTATGGTTATAGCCGTTTCCTGATATCATGGTTTCGGTCAGTCAGTTAATCACTCATACAATCAACACAATTTTACAAGATAACAATACAAACAAGACATCGCGGGGTTTAAGGGGTAAACTGGTACGGAATATGTTAAAGGTGGCACGAGGTGGTCACTTAAGACGTAATTACATCCATGCCGTTGTTCCGTGGTATTATCGACGGAGCCTTGTACTACAGGTTACCAAAGTCCCCGGTGTATGTGGGACTCCCCTCGTATACACTGGCATCTTCTGTACCAGGCTACAAACAACAGCGTTAATACAACATTACAATATTATAATACAACATTAAAAGCTACACTCTCCCTCTCTTACTCTCTGTCTATTTCTCCCTTATCTTTGGGACTTACCGAGCGACCTGTTCGCTGACGACATTCTATTTCTTTCTTCTTTGAATGTCGTCAGGTGATTTGGACCCGGCAGAGGTTGAGCCATCGCAAGAAGACTTGGAGCAGTTTACTGAAGACCCTGCACTGTAGTTTCATTGTACACTTTTCCTTTCTGTACTTTTCATTTCCTGTTATGCCACTGTTTAGGCATCTTTTATTTCAGTTGTATTTCCTTTCATGTATTGTATAAAGAATGTTAATAAATAAAAGTTGCTGTTATTTTTATACTCTTGTCTCTTGTGTAATATTTTATATTGCTTAGCTACGCTTAGCGTATGTATTTCTGAGTACATACGTAGCGGACCTCGTCGCGCCCACTTCACCATACACTGGGAAGCGGGGCGTGACAGGTTTTGTTGGTGGCCCATGCAGGTCAGAGCTGTATGAATCCCTGTCATGCAGTTCTGGTCTGCGTGAACAACCTAAGCAATATAACACAAGAAACAGCAACTAAAACATTCTTTACAATCATGTTCCTTGAATCTTACCATTTCATATTCCTTGAATCTTATCATCCGTTGAATCTATCCTAACCCTATTCTTTCACTCACAATCACCAAATTGTTTTGAAACTGTTACACTTTCCTTTTACAAATTTCGAGGACGAAATTATTTTTAAGGAGGGTAGAATGTAATGACCCCAAAATCTTTATACATTTGTATTATCCCTCTTCAATAATATACCGTATTTATTTGTACTTGGTATTTTCCTTTTTCTAATAAATTTATTATTATTTTATTTCTCAATCTATTATGTATTTTTTTCTAGGTACAATTTCTTTTTCTTATATTTAAGTTTTAAACTTCTCATTCTTATTTTTTCCTTTCATAAATATTTAACCCAAATCCATTATTCTTATTCTCTACAGCCCATCTAAAAAGCCCATTTTCTTTTTAAGCAACATCATATATTTAATTCTAATTAAATATATGCATGAACAACCTTATAGCTCATTGGTTAAGTCCTTGCATTGTTATTCCATAAGTCACATGTTCAAATCCCCATTCTTGCAATTATTTTTTTATCATTTTTTATTCTTCCCATAACCTACAAATGAGACCTTTCATTTCCAAAATGAATGGTGACCTTTCATTTCTCTTTTAATTCTTATGTTAAATGCATATATTATTATTCACCATTACAACATCTTTATTTGTCCTCCTCCATCTTTTCCTTCCTCATATTTTTCTATCTCTCACTTCTTCCTCTTCACCAAGATGACAAGAAGAAGAACATGAAGAAATCTTCAAGAAGGTCTCGCTAGTAACGCGAGGCTATCGGCGGATAGACAAGCCCGGTGACAATACCGGCTTGTGCATGTAAGTCCCTTCTCTCTCCTTTTCCCCCACCTCTTATTTTCCTCTTGTCATGCATCGTGAACTCTCTATTCTTTTCATATCATAATCCATAAGAGAAGATACACATAAACATATACATATACATATACATAAGTTTAGATATATATGATTCTATATGGTTTAATAATATCTTATTACCTCTTGTTCAAATTAAAGTGTTTTCAATTGTTTGTTCATGACTATAAATGTTTATTATGAGTAGTGAGAACAAAGATTTCATGCCACAATATATTTACGATATCTCATGGAATCGGTTTGGTTATTAAAAGAAAAGATGAAGCTTGCGTAAAAATACTAGTTAATCTTTTTGCCGATTTTAGTATACACATCAATACCTTTAGATTTAAAATAATTTTTAGACATTAATTTTTACTTCTGAAAATTTCATGGAATTTACATATGATAGATTATATTATTTTATACATGCTGTACAAATTTTAGATCGATCCGCATAACGGTTTGTGAATTACATCATATTTATTCACTGATCGTAAAACAGAAAACTGCAGCTATCGGTCAATTTCTAGGATACATAACTTGGTATACCGGTATCCAAATTGAGCAAACTCAGGTGTTTATGATATCTACATCGAATGATCTAGATTTTCTTAGTTTTATATTTTTACTGAAAACCTACCTAAGATAAAGAAAACTGCATTACAATATTAAGTGACGGATCTGGACAGAATCTGTCCTGATTCGCACATTGTTTTTAAATTGGACATAACTCGAACACCCGATATCCGTTTGTGACAAAATTTAGATGTGTAGATGCACCATTGATAGAAATATAATTTTCTGTATATTATATTACTTAGGAATGCATGAAACAACCTGATATAGGCTTTACAATACAATATATAGTTGCTGTCCAGAAATCTGAATTTCTGTTTTAAATGCTGATATTAAAATGATCATAACTAGAGCTTCATAAATCCAAATCGTATGAATCTTGGTGTTTTAGATAAGTACATCGAAAGAACTAAAAGTTTCTAATAATCTTCGTAACCTGAAACCCGATATAAATTAACTCAAACTGCGTTTTAAAAATATGTGACGGTGCCGAATAGATTCTGATCTGTTTTGCGCGACGATACGAAAACATATATATCTCTCAAACCGGTAGTCATATTTAGGTAAAACTGGAACTCACGCATGCAAAACATTTAGAGCCATATTTCTTTTTATATTTCGCATTCGTTCAACTTGATTAATTAGTCGTACATAATATTTCTTTACAGCATTGTTTTTGGTAGTTACTCGTATAATATACTTGACTCATTTCATACTATTCGAACATGTATACATATTTATCTTGATCATTAAATTGTTGTATATACATAAAGACGATAATCAAATACTTGAGGTGTATTTTGCAAACTATACAATATTACTTTTTACAATAAACCCCCTCAAGTTTTATAAATTACAATAAGGCCCCTAACAAATGAAGAACTTCAAATTATCTTCTCTAGTCTGACTCGGGTTAGAGTCTGACTATTTCTGACTTGAATATAATTCAAGTCAATCTATATTCTTTATATTTCAACTCAAGATGAATACATGAATCTCAGAATCCAGTTAACAAACTATATAACTTGACTGAACCGAACCATGGATATTCCTTTTACATGATTCCCAGTATTCCATTTACATGACTCTATGGTTATAGCCGTTTCCTGATATCATGGTTTCGGTCAGTCAGTTAATCACTCATACAATCAACACAATTTTACAAGATAACAATACAAACAAGACATCGCGGGGTTTAAGGGGTAAACTGGTACGGAATATGTTAAAGGTGGCACGAGGTGGTCACTTAAGACGTAATTACATCCATGCCGTTGTTCCGTGGTATTATCGACGGAGCCTTGTACTACAGGTTACCAAAGTCCCCGGTGTATGTGGGACTCCCCTCGTATACACTGGCATCTTCTGTACCAGGCTACAAACAACAGCGTTAATACAACATTACAATATTATAATACAACATTAAAAGCTACACTCTCCCTCTCTTACTCTCTGTCTATTTCTCCCTTATCTTTGGGACTTACCGAGCGACCTGTTCGCTGACGACATTCTATTTCTTTCTTCTTTGAATGTCGTCAGGTGATTTGGACCCGGCAGAGGTTGAGCCATCGCAAGAAGACTTGGAGCAGTTTACTGAAGACCCTGCACTGTAGTTTCATTGTACACTTTTCCTTTCTGTACTTTTCATTTCCTGTTATGCCACTGTTTAGGCATCTTTTATTTCAGTTGTATTTCCTTTCATGTATTGTATAAAGAATGTTAATAAATAAAAGTTGCTGTTATTTTTATACTCTTGTCTCTTGTGTAATATTTTATATTGCTTAGCTACGCTTAGCGTATGTATTTCTGAGTACATACGTAGCGGACCTCGTCGCGCCCACTTCACCATACACTGGGAAGCGGGGCGTGACAGGTTTTGTTGGTGGCCCATGCAGGTCAGAGCTGTATGAATCCCTGTCATGCAGTTCTGGTCTGCGTGAACAACCTAAGCAATATAACACAAGAAACAGCAACTAAAACATTCTTTACAATCATGTTCCTTGAATCTTACCATTTCATATTCCTTGAATCTTATCATCCGTTGAATCTATCCTAACCCTATTCTTTCACTCACAATCACCAAATTGTTTTGAAACTGTTACACTTTCCTTTTACAAATTTCGAGGACGAAATTATTTTTAAGGAGGGTAGAATGTAATGACCCCAAAATCTTTATACATTTGTATTATCCCTCTTCAATAATATACCGTATTTATTTGTACTTGGTATTTTCCTTTTTCTAATAAATTTATTATTATTTTATTTCTCAATCTATTATGTATTTTTTTCTAGGTACAATTTCTTTTTCTTATATTTAAGTTTTAAACTTCTCATTCTTATTTTTTCCTTTCATAAATATTTAACCCAAATCCATTATTCTTATTCTCTACAGCCCATCTAAAAAGCCCATTTTCTTTTTAAGCAACATCATATATTTAATTCTAATTAAATATATGCATGAACAACCTTATAGCTCATTGGTTAAGTCCTTGCATTGTTATTCCATAAGTCACATGTTCAAATCCCCATTCTTGCAATTATTTTTTTATCATTTTTTATTCTTCCCATAACCTACAAATGAGACCTTTCATTTCCAAAATGAATGGTGACCTTTCATTTCTCTTTTAATTCTTATGTTAAATGCATATATTATTATTCACCATTACAACATCTTTATTTGTCCTCCTCCATCTTTTCCTTCCTCATATTTTTCTATCTCTCACTTCTTCCTCTTCACCAAGATGACAAGAAGAAGAACATGAAGAAATCTTCAAGAAGGTCTCGCTAGTAACGCGAGGCTATCGGCGGATAGACAAGCCCGGTGACAATACCGGCTTGTGCATGTAAGTCCCTTCTCTCTCCTTTTCCCCCACCTCTTATTTTCCTCTTGTCATGCATCGTGAACTCTCTATTCTTTTCATATCATAATCCATAAGAGAAGATACACATAAACATATACATATACATATACATAAGTTTAGATATATATGATTCTATATGGTTTAATAATATCTTATTACCTCTTGTTCAAATTAAAGTGTTTTCAATTGTTTGTTCATGACTATAAATGTTTATTATGAGTAGTGAGAACAAAGATTTCATGCCACAATATATTTACGATATCTCATGGAATCGGTTTGGTTATTAAAAGAAAAGATGAAGCTTGCGTAAAAATACTAGTTAATCTTTTTGCCGATTTTAGTATACACATCAATACCTTTAGATTTAAAATAATTTTTAGACATTAATTTTTACTTCTGAAAATTTCATGGAATTTACATATGATAGATTATATTATTTTATACATGCTGTACAAATTTTAGATCGATCCGCATAACGGTTTGTGAATTACATCATATTTATTCACTGATCGTAAAACAGAAAACTGCAGCTATCGGTCAATTTCTAGGACACATAACTTGGTATACCGGTATCCAAATTGAGCAAACTCAGGTGTTTATGATATCTACATCGAATGATCTAGATTTTCTTAGTTTTATATTTTTACTGAAAACCTACCTAAGATAAAGAAAACTGCATTACAATATTAAGTGACGGATCTGGACAGAATCTGTCCTGATTCGCACATTGTTTTTAAATTGGACATAACTCGAACACCCGATATCCGTTTGTGACAAAATTTAGATGTGTAGATGCACCATTGATAGAAATATAATTTTCTGTATATTATATTACTTAGGAATGCATGAAACAACCTGATATAGGCTTTACAATACAATATATAGTTGCTGTCCAGAAATCTGAATTTCTGTTTTAAATGCTGATATTAAAATGATCATAACTAGAGCTTCATAAATCCAAATCGTATGAATCTTGGTGTTTTAGATAAGTACATCGAAAGAACTAAAAGTTTCTAATAATCTTCGTAACCTGAAACCCGATATAAATTAACTCAAACTGCGTTTTAAAAATATGTGACGGTGCCGAATAGATTCTGATCTGTTTTGCGCGACGATACGAAAACATATATATCTCTCAAACCGGTAGTCATATTTAGGTAAAACTGGAACTCACGCATGCAAAACATTTAGAGCCATATTTCTGTTTATATTTCGCATTCGTTCAACTTGATTAATTAGTCGTACATAATATTTCTTTACAGCATTGTTTTTGGTAGTTACTCGTATAATATACTTGACTCATTTCATACTATTCGAACATGTATACATATTTATCTTGATCATTAAATTGTTGTATATACATAAAGACGATAATCAAATACTTGAGGTGTATTTTGCAAACTATACAATATTACTTTTTACAATAAACCCCCTCAAGTTTTATAAATTACAATAAGGCCCCTAACAAATGAAGAACTTCAAATTATCTTCTCTAGTCTGACTCGGGTTAGAGTCTGACTATTTCTGACTTGAATATAATTCAAGTCAATCTATATTCTTTATATTTCAACTCAAGATGAATACATGAATCTCAGAATCCAGTTAACAAACTATATAACTTGACTGAACCGAACCATGGATATTCCTTTTACATGATTCCCAGTATTCCATTTACATGACTCTATGGTTATAGCTGTTTCCTGATATCATGGTTTCGGTCAGTCAGTTAATCACTCATACAATCAACACAATTTTACAAGATAACAATACAAACAAGACATCGCGGGGTTTAAGGGGTAAACTGGTACGGAATATGTTAAAGGTGGCACGAGGTGGTCACTTAAGACGTAATTACATCCATGCCGTTGTTCCGTGGTATTATCGACGGAGCCTTGTACTACAGGTTACCAAAGTCCCCGGTGTATGTGGGACTCCCCTCGTATACACTGGCATCTTCTGTACCAGGCTACAAACAACAGCGTTAATACAACATTACAATATTATAATACAACATTAAAAGCTACACTCTCCCTCTCTTACTCTCTGTCTATTTCTCCCTTATCTTTGGGACTTACCGAGCGACCTGTTCGCTGACGACATTCTATTTCTTTCTTCTTTGAATGTCGTCAGGTGATTTGGACCCGGCAGAGGTTGAGCCATCGCAAGAAGACTTGGAGCAGTTTACTGAAGACCCTGCACTGTAGTTTCATTGTACACTTTTCCTTTCTGTACTTTTCATTTCCTGTTATGCCACTGTTTAGGCATCTTTTATTTCAGTTGTATTTCCTTTCATGTATTGTATAAAGAATGTTAATAAATAAAAGTTGCTGTTATTTTTATACTCTTGTCTCTTGTGTAATATTTTATATTGCTTAGCTACGCTTAGCGTATGTACTTCTGAGTACATACGTAGCGGACCTCGTCGCGCCCACTTCACCATACACTGGGAAGCGGGGCGTGACAGGTGAGGTGTTGGGAAGGAGGAGAGGGAATGTTGAGGTGCTCGGTGGGCAGTGATCGGAGATGGGAGTTTGGGTTAGGGTGCATGGGTGATGTTGGCTCGATGTTGGAGGAAGGCAGAGGAGAGTGAGCAGAGAGGGGAGATGAGGGAAGAGAACGAGGGAGTGAGAAATAGACGTTGGAGAGAAGAGGGGAGGCAGGTGCGGGGATCCCGAGTTCGTTGGCGACGAGATCACGTCGACTTGGAATCGTTCTCGCGGAGGTGAGCACTGTTAGTGTTTATGCCCTAGAAGGCCATTACTGTATCATACTAGTTTGTATATTACTTAATGGAAGCTTGGGATATTCACATGTATATAACAGTCTTGCTAAACATGGTAGTATGCTACTTGGTTTTTCTATCTTAATATGTGAGTATACGTATTGATAGAGCTCTTAGGATCTTGCTTGACTACCAGCGTTGTGATGGCAGTCACACTAGTGTGGGCTGGGTAGTCTACAAGCACATCCTTATTCAGGTCCCTGATCGTTGGATTATCGAGACAGAGCATCGATACTCCGGAGTAGACTAGTGTGTACGCTTCTCATCCCGGTTGGGGAGATGGTCTGTCCCACAGCCGTCAGTACGTCGTACTGGAGATAGTATGCAGGTGATCGTTAGGTTACGGGTACACCGGACAGGACTCACAGGGAACTGTTGGTTGGTTTTATACCAGTCGTCAGTGAACAGTTCCCAGGTGACATGAGTACAGCATAGTCCGCAGACTTGACACTGCTACTTCGCCTCGAGTGTGTCTCACTGTTCTTAGATTGCTACCCTACCACGGCTAAAAAGAGTCGTGCAAACAGGTAGCAGTTGGGTGCAGTCCCGAGCACTTGGAGGCAGTGGCGGTTAGACAGGATTCGTCTCTCCCGGTATTGGGAGTTGATATCGCGCTGTGTCAGAGAGCCATTACGCAAAGTCCCTGGCCAGGGCAAGCGAGATTTGCTGGTAGGTTCCACTAGTTTCTCAGGGTGTAATGGGCTTCGCTCCGACACGACTTATACCGCTATTAGGGGACTGACGCTTGCCGCCCCCTAGGCCCGATATGCGATAGTCTAAGACGAACGGACCTGACTGTATGGAGATTGTCACATCAGACTCAGTAGGAGTTCGGATGGGTTCCCTCATCTGCCTTCTTATCGACATCTACCTGGGGACCGTTACGTACAGCTAGTGCCGCTTGTGGTCTGTGGTTAAACCCACTGCCAGCGTAGTAGTCGAGTCTCTAGAGTCCCACACAGAGAGTTTCCCTACTCCAGGAGAAACGATATAGAGGTCGTATGGTTTTACGACAAGGGTTCGGACGCATACGTGCGTTTACGCGTGTACGACTTTCGGACAGTTTTTACTAGTCGGCTTTGGTTTAAGCCAGTTACTGGTATCCGGTTATTGGATTTATACAGTCTAAAGTTTTTCCGTATTTTTGCGGAAAGGAGGGGCGTTCTCGTAATTGCGCGAGAAGCTTCTAGAAGATGGTGACTAAGGAGGTTTAGGTGGCATATGCAATGAATGTGATTAGTGAGTCATATGGATGATTCATCCATGTCATTAATGCATAATAAATGCTTAATGACTCATGGAGTGAATCATCACTAGATATTATCAAGCATGGTTGCTAAATTCATTTCTTATTCTTTTCTTGATAAAAAGAAATGCTTGATATATATCATGTTATCTCACTATTCTTATATCATTATCTTTATCATCTTCTCTCTCCTCAAGCTCTCCCTCTTCAAACACTAATCCTCCCCTCTCATGAGTTGAGTACAAGGATTAGTAAGACTACTTAATCCATAACCCTCTTTATATTTCACCTAGCTTCTTTGATTAGCACTTAGAGAAGTTTAGTTGCCTCAAGTTTAGAGGCTAAGCTTGGAGTAAAGCTCTCGGGTGGATCGTCTACTACTTCGAGAAGGCCGAGGAGGAGGTGGAGTTCACAAAGACGAAGGACACGATTCGTTAGGTATAATCCCTAAACATAGTAGCATAGAAACTCTATGTTTTAAGTTAGTTATCGTTTAGATTCGATTCAAGCGGTTAGTCGATGTTTGTTCATTAAACAAGTTCGTTTTTGAAAATTCCGCCTCCCCACAAGTATTGGGGTGTTGTACATCGACTTACAGTGGTATCAGAGCCTCGCTAAACAATAAATAACTTACTTGCAAATTTGTATGAATTTCGAACGAAAAAAAAGAAACCGGAAAAGCCCGAAAACTTCAGTTTCTGTCGATTTTTAAATGAAGTCCTAAAATTTTTCAGGGAGGTTCAGAAAGCTTAAAAAGACAGTATAAGAACACCCAAGAAAATTGGGCACATGATTCGGCTAAAGCGCCGCGGAAACGCGGCGGATCCCACCGATCCGCCGCGGTTCCGCCGCCGAGTTGCCGAGTCATGAACCCAATTTTCCTGTGTTGGTTCTGTGTGATATTTGGGATTTTCTGGAATATTTAATTTTTGCTCAGGTTTCAGATTTGCAGAGCAGTATTGGAGCAAAATTAAAAGTGTTTAATCGATCGAAATTATACAGTATTTGCTTGTTGGATTATATCTGTGATTGTATAATGTGTTCGTAAACCTCCCCTAACTGCTAGTATGTCAGTTGGCAGGGGGTTGCACATTTCTGAAATGGATTTTATCTGTTTGTGCATATGAACTGTGTTGGACTGTTGTGATGTATAGCCGGGGTTATGTGATGGGTTATTATTTAATTCATTTGATGTAAATGTAATTTGTTGTAATATTATTTTGCGGGGCACATCCAGGTTGCGGTTGTAGCCACCGTTGTATTATTTCATTTTACTGTTTTTTGCTCCTAGGACAGACCCAAGGTGGGGTGCACAAACTGCCGGGCGGGTAGTTTGCCGTATCCGTTGGGGTCTTGGGTGGGGTAATGGCTATTCATCACAACTGTGTAATCCGTCTTTTGTTGCAGGCTCAAAACAAACACGGATTACTTGCAAATCCAATAAAGTTCATCTGTGATCTGGAATGCCTATTATTGCGTCTGACGAATGTACAATATCTATATATGATAGCTATTTAGACGTCACTTATGTTTTACACCCGCGCTAGCCTAGCCCCGCTCTGTCGTTAGTTAAGTAACCTAACGGGTGATGACGGGACCCCGTGGCGAATGCGGATGGCATAAGAGGACGTTGTATTTTCGTTGTTTTCTGCAATGATAGGTTAATGATGGGACGCATTATTTATAATGCAAAGAAAAACAAACCAAAGTTTAAATCGTTGGAACAATTTAAAAGAAACCACTCGGTTAATTTTAAAACAGATATTTTTAAATGCGGAGACTTAACCACTCCTTTTAAAAGCTATCAGGTTCCTTCGGTTATATCAAGTTCACTACGTTCACGGTTTCGCCAAAACCATTCGTAGCCCTCCGTCATTTCATTTGGGTATTCAGTAGTATTCAAGCTATGCATTTTGGCCAAAGTCAAGGCATAGTGTTTGGTAGCTGCTGGGTTTTCATTTGTTGTATAAGATAGATGAGTTAGTTTGGGACAGTCGTATTATCATTTGACTAAAGTCAGGGGTATATACGGATGGGTTCAAATTGACAAGATAATGACGGGTAGAACTTGACATGTGACTTATGACATTTTGACCAAAGCCAAGGTCATAAGAGCATGGGGCAAAAATATATATCGGGAATTTTTAAAGAAACTGAAATTTGCAAAGAGTTGCATACCATTTGGAGTTTGATGAATGTTGGTAGGATTACTTCAACATTATCATACGATGATATTTGGATCCCGATCCTACTGTGAGTATATGCTACTTATCAGGATATTCGTCACTTAACGATCAATGCTATAAACCAAGTAGGTGTCCAGAAAAGTGTCAGCGGGGTTACGCCCCCAGAGAAAAGAGGTTATTTAATTAAGGAACTTCGCGAAAGCGTTGGAAAACCTCCCTCGAAGTATCGACACTGGCCTGGCTGAACGGTTAAGCAAGTATTGTACGGTGAGAATAGTCCTGGCTAATTCTTCTTTTATGGTTTGAGGAAGGATTCGAGAAACAGTGGGAGCCATCCAGTTTAGATAAACTAAAAACCACTCTAAACTTGCAAGAGCATTATGCTAAAGAGTTTTCTTCTCTCTCTCCTAATTGCAGCGACCCTGAAAATGACTGGACTTAAGTTACTTTTAGAGAAAAATATACTGACAGGGCCAAACTATAAAGATTGGCTGCGGAATGTCAAAATGGCTTTGACCTATGACAAACTGGGGTACGTCCTCACCGCTACGGCACCTGCTGTCCCTGGTCCCAAATCCAGCAATGCGGATAAGGAAATCCGCAAAACTGGGATTTACATTGCGCGAAAGCCAAGTGCATCGTGCTTGCCTCAATGAACAATGAACATTAGAGGAGGCACGAGGATATGAACCTAGATGGCATATTTCTCCATACAAAGGAACTTTATGGAGAGCAATCTCGTATAGCAAGATACGAGACCTCTAAGAACTTGTTTCGAGCGAGGTTGGCTGTCGGGTCATCGGTAGGAGAACATGTCCTAAAGATGATCGGCTATATTGAAGAGCTCGCAGACCTTGGGATGACTTTGGACAATGAGCTCTATACAGACCTTATTCTCCAGTCCCTTCCTCCCACCTACGCCCAGTTTATCCTGAACTTCAACCTTCAAGGAAAAGAAGTTGAACTTCCGGAACTCCTGAACATGTTAAGGAGTGCAGAGGGCACCTTGCAGAAAGCAAGGGAAACACCCGCTATGTTTGTTAGCGGTTCATCTTCTTCCGGGTCCAAGGCTAGGGCCAAAGGAAGGAAGAAGAAGGCCGCCACCAAACCTAGAGGAGGTGTTAGTAAGGTGGGAGGGAAGGGAAAGAAAAAGTTTGCGGTACCGGTAGTTGGCCAGGATGAGTGCTTCCATTGTCACAGGAAAGGGCACTGGAAGAAGGATTGCAAGGCGTGGAACGCCAAGAACCAGGAACCGAAGCAAGCTGTGGCTTCGACTTCGGGTGTGTTTGTAATTGAGAATTGTCTGTCAATCAACTCTACTTCCTGGGTATTGGATACCGGATCAGGATCTCATATTTGCAATTCATTGCAGGCACTGAGAAACCGTAGAGTGCTGAAGGAAGGTGATATGACCCTAAAGGTTGCTAACGGAGCTAGCGTGGGAGCTGCGTCCGTCGGGGATTATCACCTAGGATTGACGAATGGACACATTTTGGTTTTACATAACTGTTATTTTGTACCAAGCTTAACTTGTAATATAATATCAGTTTCCTTGTTATCAAATAAAGGTTATGATTTCACGTTTGTAAGAGATGTTGTTAACATCCACCTTAATCATGGTTTGATTGGGTCAGGTATACTAAATAACGGTATATATGTTTTAAACCAACTCCAAATTTTCAACGTCCAGAACACACTAAAAAGAAAGTCTCCAGATTTAAATAAAGCTTTCTTATGGCATTGTAGACTGGGTCACATCAATGAGAGAAGGTTGACTAAGTTGCATAGAGAAGGATATTTGGACTCATTCGAATATCAAACTTATGACACTTGTCAATCTTGTCTCAAAGGAAAGATGACAAAGACTCCATTTACTGGACAAGGAGTAAGAGCGAGCGAGCTCTTAGGACTCATACACAGCGATGTATGCGGTCCAATGTCTACACATGCAAGAGGTGGTTTTTCATATTTCATTACTTTCACGGATGATTACTCAAGATACGGATTCATTTATCTGATGAAACATAAATCCGAGGCTTTTGAGAAATTCCAAGAGTATAAGAATGAAGTAGAAAACCAAACCGGCAAAAGTATTAAGACACTGAGATCTGATCGAGGTGGAGAATACTTAAGTGCCGAGTTCCTAGGTTACCTAAAAGAGAAAGGAATTCTCTCTCAGCTTACTCCTCCATACACTCCACAGCACAACGGTGTATCGGAGAGACGGAATCGAACCCTATTGGATATGGTACGATCCATGATGAGTAATGCTGAGTTACCGCGATCTTTCTGGTGTTATGCGCTAGAATCAGCGGCATATCTTTTGAACAGGGCTCCTACCAAGACTGTGCCTACCACTCCATATCAGATGTGGACTGGAAAGAAACCCCATCTTCAACATATGAAGATTTGGGGATGTCCAGCTTTTGTTAAAAAGCAGCATGTGGACAAGCTCGAGGCACGATCAGTAAAATGTATGTTTGTGGGATATCCAAAGAACTCCAAGTGATATTATTTCTATTACGCAGAGGAACAAAAGGTTTTTGTTTCTCGTAATGCCCATTTTCTGGAAAATCAGTTTTTAGAAAAGGAAATAAGTGGGAGCGAAATAGAACTGGAAGAAATTCCAGAACCACAAACTAATACTGAAAGTTTGGTAGAACCGGTAGTTCAAGAAGAACAGGACATTCCCGCACCCCTCCGCAGGAGTAGTAGGCCGTCTCATCCGCCTGAGAGATACTACGGTTTTCTCATAGATGGGGATAGAGAGAATTGCATCATAGATGATGATGAACCTACTGACTTCCAGCAGGCCATCCAGAGTGGCGACTCGGTACGATGGCTAGATGCAATGCGGACCGAAATGGAGTCCATGTACACCAACAAAGTATGGACTTTGGACTTTGCTCCAGATGGGGTAAAACCCATAGGATGCAAATGGATCTTCAAGAAAAAGATTGGTGTAGATGGACAGGTGGAAACCTATAAGGCTAGACTTGTTGCAAAGGGTTTTCATCAAAGACCTGGTTTGGACTATGACGAAACTTTTTCTCCAGTGGCTATGCTCAAATCCATTCGGGTCCTTCTTGCTATTGCTGCCTTCCATGATTATGAAATCTGGCAGATGGAGGTAAAGACGGCTTTTCTGAATGGAAATTTAGAAGAATGCGTCTATATGGATCAGCCAGAGGGTTTCAATCAGAGTGGGAGCAGCGGGAAAGTATGCAAGCTGCTTAAGTCCATTTATGGACTAAAGCAGGCATCGCGGAGTTGGAACATCTGTTTTGATGAGACAGTCAAAGAATATGACTTTATCAAAAATCCAGATGAACCGTGCATATATAGTAAAGTTGTAGCCAGAAGTGTCGTATTCCTCGTCTTGTACGTGGATGACATTCTATTGATAGGAAATGACATTCCTATGCTACAATCTGTCAAAGGATTCTTATCACACAGGTTCTCCATGAAAGACCTGGGTGATGCCTCTTACATTCTGGGGATCCGGATCTATCGTGATAGATCCAAGAGGATGTTGGGACTTTCGCAGTCCAGGTATATCGACACTGTACTGAAAAGATTCAGTATGGAAGATTCTAAGCGCGGTAATCTACCGGCTTGTCACGGAATCACCCTCTCCAAAGAGATGTCTCCCAAGACTGATTTGGAAAGGGAACGCATGTCTATTATACCCTACGCTTCTGCGGTAGGCTCTATAATGTATGCGATGTTGTGCACCAGACCAGATGTAGCTTACGCACTGAGCGTGGTAAGCCGGTATCAGTCAGACCCAGGGGAGAAGCACTGGATAGCAGTAAAGAACATTCTCAAGTATCTGAGAAGGACTAAGGAGATGTTCTTGGTTTACGGCGGAAAAGACCTCAGGTTGGAGGCCTTTGCTGATTCCGGCTTCCAGAAGGATAAGGACGATTCCAAGTCCATATCGGGTTATGTCTTTACCCTCAATGGAGGGGCGGTGTGCTGGAAGAGCTCCAAGCAGGACACCGTTGCTGACTCGACGATGGAAGCGGAGTATATAGCTGCTTGCGATGCCGCAAAAGAAGCAGTCTGGATGAAGAAGTTCCTAACAGAACTTCAGGTGGTTCCTACCATAGTTGATCCAATACCTCTGTATTGCGACAACAACGGAGCTATAGCTTTAGCAAAGGAACCAAGGTCCCATCAGAAGTCCAGACACATCTTAAGGCGGTATCACCTGATCAGGGAGATCATTTATCGTCAGGAGATCGAGGTTCGGAGAGTTGCTTCTGAAGAGAACATTGCTGATCCATTCACAAAGGCCCTACCTCAGATTCAGTTCGAGAGGCTACTCGAGATCATCGGTCTACGATACGCCAGTATATGGCCCTAGTGCAAGTGGGAGATTGTTAGTGTTTATGCCCTAGAAGGCCATTACTGTATCATACTAGTTTGTATATTACTTAATGGAAGCTTGGGATATTCACATGTATATAACAGTCTTGTTAAACATGGTAGTATGCTACTTGGTTTTTCTATCTTAATATGTGAGTATACGTATTGATAGAGCTCTTAGGATCTTGCTTGACTACCAGCATTGTGATGGCAGTCACACTAGTGGGGGCTGGGTAGTCTACAAGCACATCCTTATTCAGGTCCCTGGTCGTTGGATTATCGAGACAGAGCATCGATACTCCGGAGTAGACTAGTGTGTACGCTTCTCATCCCAGTTGGGGAGATGGTCTGTCCCACAGCCGCAGTACGTCGTACTGGAGATAGTATGCAGGTGCTCGTTAGGTTACGGGTACACTGGACAGGACTCACAGGGAACTGTTGGTTGGTTTTATACCAGTCGTCAGTGAACAGTTCCCAGGTGACATGAGTACAGCATAGTCCGCAGACTTGACACTGCTACTTCACCTCGAGTGTGTCCCACTGTTCTTAGATTGCTACCCTACCACGGCTCAAAGGAGTCGTGCAAACAGGTAGCAGTTGGATGCAGTCCCGAGCACTTGGAGGCAGTGGCGGTTAGACAGGATTCGTCTCTCCCGGTATTGGGAGTTGATATCGCGCTGTGTCAGAGAGCCATTACGCAAAGTCCCTAGCCAGGGCAAGCGAGATTTGCTGGTAGGTTCCAGTAGTTTCTCAGGGTGTAATGGGCTTCGCTCCGACACGACTTATACCGCTATTAGGGGACTGACGCTTGCCGCCCCCTAGGCCCGATATGCGATAGTCTAAGACGAACGGACCGGACTGTATGGAGATTGTCACATCAGACTCAGTAGGAGTTCGGATGGGTTCCCTCATCGGCCTTCTTATCGACATCTACCTGGGGACCGTTACGTACAGCTAGTGCCGCTTGCGGTCTGTGGTTAAACCCACTGCCAGCGTAGTAGTCGAGTCTCTAGAGTCCCACACAGAGAGTTTCCCTACTCCAGGCGAAACGATATAAATGTCGTATGGTTTTACGACAAGGGTTCGGACGCATACGTGCGTTTACGCGCGTACGACTTTCGGACAGTTTTTACCAGTCGGCTTTGGTTTAAGCCAGTTACTGGTATCCGGTTATTGGATTTATACAGTCTAAAGTTTTTCCGTATTTTTGCGGAAAAGAGGGGCGTTCTCGTAATTGCGCGAGAAGCTTCTAGAAGATGGTGACTAAGGAGGTTTAGGTGGCATATGCAATGAATGTGATTAGTGAGTCATATGGATGATTCATCCATGTCATTAATGCATAATAAATGCTTAATGACTCATGGAGTGAATCATCACTAGATATTATCAAGCATGGTTGCTAAATTCATTTCTTATTCTTTTCTTGATAAAAAGAAATGCTTGATATATATCATGTTATCTCACTATTCTCATATCATTATCTTTATCATCTTCTCTCTCCTCAAGCTCTCCCTCTTCAAACACTAATCCTCCCCTCTCATGAGTTGAGTACAAGGATTAGTAAGACTACTTAATCCATAACCCTCTCTATATTTCACCTAGCTTCTTTGATTAGCACTTAGAGAAGTTTAGTTGCCTCAAGTTTAGAGGCTAAGCTTGGAGTAAAGCTCTCGGGTGGATCGTCTACTACTTCGAGAAGGCCGAGGAGGAGGTGGAGTTCACAAAGATGAAGGACACGATTCGTTAGGTATAATCCCTAAACATAGTAGCATAGAAACTCTATGTTTTAAGTTAGTTATCGTTTAGCTTCGATTCAAGCGGTTAGTCGATGTTTGTTCACTAAACAAGTTCGTTTTTGAAAATTCCGCCTCCCCACAAGTATTGGGGTGTTGTACATCGACTTACAGTGGTATCAGAGCCTCGCTAAACAATAAATAACTTACTTGCAAATTTGTATGAATTTCGAACGAAAAAAACGAAACCGGAAAAGCCCGAAAACTTCAGTTTCTGTCGATTTTTAAATGAAGTCCTAAAATTTTTCAGGGAGGTTCAGAAAGCTTAAAAAGACAGTATAAGAACACCCAAGAAAATTGGGCACATGATTCGGCTAAAGCGCAGCGGAAACGCGGCGGATCCCACCGATCCGCCGCGGTTCCGCCGCCGAGTTGCTGAGTCATCAACCCAATTTTCCTGTGTTGGTTCTGTGTGATATTTGGGATTTTCTGGAATATTTAATTTTTGCTCAGGTTTCAGATTTGCAGAGCAGTATTGGAGCAAAATTAAAAGTGTTTAATCGATCGAAATTATACAGTATTTGCTTGTTGGATTATATCTGTGATTGTATAATGTGTTCGTAAACCTCCCCTAGCTGCTAGTATGTCAGTTGGCAGGGGGTTGCACATTTCTGAAATGGATTTTATCTGTTTGTGCATATGAACTGTGTTGGACTGTTGTGATGTATAGCCGGGGTTATGTGATGGGTTATTATTTAATTCATTTGATGTAAATGTAATTTGTTGTAATATTATTTTGCGGGGCACATCCAGCTTGCGGTTGTAACCACCGTTGTATTATTTCATTTTACTGTTTTTTGCTCCTAGGACAGACCCAAGGTGGGGTGCACAAACTGCCGGGCGGGTAGTTTGCCGTACCCGTTGGGGTCTTGGGTGGGGTAATGGCTATTCATCACAACTGTGTAATCCGTCTTTTGTTGCAGGCTCAAAACAAACACGGATTACTTGCAAATCCAATAAAGTTCATCTGTGATCTGGAATGCCTATTATTGCGTCTGACGAATGTACAATATCTATATATGATAGCTATTTAGACGTCACTTATGTTTTACACCCGCGCTAGCCTAGCCCCGCTCTGTCGTTAGTTAAGTAACCTAACGGGTGATGACGGGACCCCGTGGCGAATGCGGATGGCATAAGAGGACGTTGTATTTTCGTTGTTTTCTGCAATGATAGGTTAATGATGGGACGCATTATTTATAATGCAAAGAAAAACAAACCAAAGTTTAAATCGTTGGAACAATTTAAAAGAAACCACTCGGTTAATTTTAAAACAGATATTTTTAAATGCGGAGACTTAACCACTCCTTTTAAAAGCTAGCAGGTTCCTTCGGTTATATCAAGTTCACTACGTTCACGGTTTCGCCAAAACCATTCGTAGCCCTCCGTCATTTCATTTGGGTATTCAGTAGTATTCAAGCTATGCATTTTGGCCAAAGTCAAGGCATAGTGTTTGGTAGCTGCTGGGTTTTCATTTGTTGCATAAGATAGATAAGTTAGTTTGGGACAGTCGTATTATCATTTGACCAAAGTCAGGGGTATATACGGATGGGTTCAAATTGACAAGATAATGACGGGTAGAACTTGACATGTGACTTATGACATTTTGACCAAAGCCAAGGTCATAAGAGCATGGGACAAAAATATATATCGGGAATTTTTAAAGAAACTGAAATTTGCAAAGAGTTGCATACCATTTGGAGTTTGATGAATGTTGGTAGGATTCCTTCAACATTATCATACGATGATATTTGGATCCCGATCCTACTGTGAGTATATGCTACTTATCAGGATATTCGTCACTTAACGATCAATGCTATAAACCAAGTAGGTGTCCAGAAAAGTGTCAGCGGGGTTACGCCCCCAGAGAAAAGAGGTTATTTAATTAAGGAACTTCGCGAAAGCGTTGGAAAACCTCCCTCGAAGTATCGACAATGGCCTTACTGAACGGTTAAGCAAGTATTGTATGGTGAGAATAGTCCTGGCTAATTCTTCTTTTATGGTTTGAGGAAGGATTCGAGAAACAGTGGGAGCCATCCAGTTTAGATAAACTAAAAACCACTCTAAACTTGCAAGAGCATCATGCTAAAGAGTTTTCTTCTCTCTCTCCTAATTGCAGCGACCCTGAAAATGACTGGACTTAAGTTACTTTTAGAGAAAAATATACTGACAGGGCCAAATTATAAAGATTGGCTGCGGAATGTCAAAATGGCTTTGACCTATGACAAACTGGGGTACGTCCTCACCGCTACGGCACCTGCTGTCCCTGGTCCCAAATCCAGCAATGCGGATAAGGAAATCCGCAAAACCTGGGATTTAGATTGCGCGAAAGCCAAGTGCATCGTGCTTGCCTTAATGAACAATGAACATCAGAGGAGGCACGAGGATATGAACCTAGATGGCATATTTCTCCATACAAAGGAACTTTATGGAGAGCAATCTCGTATAGCAAGATACGAGACCTCTAAGAACTTGTTTCGAGCGAGGTTGGCTGTCGGGTCATCGGTAGGAGAACATGTCCTAAAGATGATCGGCTATATTGAAGAGCTCGCAGACCTTGGGACGACTTTGGACAATGAGCTCTATACAGACCTTATTCTCCAGTCCCTTCCTCCCAACTACGCCCAGTTTATCCTGAACTTCAACCTTCAAGGAAAAGAAGTTGAACTTCCGGAACTCCTGAACATGTTAAGGAGTGCAGAGGGCACCTTGCAGAAAGCAAGAGAAACACCCGCTATGTTTGTTAGCGGTTCATCTTCTTCCGGGTCCAAGGCTAGGGCCAAAGGAAGGAAGAAGAAGGCCGCCACCAAACCTAGAGGAGGTGTTAGTAAGGTGGGAGGGAAGGGAAAGAAAAAGTTTGCGGTACCGGTAGTTGGCCAGGATGAGTGCTTCCATTGTCACAGGAAAGGGCACTGGAAGAAGGATTGCAAGGCGTGGAACGCCAAGAACCAGGAACCGAAGCAAGCTGTGGCTTCGACTTCAGGTGTGTTTGTAATTGAGAATTGTCTGTCAATCAACTCTACTTCCTGGGTATTGGATACCGGATCAGGATCTCATATTTGCAATTCATTGCAGGCACTGAGAAACCGTAGAGTGCTGAAGGAAGGTGATATGACCCTAAAGGTTGCTAACGGAGCTAGCGTGTGAGCTGCGTCCGTCGGGGATTATCACCTAGGATTGACGAATGGACACATTTTGGTTTTACATAACTGTTATTTTGTACCAAGCTTAACGTGTAATATAATATCAGTTTCCTTGTTATCAAATAAAGGTTATGATTTCACGTTTGTAAGAGATGTTGTTAACATCCACCTTAATCATGGTTTGATTGGGTCAGGTACACTAAATAACGTTATATATGTTTTAAACCAACTCCAAATTTTCAACGTCCAGAACACACTAAAAAGAAAGTCTCCAGATTTAAATAAAGCTTTCTTATGGCATTGTAGACTGGGTCACATCAATGAGAGAAGGTTGACTAAGTTGCATAGAGAAGGATATTTGGACTCATTCGAATATCAAACTTATGACACTTGTCAATCTTGTCTCAAAGGAAAGATGACAAAGACTCCATTTACTTGACAAGGAGTAAGAGCGAGTGAGCTCTTAGGACTCATACACAGCGATGTATGCGGTCCAATGTCTACACATACAAGAGGTGGTTTTTCATATTTCATTACTTTCACGGATGATTACTCAAGATACGGATTCATTTATCTGATGAAACATAAATCCGAGCTTTTGAGAAATTCCAAGAGTATAAGAATGAAGTAGAAAACCAAACCGGCAAAAGTATTAAGACACTGAGATCTGATCGAGATGGAGAATACTTAAGTGCCGAGTTCCTAGGTTACCTAAAAGAGAAAGGAATTCTCTCTCAGCTTACTCCTCCATACACTCCACAGCACAACGGTGTATCGGAGAGACGGAATCGAACCCTATTGGATATGGTACGATCCATGATGAGTAATGCTGAGTTACCGCGATCTTTCTGGGGTTATGCGCTAGAATCAGCGGCATATCTTTTGAACAGGGAGAAATAGGCGGTGAGAATTTCGCATCGGCTCATTCTCAGACGACCCCTATATAAACCCCTCCTCCAGACGATTCAAGTAACTGGAATTCAATCCAATATGCCGCTATTCTGCCCAATTATTTCCCGGTACTTACTTGATCATCGGAGGGTCCTATGGTGGTTTCCCACGCCGGAACTTCCTTTGCAGGTAGCTCGGCGTCAACAACAATCAATAACCCATTGAGATCCACACCTAACCTCCCGCTACAAATCTCAACCGTTCAGCCCCGCTGGCCGCAAGATCGATGGAGGACGACATCTGAGCGAGATCACGAGCTCCATCTCTATCAATTATAGCTGTTAGGGGGTTTAAAAAGATAGAAATACCCATCTAACATATCAGAATTCAAGTTACCGAGACGATTCAAAGCCGATGTGCGGCCATCGGGACCGGAGAGTCCCTATCCCAACCCTTGAAATCCTGAAATTTACCATTTTGGCACTTAAGGGTAAGAGCTTCAGCAGCAAGCTCTTGGAGACCAAGTACTCGGCCGCTAGACGACCCACACATGCATGAGGATTTCCCATTTGCGGTAAGGCAGAGGAGGGACATAAGGCTTTCGATTGAAGTTTTCGTTCTTGTTTCGATTAGCGATAGTCAGGGTTCGAGTTGTAGCTAGCCCCTACTACCTAAGGGTATATTCGTTGCGACCTTGTATCTTTGATTCAGTGTCCTAAGAAAAATCACACCTTTTCTTTGCTTTGGTTCATCTGGAAGAGAAAAAATTTCCCATCAATTGCGATTGATACCAACAATTTCAGTTGAAACCCTGATCTACTGCTCCAATTAATTTCGACAAATTTAGCTGAAAAATCATCATGTGAGAGAATGTGAGATTGAGAGAGAGCTGAGATTGAGAGAGATGAGAAAGATGAGGGATAAATGTTGTCATAATTGTTGTAACCCTACCACACAGTTACATTAACTCACTCTTTATCTTTATATTGTTATAACTAGAAGTCCCTAAATGATGTCATTAATCAACAAAATAGAAAAAATGATAAAATTCCAATATCCAAAGTTGAGAAGTATAGATATCTATCTCGTCCATCACAAAAGACAAAAATAAGAAAATGTAAAGTTAACAAGCCTCTCTCACTCTCACACATTCATTACACATTCTGTCACATGCTTAAAAGCCCAAAAAGATATGTGCATTACAAATTTATACATAAATCTTTATATTTTTGTTATTTTGTATGTCTCATTAATTTCTCAATTCTAATATTACTAACCGTGTTCATTTAATTTAAATTTAGAAATATTCATGTAATGTCCGGAATAAAAATAATTTACACACGCCATTTATATTTATGTCTTTTATATTTATGTTGTTCAAAATATACGCGCGTGCATCACACGTGCAAAATACTAGTTATTATAACTAGAAGTCCTTAGATGATGTCATTAATCAACAAAATCAAAAAAATACAAAAAAATAACAAAATTCCAATAGCCAAAGTAGATAATTGGAAACAAAAGACTGAAATAATAAAATGAAAAGTCAATAACTCTATTTCTCTCTCTCATAATCTCATTCATTACACATTCTCTCCAATGATTAAAAATGATTAAAAGCACAAAAAGAGATACATACCTTACAACTCTATTTCTCTCTTTCATAATCTCATTCATTACATATTCTTCTCGGATCGATTCTCACACACTCTCCCAGAAAGAAAGTACTGTGGATATTCTTTATGTATATGGAGTTTGCACCAATATTCTTGGTGTGAGAGGGAAAACATGTGGGTGAGAGTAACCAAAGTGACACGAAATCTTTCTATTGGTTTTCCATATTGACAAATTTATGAAACTCGCAATGTAAATCAACAACTCACAGGAAACTAGATGATGCATGCACCATGTTTATTTTTAAATGCATTAATTAATTATGTGGATACAATGAATATTGAAGGTCAAGTCGCATCATGCCAAGGGTTTCTCCTTCTAACTAATGCAATAGTGAACGATAGAAATTCTTTAGATTTAAAACAGTATCTCCTTATTAAAAAAATTGAAGAAGATGCAAAACTTATGAGGAAGAATTCTGTCTCAAATTTAAAAATTTTAAAATGTGATACGGATGGTAATGGACTGCAAATTTTGTTCCAAATAAAAACAAAATGATGGACAACAAAAAAATTTGAAGTTGAAAACATGTAAAAGAAAATTAAATGAAATAGAGTTTGAAAAGACTGAGACGGGTTTAATTTGACGGCTATAAATTCCGTTGTTCTTCAACGCTCGGTTACAGTGGACAACGAATCTAATATAATCCAGTTTTCACAAACACCTCACTCTCACACACACACATATATACGTGTGTGTTATATATATACAGAATGAAAATACAATAAAAAAAATTACCCCAAAATTTCTAGAAACAAAAAGATCTTATTTTCCTGTATATATGGTAGCTCGTTCTCAGTTATATGGATGTATCGTAATAATCTATTTTTTTTAAGGGTGCACTTTCCAAAGTAAGGAATACGAGAGATGGCTAGCCCAGCCATGCTCCTACGATCAGGGAACAACCCCGCCGTAATCACATTTCGGCTTCTAGCATTACATGGTAGTTAATAAACAGTGCTTGAGTAAAGGAAAAATCATAGTTCATCACTTTACTACATTGCAAATTAAAAGAGTTTGAGATACATTTATTTCACAGGATAAACAACTAACCAATAAGACAAATGCTGAAATCAAAGAAGGTAGCGCTGGTGGTGCAGTCTAGATCTCCGCAATCTCGAACGATAAGTCCTGATATTGGGCTGGATCCACTTCGTCCTCTGAGCATGCACACTCAGGTCGTCAGGGCGACACATATAGCAACAAATATGTATAATGGGCGTACGGTATTATTAAACATGGGGAGTACAATGGATTTGCAGAACATGTATATAATAACATCAACTGAATATGAATAGTGCACTATGAGTAACATGTCGGTGAACTAAGCAATGTATATGTCACTACTTAACGGTCATTAAGTCAATGAAATCAATTGGTGAAGAGGATACTCGTGTTTAACAAGGGTCTCGTGCATGCCCGAGACTACGGTCCACTGTGCCCGGGACATAACCCTGTCAGCCGTGCCGCTAGGCCCACGACCTAAAGTGTGTGTGTGTGTGTGTGTGTGTGTGTAGGGAATGATCATCCTCTAAATCACTGTATCTCGCTAAATACGAGTTCAAATCCACCTTGAATTCCCCATTCCCCCAGGTCATGGTATGTATTCATGAATTAGATAGGTTGTGGACAATACTTATCACTGTCGTTTTCAATCACTTTTTCCACTTATCAATATCGCTGTCGTATTTGCCACAACCCAATCCGTAATCATTAATATATCGAAAATGCAGATGATCCCTATGCAGCAGGTATAACTCAAGCACGAAAAATATACAGAAATGCACTGAACATGTATTCATTATACTATAACGACTAATGCCATATAACTTGCAAAATTCACGGTAAATCATACGCTTAGAATTGACCAAAACAATATAAAGGGCGTATGAAGCACACTGTATTATCTAAACATTAAAATTTATTTTAGGTCAAACGGAGTTCAGATTAGGGAGTTATCATCATTTAAAGGCAGCGATCGATTTCTGGAATTCCAATTCCAGAACTGGAAGCCCAACTTCGCGCACAATTTATCAGTAATTATGTGCAGATTCAGCTTTTTCCCTAGTTGAATAAAATTTAGTTCTGCCAGTTAAGTTTCCAACGTACCAAACGGATTATCAATCGCACCTCTACATCAGAAGTTATGTCCAGATTAAAGTGACAATGTACTGAACATTTCTGCAGAAACTGCAGAACGCACTGGCATTCTAATATACGATTTAAATATCAAACGACCGTAAAAATGCACGGGACCTATTTCAGGTGTTAGCTAATTAAGTTATCTATGCTACCCTATAGGGATCCATGCATTTTCAATTTTAAGCAGCTGTGTACAGGTGCTTAGAATTCAGTTTCCCCCATGGATTGCTACCCCGGACTGCAGTCCAGAATAATAAGTCTATACAGTTTTCACTATTTAAACCACATGATTTTCTGTGAACGTATACATGGAATCATAGATTATTCAGTTCCCTTCACAACGAGCCTAAGCATGCCACGATCCGTTTTTTTTAATAATTTATTACGAAGCTAACAAGGCTGCATGATCAGAAAATTCAGTTTGGACGGTGCATCCTGAGTGCATCGTATTATGTTTGGAACTTCAATAATTTAACACCAATTTTATACACACTACCAGATAACAGTACATGGATCTTTTAAATCATAAATTTGGGGAATTTCAAACGAGGTTTTGGTTCAAGACAATTGATCGAGAACGTAGTATACACATGAAACTATCGATCGGAACTTCATGTTTCGTCTAATCGATTCAAACGGGATTGATCCCCCCGATCCCTACATGTATTAACCCTGGGATATAGTCCCAATTCCAAATGATCACGCATAACTCCAAGACATTACAGGTCGTAGAAGAAAACTGGTTGATAACAATACGACAGACACACACCCAATTTCAATTGTCTCATTTATTTCAAATTGAAATTAAAGAATACCAATTCCAATTGTCTAATCCATTTCAATTGTCTCATAGGTTCAAGATATAGCATGATAAGCAAGTAGAAGATACTTGCCTTAGGCGAAGGTGGCACGGTAGCGACGACGAGCACGATCAAGGCACGATGCGCGCTCGACTGAGCTAGATTGGAGTACTCGGGCTCAGCACTGGCGTGGAGGCGGTCACGGCAGGGGTTTCCGGTGACTCCGTCGAAGTGCTCGAGTGCAGAGGGGATGCCGGCAGTGAGCTCAGGCAACTCGGGGATTGGAGCTGGTGAGTCGTGGAGCTCGGGGCTGCAGGGAATCGATGATGTGGCTCTGGCTCTGGCTTTGGCGAGGTCGGCTGAGACGACGGGTCGGAGCTCAGGTGAGGTGCAGGGATGAGGGAGTTGGGTTCGTCGACGAGATGCGAGGCTCGGCGCTGATGGTGGTGCGTGCTCGGGTTGGTGGTGATGAAGATGAGGCGAGGGTGTTGGCAGGTGAGGTGTTGGGAAGGAGGAGAGGGAATGTTGAGGTGCTCGGTGGGCAGTGATCGGAGATGGGAGTTTGGGTTAGGGTGCGTGGGTGATGTTGGCTCGATGTTGGAGGAAGGCAGAGGAGAGTGAGCAGAGAGGGGAGATGAGGGAAGAGAACGAGGGAGTGAGAAATAGACGTTGGAGAGAAGAGGGGAGGCAGGTGCGGGGATCCCGAGTTCGTTGGCGACGAGATCACGTCGACTTGGAATCGTTCTCGCGGAGGTGAGCACGAGGAAGGGAAGTCGTGGGGGAGAGCCGTTGGGCCTTTGAGCTGTTGGGGGTGATGCGAGGGACGTGGTCGTCGTGGGGCAAGCATGGGTCAGGGGGAGATGGGCGCGAGAAGTGGGGGATCGTGGGGGAGCCGTTGGGGAGAAATGGCGGGAAAAGAGGCAGCGGGGGAGGAAGACGAAGGAGCGGGTCGGGTCGGGTAGAAATAGGAATGGGTTAAGGATTTTAGTTTGGATTTTGTGTTTGGGAAAATTAATTATATATATATATATATATATATATATAAACGAAATAAATTTGGATTAAATTCTGGAAAAATACGGAATTTTTTTTATTTGGAACTGGGGATTTACATCATACCCTCCTTACAAAAATTTCGTCCTCGAAATTAAAACAAAAACCACGGGACCACACTATTCATATAAATGTGGAAAACGTGCACGAATGTCCTCCTCGCGTTCCCAGGTAGACTCTCCTGGAGAACGACCACCCCAAGAAACACGAACCAGTAGAATGACCCTGTTCTTCAGCACTTTATCCTGACGATCAAGAATAGTGGTAGGCTGCTCCTCGTAGGACAGATCTGTGCCTAAAGTTAACTTTGAATGATCCAGAATATGGTTGTCGTCCCGAACATAGAGCCTCAACTAGGATACGTGAAAGGTATTGTTCACACTAGCTAGCGATGGAGGTAAGGCAAGACGATAGGCCACATCTCCCACTCGCTCTAGCACCTCAAAAGGTCCGATGAATCAGAGATTGAGTTTCCCGCGACCTCCAAACCTGCTAACACCGCGGGTAGGAGAAATCTTCAGCTCAGAAACTGAATTTCCAGCGATGAACACTAAAAATGAATTGACCGTAACTCGCAAACCTAAAACCCGATTGATCTGGAACCAATTTTGTTGGATTGATAATTAAGTTTATTTACTGTCTCTTTTGTAACATTTTGCCTAATTACTATCGTGCGAATTAATACGTTTTTCTGAACTCGTAAAGTACATTGTGTTTCACATCGTACACGACTTGTTATGTTGCATCATTCTTGTATTTTACCCGACCGTGATATTTTTAGTGAAAGCAAATGTTCATTGTGATTTATAGCGAACTTTGCATTGTTGAACGGAAGTGGTATTGGATTAGTTGTGTTAAGTACGCCAGTGATAAGTGATTGATTCGTGAAAATGAACAGTGCGGTGAAAAGTTAATAAGACCGTGATTTAGCGCGTACTTGTATACAACTAGTCTTATACATATAGTTATTCTAAGACAGGGAAATGGAGAAATCTTCAGGAACACGTGATCTCCGACCTTGAATTCTAGCGCTCTCCTGGTGGCATCCGCCCAACTCTTCTGTCGATCCTGAGCCTTCTTAATGCGCCGTCTGATCATTTGTATCTTGTCTATCGTCTGAACAATAAGTTCGGGGCCCAGTAATCTCCGTTCTCCAACGTCATCCCATCAAACAGGGGATTGACATTTCCGTCAATAAAGCGCCTCAAATGGAGCCATCTGGATGCTAGCTTGGAATTTGTTGTTATAAGAAAACTCCACCAGATGAAGGTGGTCCTCCCAAGAACCCTGGAAGTCTAGCATGAAAGCCCTCAATATGTGCTCGAGCGTCTGAATAGTATGCTCGGACTGTCCGTCCGTCTGGGGATAATAAGCCATGCTGAACTTAAGACGCGTACCCAGACTCTCTTGTAAGCTCTTCTAAAAGTATGAAATTAATCTGGTGTCTCGATCCGACACTATATTGACTGGAACCCCGTGTAGTCGCACGACCTCCTACATGTATTTCTCCGCAAGCGACTCTGTCGACTATCCTACACGGAAGGGTATAAAGTGCGCAGCTTTCGTAAGACGGTCGATGATAACCCAAACCGCGTTGTTTCCCCTTGGGCTTCGTGGTAAGGCAGTCACGAAAACCATAGTGATGTGCTCCCACTTCCACTCGGGTATCGGAAGCGGTTGCAACAGTCCAGCCATCCTCTGGTGCTCTGCTTTTACTTGCTGGCATACCAAACACCTGGATATAAACCGTGCAATCTCTCGCTTCATCACGTTCCACCAAAAATGTTGCCTTAGGTCCCAATACATTTTCGTGCCTCCCGGATGCACAGAATAAGATGAACTATGAGCCTCAGCTAAAACCTCTTCTCGAACATCTCCCTTGGGGACGCAGAGTCTGCTACCGAATCTTAGAGAACCATCCTGATGTATGAGTAAGTCCGTCCTCAGCCCGGCTTCCATCTGCTCTCTGAACTTTTGTAATCGAGGATCATTAGCCTGCACCGCCTTAATGCGATCGATCAGAGAAGATTGCACCTATAACTGCCAGAATTGCCTGATTGCACTCGGTGTAACAACTTCTAGTTCGAGTTTCTGAAAATCCTCAATGATGCTCTTTTGACTGGTCAACATCATGGCCGCTGGCTTGCGACTGAGAGCGTCTGGTACGACATTTACCTTTCCCGGATGGTACTGTAAGTCCAAGTCGTAGTCCGCCATTAATTCTAGCCACCGGCGTTGCCTCATATTCAGTTCTCTCTGAGTGAACACGTACTTCAGACTCTTTTGATCCGTATAGACTTCTACCTTTTCACCCAACAAGTAATGTCTCCGGATTTTCAATGCGAAAACCACTGCGGCTAACTCTAAGTCCTGCGTTGGATAGTTCTTCTCGTGATTCTTCAGCTGGCATGAGGCATAAGCAATTGCCCGACCATGCTGCATCAGGACGCAGCCTAAGCCTTTCCCCGAAGTATCGCTATGTATCACCAACCCACCTAAATTATCTGGCACTGTGAGAATAGGTGCCGTGGTCAACTTCTACTTTAGTACCTCAAAAGCCCGAGTACACTCCTCCGTCCATAAGTACGGTACTTCCTTCCGCATCAGCTTAGTCAAGGGTTCAGCGACTCGTGCAAAGTCCTGAACGAACCGCCGATAATATCCTGCCAATCCCAGGAAGCTTCTGATCTCGGCCACTAATTTCGGAGTCAGCCAATCTCTAACAGATTTTATCTTTGCTGGGTCCACTGAGATGCCTTCGCCCGAAACAACGTGTCCCAAGAATTGCACTTTATCGAGCCCGAACTCACACTTGCTCAATTTTGCATATAGCTTCTCTCCCCGAAGAATTTGTAATACTGTCCGCAGGTGTTCAGCATGCTCCTCCTGGGTCTTAGAGTAGACTAGAATGTCGTTGATGAATACAACGACAAACGTGTCCAAGTACTTCGAAAATACTCTATTCATCAGGTCCATAAATATAGCTGGAGCATTGGTAACACCGAACGGCATCACGAGAAACTCATAATGCCCGTATCGTGTCCTGAAAGCCATCTTGCATATATTTTCAGCCGTTACTCTGATCTGGTGATAGCCCGAACGAAGATCCAGCTTCGAAAATACCTTGGCCCCACCCAACTGATCGAATAAATCGTCGATACGTGGAATGGGGTATTTGTTCTTTATCGTAACCCTGTTCAGCTCTCGGTAATCTATGCACATCCGTAGCGATCCATCCTTTTCTTCACCAACAATACTGGTGCACCCCACGGCGAAGCGCTTGGATGAATAAATCCCTTCTCCAAGAGTTCTCCAATTTGTTTCTTCAATTCTGCCAACTCAACTGGCGCCATCCTATAAGGGGCTTTGGAAACTGGCGTCGTTCTTGGAATCAAGTCAATAGAGAATCACAAGACGCGGGGAGGCAGTAGACCTGGTAAATCTTCAGGGAACACATCAAGAAAATCCCGAACGATCTCTGGGGCTGGACTCTCATCAATCTCCATAGCTTTCAACGCTTTTGGTTTGGCTCTAAACTTGGCTGGCTCCAAAGACTCGCTCCCGCCTTCGAAAACAAATTCAGGGTGATTGGGAATGCGGAAAGTCACCTTCCTTGCTCGGCAATCAATAATTGCATGGAATGTACTTATCCAATCCATCCCGAGAATCGCATCATAACCGCCAATCCCGATTAAAAGGAAATTCGCATAAAATTCCCTGCCGCATACTACCACAGGACATAAGCTATACTCTTGATCGGACATAATAATACCATTACCCGTATGTATCTCCCATTCATTGGTTAACGGCTCGTGAGGTATAGAGTGTGTATGGACAAACCGTGTGGAAATGAAACCATGCGAAGCACCCGAATCGAAAAGAACTCTAGCTGGTACAGAATAAACGAGGATGGTACCTATAACCCCATCTCCAGAAGCCTCTGCCTACTCGATGGATAGGGTGAAAGCCCGTCCCTGATTCCGACCTGAAATAGTCTGCCTCTGATCGAAGGACCACTGCTGGAGCACCCGAGGTGGACCCCTCTGAGCCGATGTGCCATACGACGATTGTTGTTGCTCGAACCCTCCCTGTAGCTCAGATCTCTATGGACACCCATTGATCTTATGCTCGCTGGATCTGCAAATCAGGCACTGCCCTTTAGCTCTGCGACAATCTCTCTGCATGTGCCCCGGCCTCTGACAATAATCGCAAAATAGGGCCCTCCGCTGCGGCTGCTGAGGTGAGAAGGGACGCTTCATCTGTGTGACACCTGGCCTGTGAACTGGGATGGCTCCACAGGATGGAATGGTAGGCCGTGCCGGAACTACGTGAGGTCTTCTTTCCATTAATCGTTGGCCCTTGGCCTTCTCTGCTAGTCTTTCCTGTACTCGGCCAGCGTTCAAAACTTGGGCGAAGGTTGGTAGGTCGAGAGATGCGATGAGTTGTTGCAGTTCAATATTGAGCCCTTGCTGGAAATATCTTGCCCTGGCGGATTCAGTGGTTACCATGTACGGTGCGAAGCAACTCAGCCGATTGAACTCTGCGGTGTAGACGTCCATTGAACGTCCATTTTGCTTCAACATAATAAACTTTTCCTCCATCTCGGCCTTGGCAGTAGCCGGAAAGTAATGATCCAGGAAGCTCGTGGAGAATGTGTCCCATCCAATAGGCTTCTCTAGCCGGCTCTCCTCTACGAACCACCACGTGCGGGCCTCATCTTCTAGTTGAATCTTCACTATGTTCACTCTGTCGTCGTCAGGAATTCGAGCGGCAGTCAGGAGGTTCTCTACGTTGATGAGCCATTGCTCGGCTTCAAGTGGACTTGCTGATCCTGTGAACACTTTGGATGGAGCCTCCTAAAGTCTGAAACGGTACCAACCCTAGCCTGTGTAATCGGTACGAGCGCACCCTCGGAGGTGGCGAAAATAGCCGTAGATCTCCCCAGGACGGTAATTGCGGTCTCCTGTATCGCCTTCAATCCCTCGGTCAGAAGATCGGTCTTTCTCTCTTGAGCTTGGGCCAGGGTTGTCAGTGTGCTAAGAATCTTCTCGGTACGATCGTGGTGACCGGCACCTGAGGAGTTGCCTGAGGAGTCCATATTCCTGAAAGATCAAAAGAAATCAGATTCAAGCAAGGCTTCACAATAATTCAAAGATGATTAGGAAGTGAGGAAGAATGCAATAAGGCATACGCTAAGGGTGTAACTCAATCTATAGGTCCCTCCACAGAACTGTAATTTCATCCAAAACCTTTGGCTCTGATACCAAAAAAACTATGTCACACCCCGCTTCCCAAAGTACGGAATACGAGAGATGACTAGGCCAGCCATGCTCCTACGATCAGGGAACAATCCCGCCGTAGTCACACTTCGGCTTCTAGCAATACATGGTAGTTAATAAACAGTGCTTGAGTAAAGGAAAAATCATAGTTCACTACTTTATTACAATGCAAATTAAAAGAGTTCGAGGTACATTTATTTCACAGGATAAACAACTAATCAATAAGACAAATGCTGAAATCAAAGAAGGTAGCGCTGATGGTGCAGTCTAGATCTCCGCAATCTCGAAGGATAAGTCCTGCTCCTGGGATGGATCCACTTCGTCCTCTGAGCATGCACACTCAGGTCGTCAGGGCGACACATATAGCAACAAATATGTATAATGGGCGTGCGGTATTATTAAACATGGGGAGTACAATGGATTTGCAGAACATGTATATAATAACATCAACTAAATATGAATAGTGCACTATGAGTAACATGTCGGTGAACTAAGCAAGGTATATGTCACTACTTAACGGTCATTAAGTCCATGAAATCAATTGGTGGAGAGGATACTCGTGTTTAACAAAGGTCTCGTGTATGCCCGAGACTACGGTTCACTGTGCCGGGGACATAACCCTGTCAGCCGCGCCGCTAGGCCCACGACCTAAAGTCTCTCTTTCTCTCTCTCTCTCTCTCTCTCTCTATATATATATATATATATATATATATATATATATATATATATATATCACTGATAGCGAATGACCATCCTCTAAATCACTGTATCTTGCTAAATACGAGTTCAATTCCACCTTGATTTCTCCATTCCCCCAGGTCATGGTATGTATTCATGAATTAGATAGGTTGTAGACAATACTTATCACTGTCGTTTTCAATCACTTTTTCCACTTATTAATATCACTGCCGTATTTGCCACAACCCAATCCCTAATCATTAATACATCGACAATGCAGATGATCCCTATGCAGCAGGTATAACTCAAGCATGAAAAATATGCAGAAATGCACTGAACAGGTATTCATTATACTATAACGACTAATGCCATATAACTTGCAAAATTCACGGTAAATCATAAGCTTAGAATTGACCAAAATAATATAAAGAGCGTATGAAGAAAACTGGATTATCTAAACATTAAAATTTATTTTAGGTCAAACGGAGTTCAGATTAGGGAGTTATAATCATTTAAAGGCAGCGATCAATTTTTGGAATTCCAGTTCCAGAACTGAATGCCCAACTTCGCGCGCAGTTTATCAGTAATTATGCGCAGATTCATCTTTTTCCCTAGTTGAATAAAATTTAGTTCTTCCAGTTAAGTTTCAAACGCACCAAACTGATTATCAATCACACCTCTACATCAGAAGTTATGTCCAAATTAAAGTGACAATGTACTGAACATTTCTGTAGAAACTGCAGAACGTACTGACATTCTAAAATATGATTTAAATATCAAACGACCGTAAAAATGCACGGGACTAATTTCAAGTGTTAGATAATTAAGTTATCTACGCTACCCTATAGGGTTCTGCGCATTTTCAGTTTTAAGCAGGTGTGTACAGGTGCTTAGAATTCAGTTTCCCCCATGGATTGCTACCCCGGACTGCAGTCCAGAATAATAAGTTTATACAGTTTTCACTATTTAAACCACATGATTTTCTGTGACCGTATACATGTATTCATATATTATTCAGTTCCCTTCACAACGAGCCTAAGCACGCCACGATCCGATTTTTTTTATAATTTATTACGAAGCTAACAAGGCTGCATGATCAGAAAATTCAGTTTGGACGATGCATCTTGAGTGCATCGTATTATGTTTGGAACTTCAATAATTTAACACCAATTTTATACACACTACCAGATAACAGTACATGGATCCTTTAAATCATAAATTTGGGTAATTTCAAATGAGGTTTTGGTTCAAGACAATTGATCGAGAACGTAGTATACACATGAAACTATCGATCGGAACTTCGTGTTTCGTCTAATCGATTCAAACGGGATTGATCCCCCCGATCCCTACATGTATTAACCCTGGGATATAGTCCCAATTCCAAATGATCACGCATAACTCCAAGCCATTACAGGTCGTAGTAGAAAACTAGTTGATAACAATATGACAGACACACACCCAATTTCAATTGTCTCATTTTTTTCAAATTGGAATTAAAGAATACCAATTCCAATTGTCTAATCCATTTCAATTGTCTCATAGGTTCAAGATATAGCATGATAAGCAAGTAGAAGATACTTGCCTTAGGCGACGACGAGCACGGCAGCGACGACGAGCACGATCAAGGCACGATGCGGGCTCGACTGGGCTAGATCGAAGTACTCGGGCTCAGCACTGGCGTGGAGCCGGTCATGGCAGGGGTTTCCGGCGACTCCGTCGAAGTGCTCGAGTGCAGAGGGGATGCCGGCAGTGAGCTCAGGCGACTCGGGGATTGGAACTGGTGAGTCATGGAGCTCGGGGCTGTAGGGAATCAATGCAGTGGCTTTGGCTCTGGCTCGGCTGAGGCGACGGGTCGGAGCTCAGGTGAGGTGCAGGGACAAGGGAGTTGGGTTCGTCGGCGAGATGCGGGGGTCGGCGCTGATGGTGGTGGGTGCTCGGGTTGGTGGTGATGAAGATGAGGCTAGGGTGTTGGCGGGTGAGATGTTGGGAAGGAGGAGAGGGAATGTTGAGGTGCTCAGCGGGCAGTGGTCGGAGATGGGAGTTTGGGTTGGGGTGCGTGGGTGCTGTTGGCTCGGTGTTGGAGGAAGGCAGAGGAGAGTGAGCAGAGAGGGGAGATGAGGGAAGAGAACGGGGGAGTGAGAAAGAGACGTTGGAGAGAAGAGGGGAGGCAGGTGCGGGGATCTCAGGTTCATTGGCGACGAGATCACGTCGACTTGGAATCGTTCTCGCGGAGGTGAGCACGAGGAAGGGGAGTCATGGGGGAGAGCCGTTGGGCTCTGGAGCTGTTGGGGTGACGCGAGGGACGCGGTCGTCGTGGGGCGAGCGAGGGTCGGGGGAGATGGGCACGAGAAGCGGGGGATCGTGGGGGAGCCGTTGGGGAGAAATGGCGGGAAAAGAGGGAACGGGTCGGGTCGAGTCGGCTGGGTCGGGTCGGGTAGAAATAGGAATGGGTTAGGGATTTTAGTTTGGATTTTGTGTTTGGGAAAATTAATTAAAAAAATAAAAATATATATATATATATATATATAAATGAAATAAATTTGGATTAAATTACGGAAAAATACGGAAAAATTTTTATTTGGAACTGGGGATTTACAGTTGGTTTGGACTTAGTCTTTTATTTTTAAAAATGCCTAAAATAAAAATATCAACACATGTATGTCGAAAATGAAGATTTTTCACACATACAGAAAATAGTGCTAATCAGTTATCTTAAAACTATGGAGATGGACTGACAACCCTAATCCGTCAAATGAATCATAGATGATGAAGGTTTTAAATTATGTCAAAGTAAAAAAAAGAAGTTAGAGCTACTACATTTAATAAAAAAAAGTTTATTTTTGTTAGAACAGGGAATAGACGGAAAAGAATAGTTTTCCTTGATGAATAAATGAGAGTATACAGGGTCCTATTTATACAAGTTGGGGATCGCCTAAATAAACAAGTCCTAAGAGAGGAAGAAAGCAGAAAATATACAATCAAACATAATCAAATATAATCTACCAAATAAAGCAAATTTATACTATATTTAACACCCCCTCAAACTCGCGGTGGGTCGAATATCGAGAGTTTGGATAAGAAGAACTGAAACCGAGATTGTGTTTGAGCCTTGATGAAGAAATCAGCCACTTGCTCATTGGAAGAAACATAAGGAAGGGAAAGCTGATGATTTTGATTTTCCCGACGAACACGATGACAGTCCACTTCAATTTGCTTTGTGCGCTCATGAAATACTGGATTTGTTGCAATATGAATTGCACTTTGGTTATCACAGTATAAGGGAATGTCAGAAGGTGTAGTGACACCCATGTCTTGGAGCAGATTTTGTAGCCATTTGAGCTCAGCAGTAGTGTCAGCCATGACGCAATATTCTTCTTGAGTGCTGGAGCAGGAGACAGTATCTTGATTCTTACTTCATCAGGATATAAGTGAAGAGTCCAAGAAGATACAATATCCTGTAATTGAGCGTCAGGTGTCAGGATCATCTGCCCAACCAGCATCTGAGTAAGCCCGAAGAGAAAAAGGCGAACCCGAGGGAAAAAGAAGGGACCGAGTAATGGTGCCCCAAAGATAGCGTAAAACACGCAGTAGAGTAACATAGCATGTAGAGGTAGGGGCGCTGACAAACTGACTTAAAATATGCACTGCATGAGCGATGTATGGACGAGTGATCGATAGGTATATGAGGGCGCCTATGAGTTCATGATAACGAGTTAGTTGTGAAAAAGGGTCACCATCAATCCGACAAAATTTCAAATTCATCTCCATTGGTGTGAAAGCTGGAGCAGTGGAGTCTGTGAGAGCAGCGCGCTGAAGTATATTAGAATGTACTTCTGTTGAGAGAAGAGATAGCTTCAGGAGGAAGAAGCAACCTCAGTCCCCAAGAAATAGCGAAGAAATCCAAGGTCCTTCATCTCAAACTGATTCTGAAGATGTTGCTTTAAGAAGATAATGGTGGAAGAATCACTGCCTGTAATGATCATATCGTCAATATAGTGCAATAAGATGACGTGGCCTTGGGGGGATAAGCGGTAGAATATAGCATAGCCAGCAAGACTTTCAGTAAAGCCTGTGGAAAGAAGTGTTTGACTGAAGCGTTCAAACCAGGCTCTTGGAGCTTGTTTGAGACCATAGATAGCATGACGAAGACGGCAAACATGATTGTGCGGAGCGGAGACCTGAAGGAGGTTGCATATAAACCACTTGAGAGAGATCACCGATAAGAAAAGCATTCTTAACATCCATTTGATATAATGTCCGGTTCCTAGCAGCAACGACTGTGATAAGAGTTCGAACAGAGGTCATTTTTGCAACTGGAACAAAGGTTTCTTCATAATTGATGCCATATTCTTGGGAGAACCAACGAGCCACGAGCCGAGCTTTGTAACGTTTGATAGTACCATCAGACTTAGTCTTGATTTTATAAATCCATTTGCAACTTACATGTTTGACTCCGGATGGTAACGATATGAGATCCCAAGTGTTAGTGTGATGGAAGGCCTCTAGTTCTTCTTGCATAGCATATTTCCATTCTGGTATTTGTACAATCTCAGAGTAAGACGTTGGTTCCTGAAGAGAATGAATAGCAGCAAGAAAGGATACAAATTGAGGGGAATAAGAGTTAGTCATAGAAAAACTATCGCGAGCAGGAGATCGTCGATCTCATGCAGGATTGTGACGAAGAGGAGGAGAATGCACCAGAGAAGACTGGTTAGCTGTAGAGGGAACATCGATCATTGGAGCATCTGTGGAAGGCATGATGGGGATAGAAGTAGGAGTGGGTAGCAACTCAAAAGAACTAGAAGGAGAAGGCAAAGTAGGCATATAGGAAGATGCGGGGATAGACGGTGAGATAGGTGAGTGAGGAGTTAAATCAAGAAAAAAGAGATCTGGTTGTGAGGAAGTAGTGAAGTAGGGTACATTCTCGAAAAAGGTAACATGTCATGCTATATGGAGGCGTTTTGTGGTGGATCATAGTAGCGGTAGCTTTTGTGAGCAGAGCTATACCCTAGAAAGACATATTGATATAGTGCCCTCAGGATAATTATTGTAATTCCAAGTAGGCGATTATCATAATTGAATAAGGACATATACAGGTAGAACAGTCTTACTCGAGATAATAGTATGCTATCTGATTTGTCTTTATCATTATGTGTTTACGTTTTGATAAAGCTCGTAGGATTATTACCTGACTACCAGTATTATGATGGCGATCATATACGTGGGAGCTGAGTGGTCCATAAGCACATCCTTAAATATCCCTAGTCGAGAGAGTATTGAGAGTGGACATCGATACTCCAGAGTAGACTAGTGTATACTTTTTGAGACCCCAACGAGAGACAGTGGCCGGTCTCATAAGACATTAGTGTTGAGTCACCTAAGATAGTATACAGGTACTCACTGGAGGTGAGTACACCAGACGGATTAGCCGGAAACTTCTAAAAGGTATTATACCTATCGTCAGATAGAAGTTCTCTTATGGCATGTGTATAGGTTGGTCCTTTGACCTGAAATTTTCATTTGTCTCGTGTGAGTTCCCACCGTACTTAGATTACTACCCTACCACGGCTCAAAAGAGTCATACAAACAGGTTTTAGTTGGGTACAGTCCCGAGCCACATGGAGGCAGTGAACTATCGTCAAGGATTCGTCGCTCCTGGTATTGGTAGTCGATGTCGCGCTGTGTTGGGTCAGCCATTACCAGAAATCCTTGGCCAAGGTGGATGAGATTTACTGATGTGATATCAGTAGTTTCTCAGTGGGTGATGAGTATCACACCGGCACGACTTATCGGGTTAGTAGGGGTCTGACGTTATCCATCCCCTAGACCCGGCATGCGATTATCCCAGACGAAGAGACCGGACTGTACGGAGATTGTCACAGACAGGCTCGGTAAGGGTACGGATGAGTTTGCTCGTCGGCCTTCTTTTCGCTCAATACCTGGATAGCCATTATGTACAGCTAGTGCCGCTGACGTACTTGTGGTTAAACCCACTGCCAGCGTATTAACGAATCTTTAGAGTCCCACACAGAGGGTTTTCCCGGTGCGGGCGAAATGATGTAGTGGTCATATATTGATACGTGCAGGGCTCCGATTATGTATGTATGCTAGCCACACAGACTTTAATCGGGCGGGTGATAATACTAGCCGGTTTATGATTAAGCCGGATTATTAAATCAAGTTTTGATTTAATAATTTACATATATATATTTCGATATGTATGTTCTAGTATTATGTTCATTGTACTTTTCTATCACTTGGGTATTCGTATTTTGATACAAATACGGTCATGTATTTACAGGGACGTATTCTTGTATTTATACAAGAATACTTCTAGAAGAAGGACACCTCATTTCTAGGATTTTCTTTATAAAGAAAATATGAAATAAGATGGAAAAATGGAAATGGTGAAGGGTATGGGCAAATGAATTATAAATTTATTTGCAAATACTATTCAAGTATGATTGTATTTTTAAAATGGAAAAATTCTTTTTACTAAATACATGAAGTATGCTTGAATTTGTTAAGGATTTTATTCATTCCACCATTCTTATTTCTCTCTCTTCAATGACTTATCCTCCTTCTTCTTTCTCTATCTTCTCATGTGTTGAGATTTAAGATGATTAAAAGAAAGAAAAATCATTAGAACACTCATACACATCACTAAGCATCTTAGATTAGCATTCTAAGATCTTTAGTTACTTCATAGATGAAGTTGAAGGTTGAACTTGGTTCTTTCGGGTGGATCATCTTCGGCGAAGGGAGACCGGCTTGCAAGAATGATCCAGAGCTCTTGAGAGTATGCTAGAGTACAACCCAATTGGAACAAATGAAGATGCTATAAAGGTTGTGATTTCTACCATTTGTGTTTGCTAGTTTAGGTGTTTGGTTTAGATTCTTGGGTATAAGTTTTTAGTGCCATGAAATTTTTTGTTTTCGGATTCCATATTGGCCGCGGGTTAGCGGCGAGAGCACTAGGAACTTTCAATGATATTAGAGCCACCCAAACACCCTAAACTAGATAGTTACGACTTCCGAATCTCGCCAGTTTTTGCTTCGCAAAAACTGCCGTAAAACCAATGACAAATTCCTCCTAACTTGATGTTTTAACTCCCCGCGGGCTCTCAGTTTGGACCAAGAAACCGCGGGGAGGTGTGTGGGGACCCCAGAGACATCCCAGGGGGACCTAAGGAGGGCCCACACCCTCGAGACCACCCAAATGGTGGCCTTGGGGGTGGGGACCCGGAACTGCCTCTGAAGGAAGTTTCGGGTCTGCCTACCCCTTAGGCTACTTTAGGGTGGACTAGGGGGTGGGTACCCCCTAGGTGACTCCAGATCGACGTTAATTTCATGTCGGAGTTCTCCGTGAAGTTTCGGCTCGATCCGAGGTAATTTCGAACTCCTGGAGTGGTTTTTAGCATGGAATTTTTGTCAGTTTTTAGCACACTTGATTTTCGTTGTTTGGAAAATTGAAGTGTTGGCTATATGTGCGGTATTCGATTTTCGTAGTCTTTATGATGGTTGTTTGTATCATAACGTTTGGTAAAACGTCGTCTAATTGCTATATGTATCAATTACACGAGGTTACGGAATTGATACTCACAAGTTTACATGTTCTATGATGAATAATGCTTAATGGTTATGGTCATGTTGGATTTGTCGCGAGTGGATAGCCCGGAGTGTGTAGTATTAGATATAATTCTCTATGATGTAATGTATATTCATATTGTATAGCGAGCGTTCGACATGTGGACTGCCGTCACTGCAGCTTGTATTATTCTTTGGGACGTGTCCAGGTTGCGGACGTAGTCACTATTGTATATTTAGTTTTTTCCATTATATGCACTAAGATTACCCCGCGGCGGAGTGCTCGAGTAGCCCGGTTCTAGAGGGCAACGGGCCTCCATCTCATGGCGTTGAGACCGGGGTGCCTTACTCTATAATTGACGGGTTATTCGTCGCGTGGGGGTACAGGATTGACCTACGGAGGGGTGTCCAAGTCACCGGATTTTTGAAATGCTGGGTGGCCCATTCACTTCATTGATTGGGGTTGCCTCGCTTTTAGGATTGGCGGATGGCTTGCCGTATTCGTAGGGGTCTAGGTTCCGATATTACGAGCTATCCACACGACCGGAAAAATTACATTTCATAGTTGGATCCGTTGAAATATACTTTTCCTAGATTATCTGCATTTCCATACCGTGTTTTCTTCTGCTGTGATGCTTCTGTGATATTACTTGATATCACACGTGAGACAAATGTTGCTATATATATTATATATATCTAGTAGACGCTATATATATTTTGCATCCGTGCTAGTCCAGTCCCCGTCCTGCCATAACTTAAGTAACCTTACGATGAAGACCCGGGACCCTGTGGCGAATGCGGATGATATATATGTGCGTGCTTATTTTCGTTTCTTTTCTGGTATGATATGATTAATTGATAGGACTGCATTAATTCTGATTAATGTAAGAAAAATAAACCTAAATGATGTTGTCGAAACCAATTTTTAAAACTACTCGGTTTTCTTCAAAACCATAGTCGTATTCTTTTGCTTTGCATAGAGATATTAAGTTAGGAATATCCTGCACCTCATTTTATGAGGAAAGAGTCTTGATCTCTTCATGGGAAGTTCGCTCTTAAGCAAAATTTTATGTTACTAGTTTTAAAAGCGGAGCCTAAACTGCTCGTTCTCAAAACTGCTCGAGTTCCTTCAACGATATCAAGTTCATTACGTTAAAGGTTTTTCGCCGAAAACCAGCCGCGATCTTCCGTCATTTCAGATAGATAGCGCCTAATATTCATGCTATGTTTATTGGCAAGCGTCAAGGCATAGTGTACGGTAACTGAGTGCTGCTTATCTGTTGCATAAATATGCGATTGATCGGGACAGTCACACTGCTTTGTTGGCAAGCGTCAAGGGCTAGTGCAGGTGGATTCGATGCAATCAAGATAATGACAGGTTGAACTTGACTAGGACCCTTGATTTGTTGGCAAGCATCAAGGTCCTTGGGTCCTAGAGGAAAAAAACCATATTTAAAGTTTCAAATATAAGGGAACTTGCCAGGCATACGCATACCTTCTAGAGTGTAGTGACTTGAGTGGTTTCCATCAAGTTATCACGCAATGATAGTTGGGTCCCGATTCCCACTGATGAGTAGTTTACTTCTCGGGTTATCCTGACTAATTCTCCTTTTAGGGTTTGAAGGAAAATTCGAGGAAACAAACTCAAGGCACGGTTCTGTAATGGCAGTTTGTCGGTTATTTCAGGCTTTTAGCAAGGGTTTAACTTCTACCATTTCAAGATCAAAAGTTAATTTGTTCTTGACTCGCCAGCTTTTTATAAAAGGAATCTTTTTGCAAAAGAAACAAATTGGAGTAGGGTAGACATAGAAGTGATTCCAGAACCATAAACAGTTACTGAAAATTTAGTAGAATCTGAAAATTCAATTGGATTCGACAATCCATTAGGCACTCCGCAGATTTAGTGGGTAAACTCAGCCATTCGAGAGGTACTTTGGCTTCCTAAAAGATAGTGATAGGGAGGTTTTGATAACCCAAGCTTGTCACTACTGATGTCCTTGACTATGAGATCTGGCAGGTGGATGACTATAATTTCATTCTAATTTGAGTTTAGAAGTGCACATGTATATGAATCTACTAAAGAGTTGTTGTAGTCAGTGGGAACAGCAGAAGTGTGGTGGGAAAGTTGCTTACGTCTATTTCTATACTAATGCAAGAAGAGTGGAGAAGGATCATCTGTTTTGATGAAACAGTCATGGAGTTTGACTTTATCAGAACAATAGATGGACCTGGTAAGAAGGTATTAGAGAGTGATGTCCTAGTATTTGGATGACGTACTCCTGATAGGAATTGATGTTCCTATACTATGATCGGTTATACTGTGGTTATCACAAGGTGTTTCTCCACGTAGAATCTGGATAAAATATCAGGAAATCTGGTGACTAGATCTATGATTTTTTATCTAGATTTGGGAAGTGTCCCAATTCGGATACCTTGGCACTATTCTAAAGTGTTTTAGAATAGACGACTTCTGGCGTGGTGGTGTACCCGCAGGTGAGCGAGTCACCCTCTCTAAAGAGATGTCTTCTAGACTAATGAGGAGAGGGATTTGCATGATTGACATATCACTTACTCAGGTAATTGAGTCAATCATGCGATATCAAGTACCACACCAGATATTGCTTTTGCATTAGCTGCAATAAGCATATATTAATCCAATCCTAGAGAAATATTGGGAAGAAGTTAAGAACATAAGATGATGTTCTTGGTATATGGTAATGGCAACCTCCTGCAGGAGGCGGTTACCGATTTAAGCTTCCAAGGTGACCTAGATAACAGAGTAGCTATCAGAGTTATAAGTTTACCCTCTTCTGAGGTGCAGTATGTTGGATAGTTTTCCAAGCAGGATACTGAGGTGGTCATGGCACTGGGTGTTGATTACATCAGCAATGGATACAGTCTAAAGAAACTTGTTGGATTTGGTGTTCATGTTATGAACAAGGTCCCATCAGATATCCAGACAAGTTCTAAGACATGTATCACTCTTTTCGGGAGATATTCGTTCTCCGTGAAGTTGAGATATAGAGAGATAAAATAGAAACATTAGAGCGGATCCACACACTGAGGCTATTTCTCGAACACGTAAGTTTCTCAAAACAAGTTTTGAGAAACTGACTAGTAGAGAAGTTGGATATTCGGGAGCACACGAGTTGTGAGTATGCGATACCGCAATAATTAGCCTTAAGTGCAAGTGGGAGATTGTTGGATATAGTGCCCTCAAGGTAATTATTGTAATTATAAGTTGGCGATTATCATAATTGAACGAGGATCTATACAGGTAGAACAATTTTACTCGAGATGATAGTATGCTGTCTAGTTTGTCTTTATCATTATGTGTATATGTTTTGATAAAGCCCATAGGATTATTACTTGACTACCAGTATTATGATGGTGATCATATACGTGGGAGCTGGGTGGTCCATAAGCGCATCCTTAAATGTCTCTAGTCGAAGGAGTATTGAGACTGTACATCGATACTCCGGAATAGACTAGTGTATACTTTTCAAGACCCCGACGAGGGGCAGTGGCCGGTCTCACAAGCCATTGGTGTTGAGTCAGCTAAGATAGTATACAGATACTCACTGGAGGTGAGTACATCGAACGGACTCACCGGGAACTTCTAGATGGTATTATACCTATCGCCAGATGAAAGTTCTCTTGTGGCATATGTACATGTTAGTCCTTTAACCAAAGATTTTCATTTGTCTCGTGTGAGTACCCACTGTACTTAGATTACTATCCTACCACGGATCAAAAGATTCGAGCAAACAGGTTTTAGTTGGGTACAGTCCCGAGTCACATGGAGGCAGTGAACAATCGTCAGAGATTCGCCTTTCCCGGTATTGGGAGTCGATGTCGCGCTGTATTGGGTCAGCCATCACCAGAAATTCTTGGCCAAAGTGGATGAGATTTCCTGATGTGATATCAGTAGTTTCTTAGTGGGTGATGAGCTTCAGACTGGAACGACTTATCAGGTTAGTGGGGGTCTTACGTTATCCACCCCCTAGACCCGGTATGCGATTATCTTAGACGAAAAGACCGGACTGTATGGAAATTGTCACAGATAGACTCAATAGGAGTACAGATGGGTTTTCCCGTTGGCCTTCCTTTCGCTCAATACCTGGGTAGTCGTTACGTATAGCTAGTGCCGCTGACGTGCTTGTGGTTAAATCCACTGTCAGCGTATTGACGAGTCTTTAGAGTCCCACACAGAGGGTTTTCCCGGTTCAGGAGAAATGATGTAGTGGTCGTATATTGTTACGTGCAGGATTCCGATTAGGTATGTGTGCTAGCCACACGGATTTTAATCAGACGGATGATAATACTAGCCAGTTTAGGATTAAGCCGAATTATTAAATCAAGTTTTGATTTAATAATCTTGATTTAATAATTTACATATATATATATATATTCTAGTATTATATTCATTGTATTTTTCTATCTCTTGGGTATTCGTATTTTGATACGAATACGGGCATGTATTTGCGGGGACGTATTCTTGTATTTATATAATAATACTTCTAGAAGAATGACACCTCATTTCTAGGATTTTATTTATAAAGAAAATATGAAATGAGATGGAAAAGAGAAATGGTGGAGGGTATGGGCAAATAAATTATAAATTCATTTGCAAATATTATTCAAGTATGGTTGTAGTTTTAAAATGGAAAAATTCTTTTTACAAAATACATGAAGTATGCTTGAATTTGTTAAGAATTTTATTCATTCCACCATTCTTGCTTCTCTCTCTTCCATGGCTCCTCCTTCTTCCTCTACCTTCTCATGTGTTGAGATTCAAGAGAATTAAGAGAAAGAAAAATTATTAGAACATTCATACATATCATTAAGCATCCTAGATTAGTATCTTAGGATCTTTAGTTACTTCATGGATAAAGTTGAGACTTGAACTTAGTTCTCTCGGGTGGATCATTTTCGACGAAGAGAGACCGGCTTGCAAGCGTGATCCAGAGCTCTTGAGAGCATGCTAGAGTCCAACCCAATTGGAGAAAATGAAGACACTGTAAAAATTATGATTTTTACTTTTTGTGTTTGCTAGTTTAGATGTTTGGTTTAGATTCTTGGGTGTAAGTTTTTAGTGCCATGAAATTTTATGTTTTCGAATTCCACAATGGCCGCGGGTTAGCGGCGAGGGCACTTGGAACTTTCATGACTAACCGGAGAGAGAGTGTGTTTCTTTCATGTGGTGGAAGAAGAACAAAACAAACACAACCAAACGTGCATAGAAACGAATAGTTGAAAAGGACGGTGTGGAGACGAGAATATGGAGAAAAATCTTTGAGAACGGCGGATGGAGTGATGTTTATGAATAGTGTGGCGGTCATAAGTGCTTTTCCCCAAAAAGAGGTAGGAACAGACGATGAAAGAAGTAGAGCACGAGTGGTTTCAAGGATGTGGTGGTGCTTGCGTTCAGTAACACTATTCTGTTCATGTATGTGAGGGCAAGACTGCTGAGGGATGGTGCCATGGGTTTTAAAAATATTTTGCACTGAGGATGAAACATATTCGAGAGCATTATCTGATCTAAACACTTTTATACGTTTGTGAAATTGAGTATGAATCATATTAGTAAATTCTGTATGAATATGAATAAGATCAGGCCTAGAACACATAAGATAAACCTATGTATAGTGTGAATAGTCATCAATAAAGATGACATAGTATTTATAACCACACAAACAAGTAGATGGTGCAGATCCCTAAATATCATAATGAATTTGTTCAAAAGGTTCAGATGACACATTATTACTTGATCAAAAGGGTAAAGCAACTTGTTTAGCAAAGTGATAAGTACTACAGTTTGAACTAGCTAGAAACAAAACGAAAAGAACCTAGTAAACCAGAGTCAGACAAAACTTTCAGTCAAAAACCAAAAGGATGACCTAACCGGCGATGCCAAATATCTAAGGTGGAAAATCCAAAGCTGGCAGTGGAAGGAAGGATATGAAGATGCTCCAAATGATATAACACATTCACTCTATGACCGATCCCAATCTTCTGACTGGTGCGGGAATCCTGCACAATACAAGAGGAAGATAAGAAAACGACGGTATAATTAGGATCATAAAGTTGACTTACAAACAATAAATTCATGGTTAGTTTGGAAATAAGTAATATAGATGATAAATTCAAACAACCAGAGGTATAAAAAGTTGGAGTGATATCAGCCTAATGAGTTACCGCAAGAGATATGCCATTTGCAATATGAATGAAAAGTGAAGAGACAGGCCTACCGTTAATAAGGATAGTAGAATCAAAAGTCATATGTTGAGAGGCACCTGGGTAAAAAATCCAAGGATTAGAAGTATCAGAGGGTGCAGATAGGGCAGTAAAGTCAGAACTAGAGGAGGCACCATTGAGTCCAAGATTCTAAGAAACATAAATGGCGATCTCTGCAATCTGTGCCGAAGTGAGGGAGCCCTGTGGTGGAGGTGCGGAAGTTATAGGAGACTATGACGGTGTTGAGAGTAGAGCAGGTGGAGATGGTAGCGGTTCAACTGAGGAACTGGCAGTAGCAACAATCGAAGGTACACGGCGTTGGTAGGATTGAGACTTTGGTGGCCGAATCAAACGGTTATGAATGAGGTGGCTTTTCTTTTTGCAATAGCGACAAAAGATGAGTTGCTCGGTAGTGTTGTTAGGAGCTATGCTGCATAGCTAGAGCAGTGGTGGAGGAAGTAATGGGTGAAGACACGAACTGTGAGGATTTAAGTATCTGAAAACGCGTCTCTTCAGCCATGAATTCGACAATAACATCCGTAAGTTGTGAAAGAGGACTTCGATGCAGAATGTGACCATGCAAACCTTTGAACTCAGGATGGAGGAGCATGGAAAAGTGATAGAGATGTTGCCTAACATGTTGTTTCTGAAGCCTGGGTATAAAGTCAACTTAATCGGCAGGGATGACTTCTTCCATGGTTTGCAACTTTTCCCAATACCTAGATAGGAGGGTGTGAAACTCATGAATAGAGCGATCGTCTTGACGAGCATCCTGAAGGGCCTGATGCAGCTGGTATTCACAGGCAGCGCCGGTTTGAACAAACATGTGACTAAGGTTTAGCCACTGATCGCAAGAAGTAGTCAAACGTCCAATGGAAAAGTGAATGGGAATCGCAACTGAGCGTAATATATAAGCCATAATTTGTTGGTCGGTACGAATCCATTGAATACTAGTCAGAGTAGAATCACCATCGGACATGGCGGACGAGGATGATCGTAGAGTTTGAACCGTGGTAGTAGGGCACTTGATATCGCAGGAAACGGTTTAGATATCGCTCACAATTACTTAGATATCGCTGAAAACTACTAGATATCATGGGTAGGGTTTTTTGACAACTAAAATTTTTTTTAGAGAGTTTTTAACTACTGTTTCAAGTCCGGGGGATTTTGACAACCGAAAAAAGTGCTTGGGGTTTTTTTTGACAACTTACCCAAAAAAATGCTGTTTTGGTGCATCTTGTCCAAGAATCGAAAGATCGCAAATATTACGGTTTACCGTTAACAGAACATTGTCCATCAAACAACAAGCAAATAATACCAAGGTCGAGAATTGCTTTAGGCCATGAAGAACAATTCGGACACACGGATCATTTAAAACTTAGTCGAGAGTTAATTTTATGATCAATTTCTCTCATCTCCATAAAGGTTGGGTGGGCAAAAAAGTCTCGGTGTCGTTATATTGAATCTAATAAAAAAATGATACTGTGAATATTCAAGTTGAGTGCACGAAAGCAATAGGTAAGTTGTGTGTCTATTGTCCGTATCATACATATTTTCTGTGGAACAGAAGAGGCCAAGCAAGTCAGCTAGTGTTTGATCACTAATGACATCACAGCTGGGACTAGGGTTAGATTCATAGTGTCCCCACTCTTAAAACTAGTGCTAACTATGAAACAAACATATCAATATCATAACAAGGGAAGGGTTGCTAGAATCAAGGAGCTAGTGGGGAAATGGGAGATGCAACTTGGATGTTGATGGGATTGGTTGGCCAATGTTATTTTGAACCTAGTCAGGTTTATGTGGTTTGCAAGCATTCCATGATGCTGCTTGGAAAGGTGCATCCAAAATCCAGGTCATAGGGAGGGGTGGACAGCTAGCTGGAAGGTTACGTCGACGGATCAGATACTGAACGGATATAAATAATGGTAACCACCTCCAACGGTCTTTTATCGAAATCGCAAATAAAAACTGATACCGATCAATGTGGATTCGAAAAGGATGCCGACAGGCTAAAGGGATAAAGATCATGTATACGGACGGTTGAGATTGAAAGAAAAATCAACACCTGTTGTTTTTTTCCTTTCGATCTCAACCGTCTGTGCATCACATCAACGATGGTGGATAAGCCGTTTCTACGCTTTTGCTTCAAATGAGGATTCTACGGGATCTTTATCCGCTTTGGAGTACTAACTTCCCATGTATTAGGATTTTAATTTTGTGAGAGCCAATGATCTTTCAAATAATTTCAATGGTAGTGTTATCAATAAACCATAAGGTTCAATTAGTTCGCAAGTGACAAGATTGGAAAAAGGTAAGGAAACTTATTTCCTTTTGGGTGAACATAAATATGCATTAAGATATTTGTGAATAGAAATATATATTTAGATATTTCATTATTTGGGTGAACATAAATATGCATTATAATTCATACAAATCCAAAGGAAACAAAACTAGGATTTCAAAATTAGATAGATTTGGTATTCACTAGCATGCCGTGCATCTCTAAATCCACTAAAATCTTCAATTCTCACAGAACAGCGAGTGCCGTTATAAGTCAATAATAAATTCTTTTCCTGTCGGGCAAGAAATCTATAGCAGCGAATTCAAGTGAGGTCGTAGGAAGAAAACCCTTCCATCAATTAATTGACTGAGAATGAGAAAGGAAAAGAGTCGCCTCCCACACAGATTCCATTGGAGGATGGATAGAATGCATAGCTAAACAAGCCGTCGGTCACCGGCTTATATTATGTTAAAGAAATAAGGCTTTGCAAAACAAGCATTGTCGTCAAGGTGAGGGCGGGCCCGCCTCTGATGCTGACTTGGGCCGGGCCCTACCTTTTAAATGGTCCAATGGAATCTGCGCGCCCCCAAGTACGAATCGTTCTCTTGGGCCATCTCTATTTGTCGTGCTTAATTAATGAGGGAAATTATAAGTAATTTGGTAATCATTTCTTTCCAAAAACTTAGTAGATCTTCTATTCTAGATGTTCTTTTGTATTATGTTAGTGACTACGATCTTATCTAAGATGACAAGGGTTTGCTAATGACTTCTTCAGGGTAATTATTCTAAACTATTCTGACTGCGAGCGTTTTTCACTGAACTATCCGAAGATCATCTCCTTACAGAGTACTCCCATAAATTTTAGATTTAAGGGAGTTCATTTACTGAAAGACTCATAAAATACAGTATTTCAAACGAGTTCCTTGTAATAAAAAGAAAAAAGAAAACTCGTAAATAGATACTTAAAATATTTTTATTTTAAGGATAATAAAAACAAAATTTGGACAGCATGCTACAACGAGGATGTGAACCGTAAACCTCCGGCTAGACTATAAAGGCACTCACTATAATTAAGTATAGTCTGTTGTAAGATAACCATTATATTATACGGTAAAACTCAGATATATGCATAATTCAATGAAACCAAACATGCAAAAAACGAACCAACCCAGGAGAGGTCACAAATTCGATCCCCAAAAGGATTGATTTTTAGAAGGGAAAAAGACTGGCGAAAAACAAAAAAAAAAATAATATTTTCATTGCTTTCTTCATCCTAAAACCAGTAAACCAAACAGCCCCCAACTCTTAAACACATTATTTTCCTGAAATTAGCTGTAAGCATTTATCGAGTCAAAATCCAACAGCATCAAGCTTTCTTGTTGTGTTCGAATATAGTTTTTGTCCAAACAAGTAAACACCCACTTGATCTAGACAAGGAAAAAAAAATATTTACGTAGAGAACAATTTGTCTTTTTCTTATGTAGACCTATCAAAATCAATTGAGTAAAGGCCAGCAGAATCCAATGAAGATTCTCATAAATGCTCCATCTCTTTTCACTAACACATACATTATCACTGTCCAACTGAGCTTATCTCAAATGGTACCAATTTTCTTTCCAATATGAAAACTCATAGGCATTGATACAACTCAGCTGATCCGTTTCCCCCTCCTAAATTTATTGTCATGTAATAGAACCAATAAACTTTCAAAATAGCGAAGCTCTACCGTTTTAAAATGAACTTTTTGTTGTATTTCTTATTACTTTCTACGGTTATGGTATGTAAGTCGGAGTCATGTTCAATTCGACGATAATAACGTAGAATTAAAGGCATGTTTTGATAACCGGAAGTAACGGAAGAAGCTCTTGAAGTAACTTCCTGAAAAAGTTCATGAAAGTAGTTACTTTATGTGTTTGTTTGCACGATTTTGATTAATGGAGAAAAAATACCAATGTAATACCTTTATTTACCTTTTTCATAAACAAAACAAACAAAGAAAATTGTTTAGCGGTAACGATTTTTCACTTTTGGTGAGTAATAATGAGGAAAGAATAAAATATATGTATTGTTTTTCTTGTTCCTTGTGTTCCCTGCTTACTTCCTTTCCAAAATAACGGAAATTTTTTTTGGAAGCGATCATAGGATCCACATAATCATCATGAAATAACTTTCAAGTTCCACTTTCTTTAAACCAAACTACTAAAACATATAAAGTTGGCTTACTTCCGGTACCTCCCTTCTACTTCATGCCAAACAAACAGGCCCTAAAAACAAAAAAATAAAATAAAATATGCATCATTCTTTTGACTGTCAAAGCCTGTTCGAGTCGGTTTTCGGCTTTTCCTCGATGTTTTTGCATATGTAATCGAAGCTGCATAATTTTGATCACAGTTTCAACTATATGGTGTTTTTTTTCTGACCTTTGCAATGAATTATGAAAATATATTTATTCCGATGCTGTTTGAGATCTGACATGGGATGCTTCAAGTTGTGCAGCTAAGTTTGTTTGCATCAAAAATTTAGCCAACTATAGAAAATGGCACGTATATACTCCTTGATGAAAACTAAGTCAAGGCGTGATTAGGCATTTAGGCTAATGAGTGTGGATTTTATTTATTTCTAATCAATTTGTATATTGCTTGGACGCAACAACCTCAAAGACTTCGGGTGATGCTTTCAGGTTTCAAGCAGAACCAGTATAGTGTTGAAAATGGCCTTGCAGAAATAATTGCATCTAGATGATTCAATCAATGTCATGAGCATCCTGTCATCTTTGGCCAACGATGATTATGATATAATCGTCCGAAGGGAGCACCGGTCAAGTGTCTCCGTACGCTAACAAGAGAACACATGACTCTTTAGTTACATGTATGTGTCGCCGCTCGATGGCTACTTCTGTGCTCGATAATTAGAGGCATTGTCGGTGGAGAAATTCATTCTACTATCTCGCCCGCTTCGAACATATCACTGTAGGAAACGGCACGCTGATTCTATCCTTGACTGGTATGCGAGAATTCTTGGAATCAGACAGTTCAGAACTGCTCTTTACTTCACCCACCGGATGACTCATCAGAAGCACTAGTATTATGCTTGTGCTTTGTCTTTGGTTGCCAGAGTTGCTTCTGCAAGTGTGTAAAAAATAATCATCAGAACTATTTTACCATTGTCAGTCCCAAAATCAAGTAATTAAGCATATGCTTTGAAACTGTGAGCATAAAGTGATAGAAATGACCAAAAACGAAGTATTAATCATAAATGTCCCCAATAGGCAATCTAGAAAGATGGTACTACAATCACAGTTATAATAAATTATTGGAAGGACATCAGATTCCCATATCCCTATTCACCACAGATGTAATGAAGATTCCTCTTTGAGTTTCTCTATAATGTCAAGGGAGAAAGCATGTCAAGAAAAAGCTTCACCAAATTGATACGAAATCCTGTTATGTAATCGTTTTGCTATTTATTTCTATCAGTGTATGATTTACCCAAAATCCAAGTTTTACATCATCAAACTATGAATAAGGACCCCATGTACTCATACAATTATCTCCCCTCTCTATATGCCACTTCTATCAAATTTGTTTATGTTCGAACCTAATATTTCAGCATACAGAAGCACATTGACCATGCTGGCATCAGAGGCAGATTACTTAGCAAAATGAAACAATGTAATTGGCTACCAAGTTTAACTTGAACACTGTGGAGGGTTAAATTTTTCCCTTGGCAGGAGCATCTGTAGAGGTTCAATTCTTTTGAACACTACGAGGGTTAGAACAAAAATGTCCTGACATCGAATTATAATGTCTTGGCCTGTTGTGTACAAGCGTCCGTGAACATGCAGCTGTATGCAAGATCCAATTTGCACCCTTGGTCGTCATATGACTTCCATTTCCTTTAACGGATTTTTGCCAAAATGTCTCTCCATACTTTGTTAATTACTACAAAAAAAAAACCGATACTTCATATTTACTTTAAAGACCTTCCATACATTTAAATTGCGTTAAAAAAACCCTAATTAGTTTTCCATCCAAAGTTGCGTCCCGTAAGGGAGAGATCTTAAGCCGCTTAGGTAGGTCGTTCTCACAAAAAAAAAAAAAAAAAAAAACTGGGCTTCATTTAATTGAAGATTGGAATTCAACACAACTAAAGAATCACTCTCCTTTCAAATGAGCTTGCCCACAAACTAGAATTTGCAATTGAAAGGACAACGGCACTCGACAAGCTCCGGAGAAGGTTGAGAAAGATAAGCCAGTTTTCATTATCAATTTAAAAGATATTTAATCGAAACCTAACCTTAAAGCCAATTTGAAAAAAAAGTTAGGAATTTTGAGAAAAAAAGAGGGGCTAGCATGTTTTAAAACTCCAACCTGATACTCATCGTTAACCTCCTAATGGAGTAATGAAAGATATTAAAAAGATTTTCTTTTTCGGTATGTTTGGGGTTTTTAGTGTAATTTAATGTATGCCGGTCTTTTAAGTAAATATGAAGTATGAGAGAGCTTTTTAGTAATCAACGAAGTATGTGTTTGACTCGAAAAATTTACCGAACAAAGACAAACAAGTTTCTTTTATTCAAGAAAACAAAAAAACATTCATACATCCATCTTTGGCCATACCAAAAGATCACCGAACTCGGGATCTGAGTTACAGGGATGAATAAAGCAAATTTCAAAGTTCTGAAGCTGCCGCTCGGCCGCTTCTACCATGTTATAGCGACGGCTCTCGCGAATAGTTTCGCCCCACTTGTCATCGCCACGACCACGAGCAAAAGAAAACATGACGGCCCGTTGAGCGTGTATCTGGCCCAGAAGATGAACGGAGTGGACCCTCATCGGCTTCGTGATCAGAGGCGCCTATCAGATGGTGTCTATCTTATCCTCCGCAGCGTCGAGCATCGCCGGAGTTATCTCTGCTGGATGAGGAGAAGTCATGTCGAGGATGGCAAAGAACACCATATGGAGCCAAATAGAGCCCATAGACATAGGAGACCCCTACGGGTTATGAGCTCGTGCATCATCGTTTCACACTAGTCGTCCGTGAAATTAGGGTTCACCAAACGTGCAGCAAAACAATGGATGATCACCCTGATGGGAACTTTCCAATGCCGACGAGGAGCATGTGGACGATTGCAATCCATTGTTCTCTTCTTTGCAAATGAAGAAGAAGATCATCCCCTGTCAATTTATAAGGAAAACACTTAAATCCTAGTACACCAAACATTGCATGGCATTTAAAATGGAGCGCTTCTCAAGTATTGACCAAGAAAACACCAGAAAAAGAGAGAAAACGGTTCAAAAAAGCATGAAGAACCACGAAAGAGTCAAACAAAGTCTCTACCACTGCTAAGATATGCGCTAAGAGTCTCCGCCACTATCAAACCTTGCGCAAGAGCCTTCGCCGTGCCGAGGGCATACGCTAAGGGTCTCCGCCACTATCAAAGCTTGCGCAAGGGCCTTCGCCGCGCTGAGGGCATGGGACAAGGGCTTCCTCCACCAAGGAACTATGCACAAGGGCCTCCGCCACTGCAAGGGCATGCATAAGTGTCTCCGCTGCGCTAAGGGCATGCGCCAAGGGTCTCCGCTGCGCTATCCTGAAACAAGGGTACCCGCCGCTGATGGAAGGTCCCCGCTGCGGAAGGTACCCATGAAGTGAGAGCTGCGAACTTTATGCTCCATATTCCAAAAGCGTAGCCCACGTCTATGGCCACGTTCACAAGCCTCTACGAGACTATAAAAACCCCTTTTGGTCCACAGAAGAAAGGTTAAGCACTCAAAAATCATTCGCGTTTATAAAAGAGAAAAATCGTTCAAGAACTGCTCAGCTCAATTACTCAAAAGGATGGAACAACACTCAAGAAATTCAAATTCCAGAATGGAACAAAGAGGAGAAAAATGTAAGTATGAAGTGGCAGATCTCTTTTTCTCTGCGATTTTCTATGCACAAGTGATGAATATTGCATTTGATATGATGAAAACGAATAACCGACGAGATACTCAATAAAGAGTTATCCCCGAAACACATAGTTGATGCCTCCGTTCTTGAACTGCCCAACGAACTAAAAATTATATAATAAGCCTTGTGACGACTCTAAAATTAAATTATGGAATACTTGCAAAAGTTCTTTTTACGGATACTCTTAGGAGTTATTCCCATGTATACGGATACTCATTCGACTTATCCACCCTACGAGATCGTCCTAATAATGGACTCCGTAGACGTATACTTGGGCAAAAGTGAACAGATACTCATTCGTATGGAACATGAAATCATGCAATGAAAACTTGACAAATTTACACACGGCAGAGACCCCAGCACAAAACCTATAGCGGAGACCCCCCTTAGAGACCTCCGCGCTTTGCCAACACGTGGAGGCACCCTCCGACAGGTCCCACTTCAACCAAGTCTTTGGTGGAGACCCCAGAGGCTTCCGCACTCCTCCAAACACGTGGTGGCACCCTCCGATGGGTCTTACGTCAACCAACTCATTGGCGGAGACCCCAGAGGCCTCCGCACTCCAAACACATGGCGGCACCCTTCGATGGGTCCCACGTCAACAAAGTCTTTGGCGGAGACCTCGAGGGGCCTCCGCACTTTTTCAAACCCCTGGCGGCACCCGAAGGAGCCCCACATCCTCTAAATCGCTGGCGGAGACTCCCCCAATAGGCCTCGCATCCTCTAAAGCCTTGGCGGAGCCCCCCTTGGAAGCCTCCGCACTTTTCCAAAATGCCCTGGCGTCACCTCCAATTGGCCCTACACCTTCCAAATCTTTGGCAGAGACCCCTAATGGGTCGCACATCCTCTAAAGCTTTGGCGGAGACCCCCTCGAAACCTCTGCACCCTTCAAAATCCATCCATGATGAGAAGTCTAATACCCCCCAATCCACCAAAACCAATGTTGAATATCTTGAAAAAAACACCGTGGTCCGAGATGACCCTAAACTAAAAGTGGACCCCTAAGTCCCTAAACTGGATCCATGGACCTCTGCATCCTTAGACTGGAATTTTGCTCTATGGAAGGGTAAAATGATGTTAACCTACCATATACTATCCACGGGCATCTATCGTGACATAAAAGTCAACAAATACACCACCATATCAATATCCTTCGACCTTTGCCCTATGGAAAATAAAATAGTTTATCATATACGATCCATAAGCTACCATCGTGGCATAGAAGCTGTCCATCGTGACTCAGAAGTCAGTAAAACACTATTATCGTGACATCGTCACACCTGCCAAGCCCTATAGCAAAACAGTATATACCAAACTACCCTAAATGTAACCCTTGGTCCGTAATGACCTTTGTTGACCGCCGAAAACAGAGGCGAACTGGGATAGATCGTCTTGCCTGAGTTTGGGGGCAAATACTATTTGGATTTATTCGTCCACCTCTTCGAAGATACCAAGTTGATTTATAGCACCGTATATCGGAGGTTTAAACAGATGCGACCGTTATAGCAGACTTTATCAGATTCCCTCTCATTTTATGAGGGATTTTTGATTGTGGGAATGTTCTTCCCTGCAGGCACAATCCCCTACAGTTAATTACGTTACCGCATTGCGATAACCACTTTCTCCTGCACCGGAATTTCATTTCGTGTCGTGTCGTGTTTGTTTTATTTTGGGTTGCCCGTGGATTGTATATAGAGACTAATTTATGTCATTGCCCGTAGGGCGCGGATTAGTCCAAATCCGTGTGTTTGAGATTTGGCTTTAGGTCAAGGATTTTGCTTGACGGGGCCCACGTTGGTAGCTTGGTTTGCCAACGGGAATGAACTTAGGACGCGGATCTCACATTTGTGAGGTCCATCGGTTCAGGGGATATTTGGATTTAATCTAAGGATCATTAGCCATATTTGAGACTAAGATCAATATATGAGCAGTGAGCATATGAGCTCAACTGATCATTAGATCATATATGAATAGCCCATTGATAGTATACGGTAGTCATTATGGAGACAGTCTGCAGGGCAAAACATATTAGTTTAAGGACGTCCGATCCAACATTCCCAATTTGGGATGAATGTTAGTTTAAGAACATTTCGGTCCAATGTTCCCTGTTTGGGATGAAGATTAGTTTAAGGACATTTCGGTCCATTATCGCCGTATTTGGGGGTGAAGATTAGTTTAAGGACATTTCGGTCTATTATTCAACTTGTGCGCACATGTATTTGTTACATGGCGGAGTGAACGATGGTGACATGGAATGCACCCAATTTGGAGTATGATCCGATTTGAGGTGTGCACGTCAATTTGGAAGTGCATCAACGTGGGATATATCATTCCCAGTCTTGATGAAGTTTTACATCAAGTTGGGATGAGAAAAGAGTTGTTGGTTGTCGGGACCCTCCACATCTCTGAAGACGTTGAGGAATTACAACGACATATATCAGAGGTGTGGAGAAATGTACCCTTCAACCAAATCCCGTATTTAAGGGGAAAAGGGGTTGTAGTGGACCTAAGAATCGTTTGTCATATTTGAGAATATGATTACCTTAGGAGATATGGGATGAATATCATTTTGGATATCATCAATGAGAGATCATCAGTCATGTTTGAGACTAAAATCAGTTTGGAAATCACGAAAATATGAGCACGGTTGATTTAAAATCAAAGAGATTTAACCTCAGAAAACTTAGCCAATTTGGGCTGAGATTGAGTTTCTATACTACCCAACAGTGCTAAGCACTAAGATATATAGCGGTCGCATGTGTTTCACGTGAGATCTGGTATAGTGCTAAGCATTAATCTTTTCTGGGGCTCATGCGAGGCGCTGGGTTTTTAGCCTTGGGCGCTCACATTCTTTTCACGCGAGGCGCTGGGTTTTTAGCCTTGGGCGCTCACGTGCTTTTCACGTGAGGTGCTACAATAGTTCTAAGCACTAATTTTCTCTAGTGCTCACGTGTATTTCACGTGAGGCGCTTTGTTTTTGGAGATTTAATCTCTTTTGATATTTTTAGAGAACTTAAATCTCTGTTAATGGTATTTTGACAATTAACGATCTCCAAGATCATTATTTTAAGAATCTGGGATCATGTTCTTTAAGAACTAAGTTCTTGATTTGAAGAAACTAAATTCCTGGAGTATTATGAACTCCATGTTTTCCATGTTCATGTTTTCAGAGAGGTTAAACCTCTTTTAATAGTATTTTGACCATTAAGGATCACCAAGATCACTATTTTGAGGATCTTGGATCGGGTTCTTTAAAGAACTAGGTTCTTGATTTGAAGAAATTAAGTTCCTGTAGTATTATGAACTCCATCTTCTTCTTTTTCAATTTTGTTCTTCCCTGAATCTTTGATTCTCAAGAACAAGATCTTCCCGATGAGAATTAAATTCTCAATTTGTGGGAGACTTGTCTTGTAAATTTCAGATCCAGGGAAAGAACTAAGTTCTTTGAGAAGGGTTAAATCCTTAAATATGGTATGTTAGGTAAAAGAGATATTATGATCTCTTCTTTTTCTTTACCTAAGGGGTTTAAGGAGGGAAATCTCCTTCTTTGAGAGAATTAAATTCTCTATTGTTTTGAGAGCCTTCTATATTTTTACAGAAGCTTATTGGGGTTTCCTTTTTTCCACCCTCCCCCTCTGTGTGGGGCTTGCAGTCCGGGGTCTTTATATAGTGGAGGCAAATTGTTGATTAGTTTTGAGAAAATCTCTCATTGAGAGATTCCAATTGATTTAATTGGTCTCAAAATTGATTCGGGGAATTTTACCCACTTTTGGATCTTTGATCCAAGGACTTCTGTTTTTACAGAATATAATTTTGGGTTTTTAATGAGATTGGAGAAACATTTTTCCTATACAGAATTTATTCTGTAAAACGGTGATTTTTAATCACCATTGGATTTTTAATCCAACGGTTCTCTGTTCTACAGAGAGTAATCTTTCTTATTTAGAAAGATTGAGAGAATATATTCCATAATAGAATTTTATTTTACAATTGGATCTTTGATCCAACCGAGAGTACCTTTCTTATTTCAGAAAGATTTGGGAAATATTTTCTCCCAACAGAATTTAATTTTGTATTTTGATAATTTATCGTCTCTGTTGGATCTTTGATCCAACGGCTCTGTTTAACAGAGAGTATTGTAGAATTTAATTCTATCTGGACGCCAGCGCTCACGTGTTATGCACGTGGGCGCTACTTAAGAATTTAATTCTTAAGATGGATATTCCTGTGCTTTGCACACTGGTGCCCACGTGAGAAGTATGTGCGGCGCCATCTAAGAGTTTAACTCTTATTTAATAGATTCTTTTATGCTTTGTGCATTGGCTCCCGCGTGAGGAGCATGTGCGGCGCCGTCTAAGAGTTTAACTCTTCTGTACTTTGCACATTGGCACCTGCGTGAGGAGCACATGAGGCGCCTCCATGCGATTTAATCCTATAAAATTGGCTCTGGCACTGGCGCCCTCGTGGAGAGCACGTGAGGCACTGCCTCATTAAATTCAATAGAGCTCTGAGCTTTTATTAGGTTAAATATATTTGGGAAATAAATTCCCCCACCATTGCTCTCACATGGCTTACACGTGGGTGCAATGGTATCACCTTTTCCATCGTTCGATCTCCTAGGACGTTGAACCGTCCCTTCGGGTCCTATAAATAGCGTTTTTGGCCTTTGAGATGACTTCCGTTCCATCATCCTCTTGAGTCTTCTTATTCCTTGAGAATTTAATTCTCTTTTCAGAGCTTAGATCTCTGTTTCTAAAACTTTCTTAGAGTTAAACTCTGTCAAAATTTGGTAAGAATCATGACCACGATTTAACTTCTAAAGAAACTCTTAAAAGAAACTTTTCTTGTTTTGGGTTTTTTACCCATTAACAGACCTTTGCTCTTCTCTTGGAACGATTTCTTAAAGATCTAAAAAAAACTTTATTTGGATAGACCATGGTTCTTGGAGATCTTAGGATTTTACCCTGTTAGTGACTTTGATCTTTGAAGGTTGTTTGGAATTTAATTCCATTTTCCGAGCGGATTTCTGGGATTTTATCCCATTATAAGAGGAATTTAATTCCGGGTTGTTCTACAGAGCTTAGCTTTGAGAAAATTTCTTTTTTAAGAAATTGGGAATTTTATTCCCTTTCTTATTTTCTTTTTTGGGGTTCTTTTTTGCAGATTTGAAATCCATTGTAGAACACATTTTTCGAGGGAGTTTAACTCCACAGTTCAATGAGATTCTTCATTTAAATGAGAATCCTTTTGGATTCTTACAATGAGCGCCTTCCTCATCATTGATGGGGCGTTAGAACCATTGTAATTTATTTGTAGATCGTAATAATTTTGATATTTCGATTGCTAAACCCCTTACTGGTTTTTCTTTGCAGATACTATGGCGTCTCGTCTTTATGGTCTTAAAGAGATTATCTCTTATGAAGATATTCGTATCCAAGGCCGTTGTCAAGGCCGGGAATTTACTGACGCCCAATGTGCCGAGGTGATGCGTCACTTTGACGACTACAACGGTCGATTACTCCCCCGCCATTCTGCTCTTTTAAAAATTATCGTTGGGTCGATTTGGAAACTAATCCCTGAGCTTGACGAGGTTATTCCGCTCGAGGCGCTTGATAATGCTGAAGACAAGGTGCATTCGTTATATCTGATGAGCCTGATGTCAAAGAAGCGGAGATATGATCTTGTCGATGTTTTGCATCGCGTCTTCCAATAGAAGGTGATAATATCCGCATACCAGCGGATGAACGAACTCAGCGTGGATCCCGATGCTCGCATTCGTGAGAAAATGCATAAGAAAATGGCCAAAGAAGCCTGAAGCACTTTACTCAGACTTGCTTCTAAGTTCCTAAATCCGTGTCCGGAATTCAGTGTTTTGCCGTTGTAAACATTTTGATGATTTTTTTTATTTATTTTTTATCACCAATGTATAAAGTTCTTCGAAGTATGAATGACAAAATTCCCCTTTCTCTTTATGGCAATGCTCATATGTGCCTCACGTGAAGTGTCGTTATAAATATATAAAAAACCGTTGCCGGCGCTCATGTGTTATGCGCGTGAGGCGCTGCTGAGGATTTTAATCCTGAACTAGCGTCGGCGCTCGCACATTACGCACGTGAGGTGTCGCTACAGTTTTTAAACCTGTAAAGAATCGGCGCTAGCGCTCTCGTGTCATGCACGTGAGACACTGTTGAAGGGATCGTTTCACCTTCTTGCTCTGATTCCTATGAATCAACCTTTTCTTTTCCCATGCCCTTTTTGTCAGGACTTAGAAATAGCTCCACCATACACAACATTTTCTGTGCCGAGACTTAAATGCCTCCCTTTATAATCTAAGCAATACTCCTCTTCTCTCTCACTTCCAGAGAATCATTTTAACAGAGAAGAGTCATGGCTTACAATCGTCTGCTTGCTAATCAGCAGCTATGGGAAGTGCCTATTGAGGAAATTTTTCCTTGCTTTATTGCACGCTTGGTGAATCCCGCTCTCACGGATGAACAATGTGATACGGCGCTGCATGAGCTCTTGACTCGTAGAGGTTCTCCTCTCCCCATCGGCTCCATTTGGCTCCGGATGATCTTCCTATCCGTGCTTGCTGACATCCCCTCTCATCCAGCGGAGATGACTCCGGCGATGCTCGACGCAGCGGAGGACAAGATCAAGTGCTTTCATGAGGCACTTTTGATTACCAAGCCTTTAGGGATCGTTCTGTTCAGTTGCTGAGCCAGATACGGGCTCAGCGGGCCATCATGTCTGCCTTCGCCGATGGGCATGGCGCTAACCGATGGGGAGAAACTCCTCGCGAAGATAGCCGCTTTGACATGGTGGAGAAGGATGAGAGGGTTTTAGAAAACTTTATTCATAGTTTTGTAAACCCTTGTACTTTTGATCCCGTGTTTGGCGATCTATTTCCTGTAACCTAAAATGTTTATTTAAATGCTTTCCTTTTGTCGTTGACCACCGAGTGCTTCAATTCTAATACCTTTTCTTCCTCTGATCGTATTGTTGAAATATACGTGCAACATACATGTGCGCACGTGCACTTTACCCTTATGGATTTTTTCTAAGCGCAAACGCCACTGATGTGCTTGTGTCATGCACTAACCCTCCACACGTGTATATAAATGAGCATGCTTTCAAACATATTTGTAAACGAAATTTAAATCGGTGTAAACAAATGCCTCCCACTACTTTACTCACGGAGGTATACACGTGAGTGAAGTAGTGTAGAGTAATACATAGCATACGACTGGTTTTGGGCTGGTGTATCGCACATAACTTTTAGAATCTTGATCTGAGAAGATAGTGAGCGGACACAAGCGTCATCATCCATCATCAACTCAAATCTCAACTCTTAAAGGATATAGTTCTAAACTATGAGGCCCATTAGCTGCACCCTTCTGTTTCTTTATGTTTTAATCTGGCGCGAAGTAGTTTATGTACTCATTTCGAAGTTTCTAGTTTATTTACTCGTTTCGGAGTTTTTAGTTTATTTACTCGTTTCGGAGTTTCTAGTTTATGTACTCGTTTCAGAGTTTGTAGTTTATTCACTCATTTCGGAGTTACTAGTTTATGTACTCGTTTCGGAGTTTGTGGTTTATTCACTCGTTTTGGAGTTTCTAGTTTATTCACTCGTTTCGGAGTCTCTAGTTTATGTACCCGTTTCGGAGTTTCTAGTTTATGTACTCTTTCAGAGTTTGTAGTTTATTCACTCGTTTCGGAGTTCGTAGTTTATTCACTCATTTCGGGGTTTCTAGTTTATGTACTCGTTTTGGAGTGCTTTTAGTTTACCTCCTTTGGGTTTACAGGCAAACTTGTCCTAAAGTTATATGCAGATAACCTCCATTCTTTACGACAGAGGTCCGTTAGGTTTGTGGTACTAGGGTTTTAGTCTGTGGTACCGTCGCGTCGGCTGATGTATTCCTCGATATGCGGTCTTTAAGCTGTTGTTCGAGTAGCCCCGTGACTGTCGTGTCTCTGATCCCTTCGGGGGCTGGACAAGACATCTTCAAGTAATCTCCTTAGGTCATATTACCGTCGGAAGAGCAAACGTTAGGAATTTGCCATGACGCTTTTTACTTGAGGTTAGGCTCAGTTTGGAGCCCCAATGAGTCATAACCACTTCGCACTGGTGTGGGATGATCTCCGATGGTCTTTTAGATTTTTTATGAGTTGCCTTCAAGACCCGGAGCTGGGAATATGCCGTTGCTTCATTTTTTTGTTTTGACGATATCGCACCGATTCTTTACTGAAGTAGGGTAGACATCTGTAAGACTTCTATGCTGTATGTATTGCAGTTGAAGTCCAGAGCTAGGAATATGCCATTGGTCCATTTTTATTTGATAGCCGCATTCGCATCCTTCTGAAATGAGAGGGAACGTCTGGATGGTCACTAGGTTGTATATGCGCCATCGAGACTTGGAGTTAGGATTTTGCCGTTACTCCATTTTTTGGTTTCGACACTTGGGTCTTTTGTTGACGTTGCGTCTGCACTGAGAAGGAACGCCGGGATAGTCTCTGAGTTGTATATGAACCGTCAATACTTGGTGCTAGGATTTTTCCATGGCTCCATTTTTGTTTCCACCCTTGGGTCTTTTGTTGACGTTGCGTCTGCATCCCGCTGGAATGAGAAGAACGTCGAGATGGAGCTAGGATTTTTACTATCACTCCACTTTTGTTTGTTGACGTTGCGTCTGCACCGAGAAGGAACGTTAAGTTGGAGCTGGGATTTTGCCATTACTCCTTTTTGATTTGGCTTCCTGGAGCCTTTGTTGATGTCGCATCTGCACCGAGAAGGAATGTCAAGTTAGAGCTGGGATTTTGCCTTTACTCCTTTTTTGTTTGACCCTTGGGTCTTTGATGACGTTGCGTCTATATCCTGCTGGCATGAGAAGCACGTCGGGCTGGAGTTAGGATTTTGCCGTCACTCCTTTTTGATTTGGCTCCTTGGAGCCTTTATTGACGTCACATCTGCACCCTGTTGGAATGAGAAGAACGTCGAGCTGATCTTTAGGCTGTAGATATTGCCGTCAAAATCTGGCTCTCCCTTTGACGGAGCCTGTTGGGAAAGTATGGTTCCCTTTCTTTTATTTATGCCCATGGATCGTAACAAGAGTCAATATGGACATACTTTCAGGGCAGAGAAAATTTTATTTTATTTTATTTTTTATTACCACGATGCTCCATCTTTTCAGCTTTTCATATTGCGAAAGTCGCGATTGTCTAATCATTTCAGCTTTTTATCTGCGGTGCCCAATCATTTCGGCTATTTTTATATTTTTACTTGCTGATTTTTATTGCAAGTTCCCAACCAATTCGGCTGTTTTTATATGCATATATTTTTTTACTCGTTGATTTTTATTATGAGTTGTCCCATCATTTCGGCTGTTTTTATATGCATTTTTTTGCTACTTTCTGCTATTTTTATTGCGAGTTTGGAATCCGATACCAACCATGGCATCGGCATCGCTACAACTGGAATATTACCAGGAGCGAATCATCATTTGCCGTGAAAGGACTTGGAGTTTGATGCCTGTTTAGGCATCGATATCGCTACAGCTGGGATATTGCCATTAACAAATCATCATTTGGCTTGAGAGGACTTGAAGTTCGATACCTTTTTAGGCATCAGCATCGCTACGACTGGACTATTGCCAGGAGAGACTCATCATTTTCTTTTATTGATTTGAACAAAGGTGGCTTAGCAAACAGGGTTAGGATCCTGTCAACTAAAGCTTTTTGACTTTATGAGCCATAAGTGTCTCATAAAAGTATTTCTCTCTACGAGTCGTGAGGATCTCATATGTGTATTTTCTCCTTAGGAATCGTGGGGATTCCCAAGTAATATTTTCTCTTGTAAGTCAAAAGGATCTTCCAAGAGTGTTTTCTCCTTATAAGTCGAGAGGACTTACAAGAGTCGTTCACTATATGGGGACATTTCTCGCCATTGGTGGAACTTTGTGGGGAATTGTTTATTTATGCCCGTGGATTGTATATAAGGGTCAATACTGGACCGCCTGTAGGACCACTTGGGGGATATGACGGCATAAGAACAGGTTCATATCCTTGTAGCTTAGGGCTTTTGAATCTTATGAGTTGTGGGGGTCTCATAAGGGAAATTCTCCTTTCGAATCGTGAGGATCTTGCAAGTGTAATTTCTCTTTAGGAATCATGAGGATTCATAAGTGTGTTGCTTCTTTGTGAGTTGTAAGGATCTCACGCAGGTATTTTCTTCTAACATGGTCGAGAGGACTTTGCAAGTGCACATGAATTTTTTATTTTACGAGTTTGCATACTTTTTAAGTTTTCACAAACTCGCCGGCAATCCTGTTGTTTTTACTCACGGCGTCCTTTCGGGTTTTTATTTGTGCCCATTTTGCTTGTGGACATACCGTTTTTTTATAAACGAGATTGCGCCTTTCCGGGTTTTCACAAACTCGCCGTCAATCCTGTTGTTTTTACTCACGGTGCCCTTTCGGGTTTTCACAAACTCGCCGTCAATCCTGTTGTTTTTACTCACGGTGCCCTTTCGGGTTTTCATCCATACCCATTTCGCTTGTGGACATACCTTTTTTTTAAATGGCGAAACTCTCGAAAGTAGCTTCGTCGCAGGTGATCCGCCTTTTTGCCAGTGGGTTTTGAGGGTGGCTTCATCGCTGGATTAAGTATGTAACCAGTAGGACTCGAGTTGCAATCTTTCTTGCTAAGACTTCGATAGCAATTGTAACATCCTAGTTCATTTATACCAGTTCTAATTTGAGTATTTCTTTATTTGTGGTATATTCGTGATTTACTGTGTTTTGGGTGCGAATAGTGTATCTGACATCTGCATTTGCATCCTACCCGATCCACATGGTTGAAACCTGTCTTGATTCATAATTACGGTTTATCCTGACTTGTCGCGTGGACTCATGCACTTTCATTTATACATCCTACATACTGGCATTTATCTGGCATCTGCATTTTAAATATAACATTTAAAGTCATGTAAAATATTTTAAAAATACATTGCATGGCATGCTTGATACCCCTAATCCTGTGGTAGCATCCGCACCTCGTGTTCTCGTCCCGTTCAGTGAAACAGACTTGTTTGGATGGCTACGCACACGTGCGTGCATCCGTTCTTGGGGGTATGCATTCTCGTTACCCGGATATCCTATTTTGGTTTTGGTTGACACGTATATTATCCATATTTTCAAACCGTAATTTTAGATCCAACCCGGACATATTTTGGAATAGTTTTGTATTAGCCAGAAAACTCAATTTTACCTAATATTATATTCTTTAAATATTTATACTGTTTAATCTATTTATAATATACAATTTAAAATTTTCTTTAACCAAAAATATTTCTAAAAGATTTTTTTAAAACAGATTCTCACAAATCTCTCTCTCTCCTCTACACTTTTTATATATAGTATATATATACATATTTTTTTTAAAAACCTATTTATTAAAACCCACTCACGTAATCTCTCTCTCTCTCTCCCTTTCTCTTTCTCTCTCTGCCTTTCTCTATCTCTCTCCCCCCTCTCTCTCTTCCCATTCTCTCTCCAATCGCGAATACTGTGCACTCCTCGAATCCCCTCACCTTCCTTCATCCCCTATCGTCACCTCCCTCTCTCTTCTTCTTTAAATTCTTTTGCCTCCCTCGCCACGAGAGAACCCTAGCCCTCTCGTAGCGCCGCCTCTTGCCGCCGACCCTTCGCCTCCATCATCTCGTCACTCTCCCCCCACTCCTCTAACACTTCCTCGTCGTCTCTTTCACTCCTCCTCCTACACACCCACCGCGACGAGACCCATGAAACCCAACTCCTCGTCATCATCCTCGCCGCCGCCGATCTCGTAGTCGTCTCCTCCACTTTCTCCCATCACCCTCGTCTCCCTCTCCGACAACACCACCTCTTCCTCACGTCCACCCTCTTCTCTCTTTCCTTGACCCGAGCACCCATCCCTGCACACCCCCGACCTCGACCTAACCTCCACCGCCGGCGACCCCTCGTCGTCACCACCTTCTCCTCATTTCCTCTGGCCCAAAACCCAGAACAACACAGCCCCAGACTTTCTTCCCTGCACCAAAACCCTCACCCGACTTCTTGAGACCGCAGCCCACTCCCCTCGCCGGCCAACCCCATCGCCGGTGAACCGCGACTCATCATCACCCCCTTACATCCTCCTCTGACCCCAGAACACCATCACAACACCAACCATCCACCCACTTCCTCTCTTCTCTTTCTTCTTCTTCTTCTTGTTCTTCTTGCTTTCTTGATTTCCGTTTTTCGGTCACCCGCCGGAGCCGTACTCGACGCCGACGATCCGAGAGATCCAGTGAACAACCCCAACCAGCGTGGTCATGCTCTTGCCTTTCCTGGACCCGTCCCGTGCGCGCGTGTGGTTTTGCGACGTTTACCCGACGTCGGACGTGACGTGCGTATCCGTCGTGTGATCCGATCGAGGCAAGTTGATCTTGCTACATGCTATGATATATTTTACAACCATATTAATAATAATATTTCATGTTTAGTGTATTGTACATCCCCTATTATCATTTTACTGTTTTACGACGTCCGTTTGCATCCGTACAATTTATTTCATATATAGTTGCATGCAAGTTTATCTTGCTACATGCTATACTACAATATATTGTAACCACTTGAATTATAACATCACATAATGTTTAGTATACATCCCACATTACCATTTTATCATTTTACTGTTATACGACGTCCGTGTGCATCCATATCATTATTTACATATCTAGGCGCATGCTAATTCATCTTGCTACATGCTAGGTATAGTATTATTCATCCATATGAGTAAAATATTACCCGTTTATCACATTATACATCCATACTAAAGTTTTACCATTTTCGGATACCCGTTTGCATCCATATCATTTAGTATACATATAGCTGCATCTACAGATCACATTAATATATATTATTGTTATATTAACACCCCATGTTTAATAATGTGCATCCCACTTAATCTTGAAGCTGTAAGTGTAACCCCAATCGATATTTGTGCATCCATACCATTAATTTTATATCTATTCGCATACTATGTCACATTATTAAATATTGTTGTTATATTGACACCCCATACTTGATCATGTGCATCCTACATAGTCATGATGTAACCCCTGATAGATATTTATGCATCCATGCTTTTATCGTACATCTGTACTTTTGCCCTGATGCAATACTTACCACATTGTACTGTTGGGCACACATTGTTACACTGTGCACTACTTGACATGACCTGATACACCACTACTTGACATGATTACCTGATCCTGTTTCTAATGCCAACAATCCTGATATGTTGTCCCGATGAACATATCTTGTTGTCTGTATAGACAAACCTGTTCCTGCTTGATCCTATGTTGGCATTAGCCTCGGATTTATCAATACCTGACTTGAACACATAACTTGGGGGTATGGGGAAATCAATGATGAAACCCGACTTATAACTCGACAGTTCGATACTTATACTGATCAGTTTTAGGGGCTAGGCCAGCCCTGGGATGATGCTGCTGACATCATTCATCTGTACATGTTTCCTATTTAGTGCCTAGCGGCATGTCTCAGTTTTAGCCCAAGAATCTGGACCGTGATCCCGGGCATGCACGGGATACTATTGAGTTACATCGACGATTCATTAAATTGATTTCAAAGACTTGAGAGTAATTAATCCAGTAGCTTAGTTCAGATTGCTCACTATACATCACATGTACTTATACCCTTCACTGTTTCTTATTCGTGTTACTATTATGCTTTTATTACTGTTTATACTCATGCCTGCATGAATTGTTACCCCCTGATTATATTGTTGTTGATATTATGACGCACTGACATCTGGGTTTTGCATAGCCCAGATCTTCTATCTTTGCCGCAGGCCGATCAGAAGTATTTCAGTGAACAGGCCGAGCAGTAAGGACATGTTAGTATTTTAGTTTAGTTTCTTTCAGCATTTTCATTTCTGATGTGAGCCCGTATTTGGGACGTACATTCCAGATTGTTATTGTTTATTGGATCTATTGCTTCCTCCTATTATTTGTTGACTCGTTTATTCTGGCTCATGGACATGTACTAGATAGTTTATTTTATTTCTACTGTTCTTGATATCTTATAGACAGCCGTAATGTGACTGTGGAAGGATATTTCCTAGCCACAGGTAGTATGGTTGGCTCTGTCACGTCCCGATCTTAGCACACTCTGGGAAGTGGGGCGTGACAGGGTTTGTTTGGTATCAGAGCCATAGGATTTAGGTTAATCAGGTTTGATTCTTTTGTAGTTGGGTATTGGACCCAATACACGAATCAGAATACTCGGAATTAGGAACATGTCCTGCCACATTGTTATCATGAGTCTTGAATCATATCTTTCTCTTGACCCTTGTCTTGACGATATGCAAACAACTTTGCATCTCGGCTTGAAATCTTTTGGTTCCCTATTGTTTCTCCCTGTTCCTTTAATTCTGATACTAGGATTTGGGCGACTTGAGTGGAGTTATGTGATTGTAACTATGTACCGCGGCATGGTTACAATACGGTACTCTATTTAAGTAACTTGGAGTTCTAGTCTTGATTCATATCCTTGATTTATGGTCATTATTCATCGCAAGTTTTGAATCTTGTTTATCATACTAATCCTCTTCGGTGTCTTGGTTGCAGGATCATGGCAGACAGAAATCTACGATCGTACCAGAGGCGTGTTGATGATGTCGCTTTGCTTGGAGTAATTCGTGGGATGCTGGAGAACCAGAAGCGGCAGACCGAGCTAAACCAGCGGCAAGCCAAAGCTTTTCAGGAAGGTTTGCGGACCGTCCAGCAGTCCGTAAACAATGTTGCGGCCAAACCAGTAGAGCGTGTGGGTACCGTGGCGGATTTCAGGAGACTTGGTCCGTCCATTTTCACTGGTTTGGAGGAGTCGTTGCCAGCAGAACAGTGGCTGGTTGATACGGAGAATCTGCACGTTGCAGCACAGATTCCAGAGGATAAGAGAGTGGATGTTGTACGCATCCAATTAGTGGACTATGCCCGTGAATGGTGGCTTGTGGAAGAGACCCGTTTGCCAAAGCCGATCAGTTGGGCTACTTTTTCGCAGAGTTTCTTGGAGAAATTCTTTCCGCAGACTGCACGGGTGGAAATGGAAGAAAAGTTTATCAGCTTGAAGCAGAATGGCGGATCTGTGTATGCGCATGCGGCTGAGTGGACACGGCTTAGTAGATTCACTGGACCTTTGGTGGCCAAAGAGGCTGATAGGGCACGAAGATTTATGCGCAGTTTGGATGTAGAAATCCAGAGGCACATTATATCTCTGGGATTGACCACTTTTTCGCAAGTGCTTTGTAGCATTCTGAAATTTTAGAAATAAATAAAATTAACTAATTAAACAATGAAGTGTTAAATTAAAAAGTTATTAAAACCAAATTAGACAATTTCATAAGATGTATGTAAAATAAATTAAATTAAAATTTTTATATGTAAAATAAATAAGTTATAAAGGTTTTAGTGATAATTTTAGTTTCATTTTAATAATAAGGGTGTTATATAATAACATAAGTTGGGGGGGGGGGGTTTATACAAGTTTAGGGAAATTATACAAATTTGGTTTTGTAAGGGTATAAGTGGAAAATGGGTAGAAAATGTTTTAGTTCAGAAGTTAATTTCAAATTAAATCAAATTGGAAGGGTTAGTGTGTTGACACCTCCTACACTCATGCACAACACACACCTCACACCTCCTCCTTACATGAAAACCCCACATCTTACTTGGTGACACCTCCTCCTTCACCTTATCCTTTCTTTTGTCATATATAACTCATGTTCAGATCATTTACCCAATTTCAAATCTGAAAATTTTGAAAGAAAAACAAAACTAAAGAAAACAAAGAAGAACAAGAGAAAGAAGAAGGAGGGAGCTAAATCTAAGGATTTCTCATCATCAAGCTAGGCAAGGAGCTTGTACATCTTGGGAGTGTTATTCCAACAAGTTATTTTAGGTAAAAATCATTACTCACAGTAGAGATTTAGTTCTGGAATTAATTTAAGTTTGAAATCACAAGTCTATAATATCGTATTTTAGGTACAACTAAGTTCTGTTTGAATCTGCTATTGTTTAGATAACAATTAACTCAACTAAACAAGACCTAAATGTAGTATGTAGAACTTAGAGCAAACCATAGGAGCACGAACCATAGGGACCGGATTTGGGCCGGCGACACGTAGGGAAAATCCGGCGTCGCCGGGTTTGTAAATGGGTTTGGTGTTTTGGTTTGTTGGGTAGGTAATTGTATAGAATTTTGGTTAATTTGGTATTGTTTAATCAATTCAGTTTAACTGTATATAAAATCTGAAGACTAATATCGGAAAAAGGTATCTAAAAATCCAAAATACGACACGGTTAAAACGTATCGCGATCTGTTTTCTGTTGCGATACAGGTTTGGGTTAAAATCCAGTAAGGTTAAGTATAGGATGGCTTGGAATAATCATATACAGTATAAATAGTACGTAAGAACGTGTGTTTGTATTTTCGCCGTGTCGGAATAACCGTTTCCTTATAGAAGTTAATTTTCGATGTTAGATTCAAATACGAGAACTTTGGAGGCCGCAAGAAAAGGAAAAGGATTGGCGATTACTGAGTAGATACGACATATTTCCGGTGAGTAGACTAAACATCTACCGGGGAATTTTGTAGAGATGGTATGTTACGCCCGTTGTTGCATTTAAATAAACGCTTACTTTTGTATTCTAAACGATAATATGCATTCATATCTACATGTAACTCATTTTAGTTGTTAGAACACTGCACAATTATCGACGAGTTATATCGCACGTGCACATCTCTATATGTTACACTACATCTCGTCGATATTAAAATGTCACTTTTACACTAAATATTCATCTTGTTAAATATGATTCCTATCATACCTAAATTATTAACAATAGTGGTAACTTGCATAAATGACATCATGTTTATCATCCGAGTATTCTAAGTTGATATATGAAGCTTTATATTATTGAGGATTTCGATTTGAGTTATTCCGAACCGAGTCGGTGGGTATACGGTTATGGATTATAGTTTTATTCTGGACCGAGTCGGTGGGTATACGGTTACGGATTTACAGTTGTATCCAGACTGAGTCGGTGGGGATACAATTGGATACATGGTGGACTTTGTTGATTACAGGATCGTTCAAGGAATGATACCTGAGAGAAATGGAAGTTTTGTGTCGATGATGAACACGGAAATATGAATTTGTTGATAATAAATGATGAGATTTCAGTTTTGGTTATTTGAATTGTAGTACATATTCATGCCTTCCATATACTATCGTATATTCTACTTGCTCTCATCTCAGTAGTTGTGATCATCATATTTACATTATTTACCGTTATATGTTAGTTATATTCACTGAGTTGGCAACTCACCCCCGTTGTGCCACAGTTCCTTACAGGGATAGAGTGGACGGTTAACAGCGGTGTAGATCCACTTTTGCAGCTTTTATCGCATCTTTTGATAGGTGGGTTACGTATGTAGTGACCTCCTATTTTGGTATTGTATCTTTGTATCTAGAAAACCTCCATCAAACCTTGTATTATGATTTAGAACGAGAGATGGTTATATGTATATTAGTTGACAGGTGAGATCGTTGGTATGTTAGTGGATGTTTCTTTTAATTATATCTGTGATTCTATTGGTCTCATATAAGTTGTAAATTTTATTCCGCTGTTGTATTTTGTTGATCCCAACTAGGGATGCAACCAAACTTAACACTTTATATTTGTTATTATATCTTAATTTCATAACAACTGTGATTTTTACTTAAAAACTAAATTTTTATAAAGAATCCCGCAAAAAAGATTTTGATCTTGGTTTCGGCTTACTCGGGTTGTGTATATATTTTTAAATGTTATACAATCTAAGTGCCGGTCACATCCAAATTTTGGGTCATGACAAAATTGGTATCAGAGCTTAGGATTAACCTTACGGAGTCAAGTAGGGAGTTAAGATAAGTTGATGTGAGTTCGTGATTTAGGATGACCTTTGGTTTGATGGAGTAGGTGAATTAGGATGAGTGCAGTACCGTACGTATGTTCCGCGGCATATTTACGCTACGATACTCAGCCTAACCAACCTTAGGATGTATATTGTAGCATTCTGAAATTTTAGAAATAAATAAAATTAATTAATTAAATAATAAAGTGTTAAATTAAAAAGTTACTTTTTAATTTAACACTTTATTATTTAATTAATTAATTTTATTTATTTCTAAAATTTCAGAATGCTACAATATTCCCCCCTTAAGAAAATTCGGTCCCCAAATTTAAAACTTAACTAAACGTACCTTCAAAAAGATGTGGAAATTTCTTTCGCATCGCATCCTCGGTCTCCCAAGTAATCTCCTCGCGATTCTTTCCTTGCCAAAGAACCTTTACAGATGGAAGTACCCTCGATCTTAGTTTCTTTGCCTGCCTGTCTAGAATAGCGACTGGCTGCACTGTGTAGGATAAATCCGACTCAAGCTGTAAGGTCTGATGCTGGATCGCGTGAGAAAGATCGTGAAGATACTTGTGAAGCATCGAAACATGAAACACCGGATGCACATCGGGAAAACTCGATGGAAGTGCTAAACGATAAACTATAGTACTCACTCTCTCTAGAATCTCGTAAGGTCCAACATATCTGGGGCTGAGCTTCCCCTTTTTCCCGAAACGCATCACACCTTTCATCGGAGATATACGAAGAAACACATGATCTCCCACCTGAAACTCGAGTCTACGACGTCGTCGATTTGCATATGATTTCTGTCTACATTGGGCCGCACTCATTCTGTCCCGTATCAATTGAATCTTTTCTGTAGTTTCCTGTATTATCTGCGGTCCCAAAATGCTACTCTCGTATAAAGCTTCAAAGCTTCAAAGGGTGCTATCTGGATCGTCATTTCTGTCCAGCAAACAGGTGATCGACATTTCTGTCCAGCAAACAGGTGATCGACATTTCCTCCCGTATAAAGCTTCAAAGGGTGCTATCTGGATCGTCTCTTGAAAACTATTGTTGTACGAAAATTCTATCAAAGGTAGGTGACGATCCCAACTACCACCAAAATCAAGGCTGCAAGCGCGAAGCATATCCTATAGTCTGAATGGTCCGCTCTGACTGACTATCTGTCTGTGGGTGGAAGGGTGTACTAAAACTCAATCGTGTACCGAGAGCTTCTTGAAGTTTCTTCCATAGCCTGCTAGTAAACTGGGTACCCCTATCTGATACTATGTATGTCGGAACTCCATCCAATCATACAATCTCGTCGATATAAATCTGAGCCTACCGTGCAAACCCATACGTCGTCTTCACTGGAAGAAAATGAGCTGTCTTTGTCAATCTATCTACAATCGCCCAAATGGAATCATATCCTCTGCTAGTCCTGGGTAGACCCACCACAAAATCCATGGAAATTTGTTCCCATTTCCACTTTGGAATGGGCAAGGGTTGCAACTCTCCGGCTGGCCTTTGGTGTTCTGCTTTGACTTGCTGACAAGTCAAGTATCTCGAAACATATTCCGCAACATCTCTCTTCATTCTTTCCCACCAATAAACATCCTTCAGATCATGATACATCTTGGTGGAACCAGGATGAATACTGTATGCTGATTTATGGGCCTCCTCTAAAATCTCACGCCTCAATCCATCAGAATCTGGTACACAGAGACGAGTCCTAAAGCGTAATACTCTATGATCATTAATCACAAACTCCGTCTCCCTGCCCTGCCTAACCTGATCCATAAGCTCCAATGTACGAGCATCTGCGGGCTGTGTCTCTCGAATACGATCCAATAACTGAGGTCGGGTGCGAACATGTGCTAGCTGTCCTCCTGTCGGGGTGAACTCAAACTGTATACGACTATCACATAAAATCTGCCAGTCGGTAGAAGACTGTCTCTGCAGGGTGCGCAAATGAGATAAGCTACCTCCAGGTCTCTGACTCAAAGCATCTGCTACAACATTCGCTTTGCCTGGATAATACAAAATCTCACAATCGTAATCCTTCACTAGTTCCATCCATCTACACTGCCTTAGGTTCAGATCTCTCTGCTGAAAAATATATTTTAAGCTCTTATGATCGGTGAAGATTTGGCATGACTCTCCATACAAGTAATGCCTCCAAATCTTCAGTGCAAATATCACAGCAGCCATTTCCAAATCATGAGTGGGGTGGTTTTGTTCGTGCCTCTTCAACTTTCGAGAAGCATAGGCTACAACCCTGCCGTGTTGCATCAACACACAGCCTAACCCCACTCGAGATGCATCACAATACACAACGAAACCACCTGACCCGGAAGGTAAAGATAAGACTGGTGCAGTCGTCAAGCGAGTCTTCAACTGCTGGAAACTGTGCTCACATGCATCTGTCCACTAAAACGGAACCTCCTTTCTAGTCAATCCGGTCAACGGTGCAGCTATCCGAGAGAAATCCTGTACAAAGCGTCGGTAATAACCTGCCAGACCTAAGAAACTCCGAACCTCTGTAACTGACACAGGTCTGGGCCAGTGTTGTACCGCTTCAATCTTCTTCGGGTCCACACATATCCCAGCTCTAGTAACTACGTGTCCCAAGAATTCCACACTATCCAGCCAAAACGCACACTTGGAGAATTTTGCAAACAGTCGATGCTCCTTCAAGGTCTGCAACGTAATACGCAAATGCCACTCTTGCTCCTCTCTACTCCGGGAAAAAACGAGAATGTCATCAATGAATACTATAATAAACTGATCAATGAAGGGCCTGAAGACACGGTTCATCATATCCATAAAAGCTGCAGGGGCGTTGGTGAGTCCGAACGACATCACTAGGAACTCATAATGGCCATATCTTGTGCGAAATGCAGTCTTCGAAATATCGTCTTTCCGAACCCTCAACTGGTGATACCCTGACCGCAAATCAATCTTCGAGAAGTAGCCAGCTCCTTGTAACTGATCGAGCAAATCATCGATACGAGGTAGTGGATACCTATTTCGTACAGTGAGGCGATTCAGCCGTCGGTAGTCGATGCACAGCTCATACTACCATCCTTCTTCTTTACAAATAAGACAGGAGCTCCCCACGGCGATACACTGGGACGAACTAGTCCTTTATCTAATAATTCTTTCAATTGGTTTTTGAGTTCCTTCAACTCCGTCGGTGCCATCCGATAGGGTGGTATAGAAATAGGCCCCGTACCCGGAATCAAGTCAATGTAAAATTCAATATCGCGATCAGGCGGTAGTCCTGGTAACCCAGCAGGAAATACCTCCGGAAATTCTCGTGCGATCGGAACCTGGTCCAATGGAATCTCAGTGATTCCTAAGTCCTGTACAAATGCCAAAAACCCATGACAACCCTTCTTCAAGAGTCGTCCCGCACAAAGAGCAGAAATTATTTTGGCAGGAGTTATATTACAGTCTCCTTGCACAACAAAGATCGGTTCACCTGGAAAACAAAATCTGACCGCTTTTCCCCGACAATCTACATAGGCATGACAAGCGGCCAACCAATCTATACCGAGAAGTATATCAAAATCTAGCATATCCAGGAGAATTAGATCAACTAGCGAATCTCTATCACCAATACGTACAGAACATGATCTGAATACGTGTCGAGCAATAAAAGAATCTCCCATCGGAGTAATCACTACCAACGGTACTTCTAACAACGACGACTCTTTCCCCAAAAAAAGTGCAAAGCGTGAAGATACATAAGAATGTGTAGAACCGGGATCAAATAAAATATGTGCATCTAACGAACATACTGCAAGAGTACCTGTCACAACCGCATTTGATGCCTGGGCATCCTGTGGAGTCAGCGCAAAAACCCGTGCCTAGCCCCTTGATTCGTGTGTCAAAAATATTTCTAAACCGCAATCAAGAACGGCGTCGCTTGGTAGCTAGCCGGTGAGTACGGGTCGGTCCACAGGGATGTTGTGAATTTCCTAATCGTTCTTACGAGTTAATTCCGATGGGTGTCGGATTGATTAAATCTAAAAAAACTAAATTAATTTATACTAAGATTATCTAGATCTAAGTCTTGCTAGGGTTAGGTCTAGGGTAGGTTTGGAAATTTAAATAAATCTCACCGCTTTCTATACCCAAATTAAGATCTATGAGGTGTTATGGTAATTATTAATAAAGGGGATTAGAACCATTCGGGAAGGTGTTTCTTCCTCTAGGTTCTTGTCCTTCCTTTATCAATCCTTACCCTAACCTCCATGGAAAACACACGCAACCGGGCCTTTATACTACGGTATCACCGCTACCTCGTGGGATAGGGTGCCGTAGGGAGCGGTGTGTACATGTATGCATGGAGTCCTATTGATTATATGTGATGGGCAAGAAAGGGATGAGAGATCTCATCTCTCAAAAGCCTTCCCCAAAGCTAACCCTAACAAGCGAGGAGACTACTCGCTCATTAGGGAATTGAAGAACATGCTATCTATCTATCTAGGGCAAGGAATTTAAGATCTAAACTAGGTCAATTAAATAAAACTACTTACTTAACAGATAGCTCTCTCCAAACATTTACACAGGGTTGTTAGATCTGAATAGATGATATGAAAAGAGGTATCGATGCTCTTCAAAAGAAATCTGAATTTTATTAATGAAAGGAGGCATAACCTAATACAAGATTTAGAGTTCCTATTTATAGAGGATAGAAACCCTAGGTTACAATTGACTCGCACATCTGCTTTTACAAAAATACCCCCTAAGAAAAAGACCTAGTCAACGATCGCACACCGCCACAGAATTTCGCACCGACACGGGCGCTATATGGCCACGGATCCACGGCCAAAAGCATGGTTTGGCCGCGGTTCCACGGCCAAATAGTGGGCTTGTGGGCTCCACTTTTCTGGGGCTGTTCTGGGGCATGTTTACTTCAAGTTTCTTCAGTCTTTTTCTCAGATAGGCTTCTAGGTTTCTTCCAGATCTTTCCAGTGAATATTGTAGTGGACTTTTGCCGTTGCTTCGTGACGAAATCTTGAACCTTGCACTGCCTTGTATTTTGTGAACTGATCTTCGTGTAGGCTTTATCAAGATTCTCTGTTTGTTGGTCGAAGTCTCACTTTCGTATCGTCTTTTGTCTTTTTCACTGTTTTTATTCCAAGAACCTGTAACCTGCAATTATGTAGCAGACATGGGTCAAAAGCACCTGTTTATTTGTAAAATAACTAGGACTGGGGAATATAATAATGCAATATTATGGTATGAACAAATACCCCCAAACTTATCTTTTGCTCGTCCTCGAGCAAACCTAGTTTTATTCTCAACAAAAACCTAACCACACTTTCGCAGGAAAACGCGATTGCACTGAGCTCGTGCAACAAGCCATTAAACCTCTAGGTGTCCCTAGTAGGAGGAGTGTTGTCTTCTGAGGGTTTTCAGCGGATACTACCCACAAAATCCTATCAATTAGGCCCATTGACTTTTATTCTCCAATTGGGTTTTCTAACAAGAAATTCTATTATTTTTGACTCGTAAATTATCCACCCATATTCTTCACGCTTACTTATCATTTAACTTAAGATTATATATATTCTTGTGAATTTACTTAGCTTTTGGCATCTCTTAAGTTTTCCTTCAAGAGTTCTATCTCAACTTAGAAATTTTTATCATCTCTATTAAAGATACAAGTCTTATTCTTCATTCCTATCTCTTATATAAACCCCAATCACATACCCCTACGTGTGTGTATATATCACCCCTACACTTGGAAATTCAAATCAAGCAATCATACTCTTGTCCGTTGTCCAAAGCACTTCTTAATTGGTGAATTTTTAGATGAATTTCGCTCACACATCCTTCATGTGATCATTAATACTTCTTGAGGTACCAACAACCGATTACAAAATGTGTATGCGCATTAAAGCGTAATTCCTAGTCTTGTAACACATAAGGCTTTAGCAGTGACTCCCAAACCAGTTGGTCTAAGGCACTAGGTGATGAAGCACCCTTCGCTAAATATTTTTTCTATTTTTGCAGCCTTAAGTAATCACAAAAACCAGTGTTCATTTTTTTTATTATCTCTTTATTCACACTTGGATTTTTTTATTTTCTTTTATACTAAGGACTTTAGACAAGAGCATTTCAAGGTCTCTTCTACTATTCCAAGTTTCAAGGTGCGTGTTTGTGCAATTTGTAGGGTATATATTTTCAGAATCTAGACTTAAGCTAGGAATTATTTTTCAAACTTACACTTTAATAAAAACATCAATACTCTTCCCTTGTTTTAACTTAGCCCAAGAAGTCAACTCAAAATTTGCCTATTTCTAAATAAACTACAAAGACATATACTTTCTACCGTTAAACTTTAAGAAAGATTATTTTTAGGGTTTTTAATTTACTAAGTCTAAAATCTAGTTGTTCCTAGCTAGTTAACCTTTTTGTCAAACTCAAGTCAATTATGGCCAAAATTGAATACTTTAATTTTTATAATTTTTCAATTTTTATGGGTTTTAAAATAAGTATGCAGATGCAAAAATATACACATGAATGCGAAGGAAGAAGGCTTACCGAGCATACCCCCAAACTTAACTTTGACAGTGTCCTCACAGTCATGCCACACCAAGAGGGTCAAAATATCGGCACTCCCCTGTTTATTTATTTATAAATTTTTTTTCATTTTTATTTTTTTTCATTTTTTTTATTGTTAAAAGAAAACAAAAATATATATATACATATATACAATAAGGTCCTCCCCAAACTAAACAAGGCCTTACACAAGCCAAAGATTAGCACCAACCATTCAAAAATCTTATCGTGGTAATGGGAGAGTTGGTGAAAGAATGAAGTGGAAAGAAAAGAAATGAGAAGCACACAAGACCGTGTGGAGATAGAAGCGGTATACGGTCTCGGTGGAGGAGGAGAATGGCGGAAAAAAGAAAGAAGTGGAGTACGATCTTGAGGGTGTAAATCGAGTGAATAAATTAGCGCAATTTGTGATGACCGATGTGTTAAAAGCAATTATGCCAATCTATCAACTCGTCGAGAAATAGGGTCAAATCCCTCAAGATTCGCAAGAAAACATGGGTACTTCGAACTTGGTAAACCCTCCATTGAAAATAGAAATGCGACGGAGTCTTGCGTGGTCGAAGCGATAGGAAGGACGAAAGGGAGTGATTTAGGGATAGTCTTATTCTCACCTAAGTAATCTGTCTCGAATTTAAAGGATTCCATTAATGGTTCGAATTGACTGTAAGCAACCGAGTCTGATGGTTCAACTAACTCATCTGAAAATGTAAAGGACTCAAACTCGGGAGGTGAGTTTTCAACATCGTCCGAAAAAGTGAAACACTCGTAATCGTTATCGTCTGTGAGAACTGTGTTAGATTCAAAGAGAAATTTTTCAAGCTCACAGTCTTCAAGCGTGATCTTTTGCGTGGTCGGAACGATGGAAAGGAGGGGGTTTGATTTAGTTAAAGGTTCAAGAGGATGAATTGGAAAATCCGACATATCAAACAAAAATGGTTCAACCTCAATATTATCCTCAATACTATCCTCATAATTCTCCTCAATATTTAGCTTATCCATACCATTATCATCAAAATCAAGATGCACATGAAGTTCGGGAGAAACATTTAATGACTCGGGATGATGAGTTGGACATAAAATTTCAATCAAATCTACGGGTTCATCATCCAAAATATTCCTGGCATCTATATCCTTGATCAAGTGAAAATTAATTATTTCGGACACCTCATCAAAAGCATGGATATCTATCAAATCAGGTTCTAGATTGGAGGTGTAGAGATCAAAAGGATTGGTGATAGTTTCACTCGAAAGGGGCTCTTCACAATCTGGCAAATCAAGAACTACAAAGTCACACAACTCATTTTTATCCTTAACTGTTGAATCATTTGGGACACTTGTTTGAAAACTGGAGTTGTGGGGTTCAATTGGGTATGGGTAGATTTGATTTGGAAGTGTGTAGAACTCACTCTCTCCTCTCAAATTCTCACTCTGTCCAACCGCCTCATTATACATTTGAAAATTTGGAGCTAGTTGGAAACTAGCTACCGGTTCACTAGGTTGTCTAAGGGCGGCTATGGACGCATCCACATTCCTCATCATTTTGTTTGTTGCTGCAATGTACGCCTCCAACGACTGTTCTAGACTATACATGGGTTGTGAAGGGGTTTCGGTAAAAGATTCGAAATTGTGTGGATATGTGAAACTCCTAAATGGTTGTGTAGCAGCAATGTCTAGGGAAGGTGGGAAAGTCGGGTAGGATTGGTAGGAATTGGATGGTTGGACAGGAGTAGGATCAACATTTGTATAAAAAGGTGAATGGACTTGTTGATCCCTATAACTGGATGTGTGGAGAGGAGTAAAAGATCGGCTACGAGATTGTTCAAAGTGCTCAGCGATAGACATGGGTTTAGGAGTTACAGCAGGACTCGAAAAAGTGGTATCAACGTACGAAGGTGGTGAAGGTTGAGATGGTTCATACAAAGTGGATTGCAAAGTCGAACTGTTTCTCCTAGACGCTTCTATTTGATCTTTCAAAGAAATTTTAGGCATGGAGGGGTCGTCCTTAAATCGACTGAAACAATTCGCGTAAGAGGCAAAGTTTGGTTCGGGATACCAAAGTTCGGCAAGAGATTTATGAGGTGGGGTACCCATGATGGAAGAAGGGAGAAGAGAAAGAAAGTGGGTGTAAGTGGGGTGCAAGGATTTCCTAGCGAAAAATTTTTGCAAGTTTTTATAAAAAAATTTCCTTTTTTTTTCTTTTTCTCTTTATTTGGAACTGTTTGCAAAAAAGATTTTTGATAAAGGGCTTAGACAAAAATGCAATCAACCAGAAATGCACAATAGGCCTAGATCTAGGGTCACCTAGGTCAGCTAGACAGCTCCTAACTGTTCCAAAGGGCTAGAAATAGGACCTCAAACCTCCTCTTCACCGCCAATTGCGGCCAGGTAAGTGCCAGGTGAGTGGGAGGATCCCCACTACAAGTAGTGGTCCTAATTAAGTAACCACTCGCCTTAGACACACTTGCCTAGACACCGCAAAGTCAGGTTAGGATCAACGGTCGATGCCTACAACTAGTCCTCTGTCCTATTGAGCGCGACATCCTTAGGGCTGAGTCTAGTATTTTTTAATTAAGAATGGTCAATGCAAAATGCCTTATGTGATTTCTGGGGTCCTGGGAAGGGTGATGAAATCCCCACCCAATCTGAATTGGTCTCAAGCCCCTTAAAGTCCGATTAAAGATATGCAAAACAAAAAAAATCACTTGCAATCAAAGATTTTTTATTTTAAGCGCGGCGCAAAGAATCCTGCACAAGATTTGTTATTAAGAAGGGGGAAGATTTTTTTAAACGCAAAGAATCCTGCAGGAGATTTTACAGAAAAGATATGGAGATTTGCAAAGGAGGAGAAAATAAGCTCATAGAAAATTTTCCAAGCGCTCAACCGCTCAAGGCGCGGCGCTTCCGCGGCCACAGGGGGCTTCGCGCGACGGTTCCGCGGTAGAGGCGCAAGATCACGCCTCCAAACTTTGCTGACGTCACTTATGCACCGCGCTTCCCCGGCGGGAACGAGGTTTTGCGGCGGATCCGCGGTAGATTGGACGGTTCGGTTCCCCAAAATCTTTCTGCTTTTCTGTTGTAATATTCCTCTATTGTTCAGATCGTCTGTTTCCTGTTTCGCCTTCTGGATTTTTCCAGATCCGAACTTGTTCTTTGATCCTGCAAAATTCAAACGAAAATACCCTTCAAACAATACAAAAAATTTTATATTTTTTTATTTTTCAGTTTTTATGGATTTTTAATTTTATATTAACCCGAAATTGCAAAAAGAAAATAACACGCCATCCCCGGCAACGGCGCCATTTGATTCGTGTGTCAAAAATATTTTTAAACCGCAATCAAGAACGGCGTCGCTTGGTAGCTAGCCAGTGAGTACGGGTCAGTCCACAGGGATGTTGTGAATTTCCTAATCGTTCTTACGAGTTAATTCCAATGGGTGTCGGATTGATTAAATCTAAAAAAAACTAAATTAATTTATACTAAGATTATCTAGATCTAAGTCTTGCTAGGGTTAGGTCTAGGGTACGTTTGGAAATGTAAATAAATCTCACCGCTTTCTATACCCAAATTAAGATCTATGAGGTGTTATGGTAATTATTAATAAAGGGGATTAGAACCATTCGGGAAGGTGTTTCTTCCTCTAGGTTCTTGTCCTTCCTTTATCAATCCTTACCCTAACCTCCATGGAAAACACGCGCAACCGGGCCTTTATACTGCGGTATCTCCGCTACCTCGTGGGATAGGGTGTCGTAGGAAGCGGTGTGTGCATGTATGCATGGAGTCCTATTGATTATATGTGATGGGCAAAAAAGGGATGAGAGATCTCATCTCTCAAAAGCCTTCCCCAAAGCTAACCCTAACAAGCGAGGAGACTACTCGCTCATTAGGAAATTGAAGAACATGTTATCTATCTATCTAGGGCAAGGAATTAAAGATCTAAACTAGGGCAATTAAATAAAACTACTTACTTTACAGATGGCTCTCTCCAAACATTTACACAGGGTTGTCAGATCTGAATAGATGATATGAAAAGAGGCATCGATGCTCTCCAAAAGAAATCTGAATTTTATTAATGAAAGGAGGCATAACTTAATACAAAATTTAGAGTTCCTATTTATAGAGGATAGAAACCCTAGGTTACAATTGACTCGCACATCTGCTTTTACAAAAATACCCCCTAAGAAAAAGACCTAGTCAATGATCGCGCACCGCCACAGAATTTCGCACCGACACGGGCGCTATATGGCCGCGGATCCGCGGCCAAAAGCATAGTGGGCTTGTGGGCTCCACTTTTCTGGGGCTGTTCTGGGGCATGTTTACTTCAAGTTTCTTCAGTCTTTTTCTCAGATAGGCTTCTAGGTTTCTTCCAGATTTTTCCAGTGAATATTGTAGTGGACTTTTGCCGTTGCTTCGTGATGAAGTCTTGAACCTTGTATTGCCTTGTACTTTGTGAACTGATCTTCGTATAGGCTTTATCAAGCTTCTCTGTTTGTTGGTCGAAGTCTCACTTTCGTATCGTCTTTTGTCTTTTTCACTGTTTTTATTCCAAGAACCTGTAACCTGCAATTATGTAGCAGACATGGGTCAAAAGCACATGTTTATGTTAGTCTACGCTAGCGCCCCGGCAGTCTACAGACGCCAAAATGCGGAACAAAACTTTTAAACTGGCGCTATCGTATACTTTAACCCGGATCTGCCATTATTGCTAAACTAACAAACTGTAAAGAGTGTAGAATGGTTATACCGAACGATCCGAGTCCTTCGTTCTTCAACCATCATCCCACGCTCCGTTGCGGCTACTCCGATCTCGTCGATCTCCGAATCCTTCGTCGAGGTGGCACCACATGATCGGTTCTTTAAACGGGCTCCCGTCTCTGACTCGAGGCAACTCGGTCGTCAAGTTTGCTAAAAGAGACGATCAAGAATGATGTAGAGAATGAGTAGATGACTTTGTCTCACTTCGTCCAAGTCCGTGGACGATCGGTTAATGAAGTTGCCGTGGAAATCGGGTGATGGAATGAAATGAACAGTGAATTCCATACACCCCAAAACTATCATATCTTTTCTAACCGATGAAATCAACAACCATTAGAGAGAGAGAGAGGGGGGCCGGCCTCTTTATAGAATGAGGGAGGTGACCGTAGGAGAGGGGGGGTGAACATAGGAAAGCTTCTCACTTAAAAGATCAAGAAGAAATATCTTAACCAAAACAAGAATCATTAAACCTAAAGCATGACTCACATATACACCTCATCATGCTTTAATTGCAACCAATGAAAACATAACACCTATTAGCCTCATCATCACTTCTAGAAGCTTCTAGAATGATGACTCACTCATATCAGAAGAAAAGATAAATCCGTCTTTAACCGAATGTTAAAAGACGGCTGATAGAAAACTGGAAACTGGCAACTTCCAAAAGTGATCCTGAAACGAATTTCAGGACAACCCCGAAACTGTATAAATATACCCGCATTTATATTACGACCGAATACAAATGCAACTGAGACAAAGATATTATACCTACTCAATATAATACTCGGATCCGGCTTAAACCAAAGCCGACCAGTATTATCTGCCCGAAAAATAACACGTGCGTAAACGCACGTGCATTTTCCGAACCCTGCCATAAAACCATACGGCCTCTACAACGTTTCGCCCGAACTTGGGAAACTGCCTGTGGGGGACTCTAATGACTCGTCAGCACCCTGGCAGTGGGTTTAACCACAAACCGTCAGCGGCACTAGCAATGCGTAACGGCTGCCCACGGACTGACCTCAAGGGTGGCCGAGGAGCGAACTCAAGGGAGACCGATGAGCGAACTCCTCCGAAAACCCTACTGAGCCTAACAGTGACAATGTATATACAGTCCGGTCCGTTCGTCAATGAGTATCGCATATCCGCCTAGGGGGCTAGTAACGTCAGACCCCCAGAAGCAGTATAAGTCGTGTCGGAGTGAAGCCCAATTACACCCTGAGATACTACTGGAGTACCTACCAGTAAATCTCCTGCCATGGCCATGGACTTTGTGTAATGGCTCTCCTAGACACAGCACGATCTCGCCCCCAATACCGGGAGAGACGAATCCCCTGCCGATCCGCTCACGTGCCTCCATATGGCTCGGGACTGTACCCAAAAACTACCTGTTTGCACGACTCCTTTGAGCCGTGGTAGGGTAGAAATCAAAGCACAGTGGGAACTCACACGAGACAAATGACGACCTCAGGTCGATGAACTAACCTGTACACATGTCACCAGGGAACTGCTATCTGACGGTAGATATAATACTAACTAGCAGATTCCCGGCGAGTCCTGTCCGGTGTACTCATAACCCAATGAGCACCTGTATACATCTTAGGTGATCGAACATACACCAGTGGCTTGTGAGACCGGCCACCGCCCCTTGCCGGGGTCTCGACTGTATACACTAGTCTACTCCGGAGTATCGATGCCCTGTCTCGAAACTCCCACGACTAGGGACCACAATTAAGGATATGCATATAAACTTCCCAACTCTCACGTATATGATCGCCCTCATACAGTTGGTAGTAAAGCAAGATCCTAAGGGCTCTATCAAAGTGTAACATGCAATCAGTCACCTGAACATGTACACAACTGATAAAGGCAAACCAGATAGCATACTATCATTTCGAGTAAGACTGTCCTACCGGGATAGGTCCTCCGCAATCATTGCAATCACGTACCTGCGATCCAATAATTGACTATGAGGGCACTATCTCCAACAATCTCCCACTTGCACTCAAGGCTAATATTGCGATGTCGACTACTCACAGCCCGTGTGAAACCGAACATCCAACTCCTCTACTAATCAGTTTCACAAAGCCCGTTTGTAAAACTATTGTGTTCGAGAAATAGCCTCGGTGAGTGGATCCGCCTAGAAGTTTCTTTCTGTATCTCTCATAATCTCAAGTTCGCGGAGAAAGCCATCTCCCGAATTGAGTAGTACCTGTCTTAGAATATGTCTGGATATCTGATGGGACCTTAGTTCATAAATGAACTCCATATCCAAACTTCTTAGACTGTATGGATCACTGAACCTAATCAGTATCCGGCACCATGCCACCCACAGTATCCTCTGGAACCACCTGTCCATAACACTGTCCCTCGTCAGAGGGAAAACTAAAACTCTGACAATCACTCTGTCATCCATGTTACCTTTGAAGCCTGGAATGATAACCGTCTCCCGAAAGAGGCTGCCGTTATCAAATCCGTAGAACATGTACCAATGTTCTAAAACTGCTTCCTTATGTTTCTCCAGGATTGGATTAATACAAACTTATTGCATCTAGTGCAAAAACAACATCTGGTGTGGTACTTGACATCTCATGATTGACTCAATTGCCTAAGCAAGTGATCTGCCAATCATGCACATCCCTCTCCCCTTTAGTCTATACGACACCTTTAGATAGGGTGACTCCATCACCTGCAGGTACACTACCATGCTAGGAGTCAACTATTCTAAAATCCATTAGAATATCTGTCAAAGTACCCACATTGGGAAACCACCCAAATCTAGATCTAAAACCATAGATCCAGAAACCAGAATGTCAAATATTATATCCATGTCCTGTCTGGAGAAACAACTGTGTGACGACCACGGTACAACCGATCGTAGTAAAGGAATTTTACTTCCCACTCTGTGTATGTCATCCAGATACCATGACATCACATCCTACTACCTTCTTAACTGATCCATCCCCTATTCTGATTGAAGTCAAACCCATGACTGTCACATCAAAATTAGACGATCTATCTCCGCTATAACTGCTCAAGTCTATAAATAGATATAAGCATCTTGCCCACTATGCTTCCGCTGCTCCCACTGACTACGACAACCCTCCTACCGGGTCTCATATCCTGGAACAACAGTAGTGTCAAGTCTGGGTAGATAAGAACCTCCCTGTCACCGTCCTTGAGGCTACCAAAGTACCTCTCGGGTGTCTGAGGTTACCTACCATATCTGCGGAGTGGCTATTGGAATGTCAAACCTGATTGAATGTATAGGTCCTATTAAATTTTCCGTAATCGTTCGCGGTTCTGGAATCACTTCCAGTTCTACCATACTCCCACTACTGTTTTCTGAAAAAGATCCATTTTACTAAAACTGTGGCGAGTCAAGAACAATAACACTATTGATCTTCCAAATGGTAGAATATCAACCCTCGTCATAGCCAGGGTCAACCCACAAACAGCCATTACAGAAACGTGCCCTGAGTTATCCAGAGTCTGGTTTTAAGCATAAGCTGGACAACTCCCCGTACCTTAATTTCTTTTAAGGTACGATCCATTCTATATCCAATACAGAAACTTTGGCACTTATTTAATTGGAACCATATTCAAACCATGCAGCTGTCTCCAGTGCATATTAACTTAATGGAAAGAGGCTAATCAGCATTACTCAACTTAGGAAACCATCCAATTATGAGTAACCTGAAAGAGAAACACGTTTCTCAAAACCATCACTATCTTCTGAATACCAATCACAAGAATCTACATCTTCAATCTCTTTGAAGAATCCCGATACTTGTGATACCTGGTTCTCTACTTTATTCTTATACCTACAACTTCTCAAAACTTAGACCTTGTATTTCTACGAAACACTCGTCTAAATACTAGAGAAGTTATAAGTAAACAGAACAAAGTACGAGGACCTACCCCTTTGTCCTGAAGGACACTTGGACAACATACAATACTCTGTATAAGTCTGCTGAGTTAAACAACTCAAAACCTGTGCGTCGTAGGTAGAAAACTGTACCCTGGCGATTTCCTCAAATATCACCAATTACAACGAATTCCGATATAATGAGGATGATCACCTAATTCCCAATATCTTACTCCCACTCATTATCTGTAAAACCATACAGATATGAGAATGAGACCTGGTAAATACATACCCTTGGAGTAAGTGTCTAATCGGGAAAACAGTTTTTCTTTAACAATGCACTGAAACATGAAAATGTTTCGTAGGGGTATCCTGGTATTCATAGCAATGCCTCTTCCATAATCCAATTCATGACTTCAACCGTATATCTCTTTGCCATCTCTCCAAATCCCCTTTATTTGTCTTTAGTCGTTACCTTCTGTACACCATCGTTAGGCTAAATGGTTTTCTTCCTTCCCTACCGTTCGGCACCAGCCTATGGTTTGGAAGAAGACTATCCAGTAAGCATAATAGGTGTACCCTCCTAAACCAAGGAGACTCGCAACTGAGAGAAGGTGATGATAAAAGACAACTGAATAATACCTTATTCTTTTAAAGGTGAAATAGGAGTGGCGATGAAATACGCGGTTTTGGTCGTGAATGATATCAGTCGCAATTTATTTTGCCCTCTTTCTAATCCCTTTATTTTGTCTTTACATATTACCTTCTGCACACCCTACTTAGGCTAATTGGTTTTCTTCATTCCCTACCTTTCGGCACCAGCCTATGGTTTGGAATAAGACTATCCAATAAGCGTAATAGGTGTACTCTCCTAAACCAAGGAGCTCTCGCAACCTGAGAGAAGGTGATAATAAAAGACAACTAAATAAACCAATTCTTTTCCTCCTGAACCTGGATCCATCCTCGAAGAAGTCCCTTCGAGTTCGTATATAACCATACGATGGATCTATCCAATGGAAGTGGATATCCGTAGTAATACGGGTGTTCTGAGAAATGCAAAGGGTAAAAGGAGTGGCAATGACTTATGCAACTCAGACAATCCAAAAGCCAGTATTTTAAGAAGGTTCGGTCAACCTGGTCACTGAGTCATAGTCTAGGGTCGGTCAAAGGTCGCTGCCAAAGAGAAAGAGAGAAAAGAAACACTCTGCGTGCACTCTATCCTAGATCAGAATGGTCATCACTTTATCTAATCCGGAAACCTCCCACTGTCCTGTCAAATTCTCCTCCAAACCTAAAGAAGAATCAATCGGGATCACCCGAAGAGTAAACCAACTCATCAGTGGGAATCGGGATCCAACTCTCATCGCATGTTAACGTGATGGAATGCATCCACGTTATTCATACTCCAGAAGGTATGCGCATACTTGGCAAGTTTCAGTTTCTTTAGAAACTCCCGATATCATTTTCTTGCCCCATGCTCTTATAACCTTGGCTTTGGTCAAAATGTCATAAGTCACATGCCAAGTTCTACCCGTCACTATCTTGTCAATTTGAACCCACCCGCACATGCCCCTGACTTTGGCCAATCGGCAGAACGACTGTCCCAAACTAACTCATCTATCTATGCAACAATTGAATACCCAGTAGCTACCAAACACTATGCCTTAACTTTGGCTAAAATGCATAGCTTGAATACTACTAAATACCCAAAAGAAGTGACGGAGGGCTACGGCTGGTTTTTGGCGAAAAACCTTTAGCGTAGTGAACTTGATATCGCTGAAGGAACCTGATAGCTTTTTTTTAAAATATAGTGACGAAAACCTTTTGCTAAAGAGGTCACTCCCGGTAAAGGGATCTTGGCTCTTTCCTCGTGGAATGAGGTGCAGGATATTCCACTGAATACCGCTATGCAAAGCAACTTGTAATCGACTATAGTAAAGTTATTACCCTGACGCAAACTTCTGTCCAAGGGGTCTTTCCCGGTGAAGGGATATCAGCCCTTGCCTCGTCGAATGAGGTGCTGGATATTCCACTGAATACCGCTATGCATAACAAAAGAAAATGTCTTTGCAATAACACTTTTTAAAATTGTTCCAACAACTCAAACAGGTTTGTTTTACATTGCATTGATCAGAATCAACGCAGTCCCATCAATCAATCACACCAGAAAAGAACGAAAATAAAATGTACGTATATGCCATCCGCATTCGTCACTGGGTCCCGTCATCACCCGTTAGGTTACTTAACTAACGACAGAGCGGGGACTGGACTAGCGCGGGTGTAAAACATATACAACATCTAATAGTATATAAACCAATATACATAATCGCTCCAGGCGTGATAATATGCAACATTACAGAAAAGTAATAAGCATCACAAAACAATACAGATATCTGGGATCCCCGAGTTTCACAGAGCCGCTGCTGAAACTCGACGTTCCCCTGTCGTGTGGATAGCCTGTGCAATGAAACCTAGACCCCTACGGGTGCGGCAAGTTACCCGCCAAAACTTGAAGCGAGGCAGTCCCCACAGCATAGTGAATGGAACACCCGGCACTTCACAGAATCCGGTAATCTTGGGCACCCCTCCTTGGGTCAACCTGTACCCCCTACGAGTGCGGCGAATAGTCTGCCAATTCTGAAGTGGGGCCCCTCTGCCTCTCAAAGCCATGAGATGCGGACCCGTTGCTTTCCTGAACCCGGCTATCCGTGCACTCCGTCGCGGGGTAAAACCTAGTACAGAAATGAAAAATAGTACAATAGGTACATCGACCGCAACCTGGTCTTGCCCCAAAAGAATATTATACAACAGGCAGTGACGGCTATCCACATGTTGGACGCTCGCCCCGCAATATCAAATGTACAAATAAACTCAAACTGTACTACCATTGCACACTGCTATCCACCACGACAAATCCGCAACAATACAGCACAACACAGAATATCAACGCGAATGTCACGTTCGCAAACCCGTCTAAAAGAACTATAGCAATTAAACACGGTTTACCGATCAAATGACATTCCCGGTCGGAGATATAATGTAAGCACTGTAAACTAACGTGTTTAAATTTCGATCGACCAAAGACCAAATATCAAAAAGTGGGCCCCACTGCTTACTGGTGAACAGTAACAAAACCTGGGCCAAAAAATAAATATACCAAAAATCACAAAATCCAGTCAAGAACCCACTGAAAAAAAATTGGAGCACGTGCTCCTCACATGGCCGCGGAAGCGCGGTCAAACCATGGGTTTGACCGCCCTTCCGCGGCAACTTGGAGGATTCACGTCTCCAAATTTCGTCGTGGGTCTTAGAATTCTCTGCTCTGATTTTTAAGATATCCAGAAATCAATTTTGAGACCGTTTAAATTTAACAGAAACTGTCAAGTAAGGAAAATGATATTTTTGGCAGTTTTCGATTTTCGGTCGGATCGATGTTTTAAACGCGTTAGCACAAGTTAGTATAGCAAAATGGTTAGGCTCTGATACCACTGTTAGTCTACGCTAGCGCCCCGGCAGTCTACAGACGCCAAAATGCGGAACAAAACTTTTAAACTGGCGCTATCGTATACTTTAACCCGGATCTGCCATTATTGCTAAACTAACAAACTGTAAAGAGTGTAGAATGGTTATACCGAACGATCCGAGTCCTTCGTTCTTCAACCATCATCCCACGCTCCGTTGCGGCTACTCCGATCTCGTCGATCTCCGAATCCTTCGTCGAGGTGGCACCACATGATCGGTTCTTTAAACGGGCTCCCGCCTCTGACTCGAGGCAACTCGGTCGTCAAGTTTGCTAAAAGAGACGATCAAGAATGATGTAGAGAATGAGTAGATGACTTTGTCTCACTTCGTCCAAGTCCGTGGACGATCGGTTAATGAAGTTGCCGTGGAAATCGGGTGATGGAATGAAATGAACAGTGAATTCCATACACCCCAAAACTATCATATCTTTTCTAACCGATGAAATCAACAACCATTAGAGAGAGAGAGAGGGGGGCCGGCCTCTTTATAGAATGAGGGAGGTGACCGTAGGAGAGGGGGGATGAACATAGGAAAGCTTCTCACTTAAAAGATCAAGAAGAAATATCTTAACCAAAACAAGAATCATTAAACCTAAAGCATGACTCACATATACACCTCATCATGCTTTAATTGCAACCAATGAAAACATAACACCTATTAGCCTCATCATCACTTCTAGAAGCTTCTAGAATGATGACTCACTCATATCAGAAGAAAAGATAAATCCGTCTTTAACCGAATGTTAAAAGACGGCTGATAGAAAACTGGAAACTGGCAACTTCCAAAAGTGATCCTGAAACGAATTTCAGGACAACCCCGAAACTGTATAAATATACCCGCATTTATATTACGACCGAATACAAATGCAACTGAGACAAAGATATTATACCTACTCAATATAATACTCGGATCCGGCTTAAACCAAAGCCGACCAGTATTATCTGCCCGAAAAATAACACGTGCGTAAACGCACGTGCATTTTCCGAACCCTGCCATAAAACCATACGGCCTCTACAACGTTTCGCCCGAACTTGGGAAACTGCCTGTGGGGGACTCTAATGACTCGTCAGCACCCTGGCAGTGGGTTTAACCACAAACCGTCAGCGGCACTAGCAATGCGTAACGGCTGCCCACGGACTGACCTCAAGGGTGGCCGAGGAGCGAACTCAAGGGAGACCGATGAGCGAACTCCTCCGAAAACCCTACTGAGCCTAACAGTGACAATGTATATACAGTCCGGTCCGTTCGTCAATGAGTATCGCATATCCTCCTAGGGGGCTAGTAACGTCAGACCCCCAGAAGCAGTATAAGTCGTGTCGGAGTGAAGCCCAATTACACCCTGAGATACTACTGGAGTACCTACCAGTAAATCTCCTGCCATGGCCATGGACTTTGTGTAATGGCTCTCCTAGACACAGCACGATCTCGCCCCCAATACCGGGAGAGACGAATCCCCTGCCGATCCGCTCACGTGCCTCCATATGGCTCGGGACTGTACCCAAAAACTACCTGTTTGCACGACTCCTTTGAGCCGTGGTAGGGTAGAAATCAAAGCACAGTGGGAACTCACACGAGACAAATGACGACCTCAGGTCGATGAACTAACCTGTACACATGTCACCAGGGAACTGCTATCTGACGGTAGATATAATACTAACTAGCAGATTCCCGGCGAGTCCTGTCCGGTGTACTCATAACCCAATGAGCACCTGTATACATCTTAGGTGATCGAACATACACCAGTGGCTTATGAGACCGGCCACCGCCCCTTGCCGGGGTCTCGACTGTATACACTAGTCTACTCCGGAGTATCGATGCCCTGTCTCGAAACTCCCACGACTAGGGACCACAATTAAGGATATGCATATAAACTTCCCAACTCTCACGTATATGATCGCCCTCATACAGTTGGTAGTAAAGCAAGATCCTAAGGGCTCTATCAAAGTGTAACATGCAATCAGTCACCTGAACATGTACACAACTGATAAAGGCAAACCAGATAGCATACTATCATTTCGAGTAAGACTGTCCTACCGGGATAGGTCCTCCGCAATCATTGCAATCACGTACCTGCGATCCAATAATTGACTATGAGGGCACTATCTCCAACAGTTTATTTATAAAATAACTAGGACTGGGGAATATAATAATGCAATATTATGGTATGAACACCCCTGCCCGCATCCTGTCGTCCTCTACCTCTATCTCCTCGACCTCTCTGAGATCGTCCTGCAAAGCCTCGACCTCATGGTGTAACCGCCTGGCGTGTAGGGCCAACTGGAGGAGGAAGTAAAGCCATCGGCGTAGAAGGTGGAGGGGGTAAAGCAACTGGTGGAGTTACCGTCCAGCTATAGCGTGTACACTCTCTAGCCGTATGCCCTGGAAGCCCGCAATTATAACATGTGAGTGGGGTCCCCTGATCATCGGGGTATGAACTGAACATCTGGCCCTGGGTCCAACCTCGTCTGAAACTGCGGCCTGGAGTATATCTTCCTCTACCTCCGCCAAACTGTCTAGTCATTGGCCTGATCGGTCTACTTCTCTTTGGCTCCGGAATAACCACTGCCTCGCTCAACCGCTCCTCTTCTCGTATCGCTGCATCCATGGCCTGCGCATACGTATCAAAATGCTGGGAACCTATAGCCAAATACAACTGCGTGTCTAGACTCCTTAGGAACCTCTTCACCCGAAGTTCCTCCGTAGGAACTAAATATGGAGCATAGCGCGACAACTGGGTAAATCGTAAATCATAATCTGCTACTGACATACTTGCCGATTTACGCAACGCTTCGAAACTGCTAGCTCTCGCGTCCCTCACACTCTGTGGAAGAAATCTGGCAAGAAAGACCTCAGAAAACTCGGCCCACAACATCGGAGGAAGACCCGTAGCTCGCCCTCTCTCCATCGACTCACACCACTCCTGTGCAAGTCCCTCCAAACGAAAACTAGTCAGCTCAACTGATCTCGCATCAGAACATCGCAATGATCTACCAATGCTCGCCATCCTATCAAGAAAGGATTGAGGATCCTCCGCTACATCGGTCCCTGTAAATACTGGAGGTCTCAACCTCATGAACTTTGCAAGCGATACCTCCATCACTCTCATTTCAACAAGTGCTACCATCTGCGTGGGCTGTATCTCGGACTCTGCCACGGTCGGTGCCGGATCCTGTCTCAGTACTCGAGTGGCCTCAGCTAACTGTCCTCCCACTCGCTGCAATCCCAACATGCCCTCCTCTATCCTAGTCATGCGATCTGTAGGAGAAGGATCAACATGCTCATGCACCGCCGGAACGTCCGGTGTACCAGTCGCCGTCACAGGCGGACTCGCCCTAGCTGCATCTCTGGCTGCGGCTCTCCTAGCTCGCGTAGCCATAGCGACTGTAACAAGAAACGAGAGTTGATAAGGCTTATGAATAGGAACAATCAATAACAGAGAGTCAAAGGAAGAATAGATCAAGATATACATCCTAAGGTTGGTTAGGCTGAGTATGGTAGCGTAAATATGCCGCGGAACATACGTACGGTACTGCACTCATCCTAATTCACCTACTCCATCAAACCAAAGGTCATCCTAAATCACGAACTCACATCAACTTATCTTAACTCCCTATTCGACTCCGTAAGGTTAATCCTAAGCTCTGATACCAACTTTTTAATTTAACACTTTATTATTTAATTAATTAATTTTATTTATTTCTAAAATTTCATAATGCTACATATATCTTGATCTATTCTTCCTTTGACTCAGTGTTATTGATTGTTCCTATTCATAAGCCTTATCAACTCTCGTTTCTTATTCCAGTTGCTATGGCTATGCGAGCTAAAAGAGCCGCAGCCAAAGATGCAGCTTGGGCGAGTCCGCCTGTGACGGAGACTGTTACACCGGACGTTCCGGCGGTGCATGAGCATGTTGATCCTCCTCCTACAGATCGCATGACTAGGATATAGGAGGGCATGTTGGGATTGCAGCGAGTGGTAGGACAGTTAGCTGAGTCCACTCGAGTACTGAGACAGGATCCGGCACCGACCGTGGCAGAGTCCGAGATACAGCCCACGCAGACGGTAGCACTTGTTGAAACGAGAGTGATTGAGGTATCGCTTGCAGAGTTCATGAGGTTGAGACCTCCGGTATTTACAGGGACCGATGTAGCGGAGGATCCTCAATCCTTTCTTGATAGGATGGCGAGCATTGGTAGATCATTGCGATGTTCTGATGCGAGATCAGTTGAGCTGACTAGTTTTCGTTTGGAGGGACTTGCACAGGAGTGGTGTGAGTCGATGGAGAGAGGGCGAGCTACGGGTCTTCCTCCGATGTTGTGGGCCGAGTTTTCTGAGGTCTTTCTTGCCAGATTTCTTCCACAGAGTGTGAGGGACGCCAGAGCTAGCAGTTTCGAAGCGTTGTGTAAATCGGCAAGTATGTCAGTAGCAGATTATGATTTACGATTTACCCAGTTGTCGCGCTATGCTCCATATTTAGTTCCTACGGAGGAACTTCGGGTGAAGAGGTTCCTAAGGAGTCTGGACACGCAGTTGTATTTGGCTATAGGTTCCCAGCATTTTGATACGTTTGTGCAGGCCATGGATGCAGTGATACGAGTAGAGGAGCGATTGAGCGAGGCAGTGGTTGTTCCGGAGCCAAAGAGGAGTAGACCGATCAGGCCAATGACTAGACAGTTTGGCGGAGGTAGAGGCGGATATACTCCAGGCCGCAGTTTCGGACGAGGTTGGACCCAGGGCCAGATGTTCAGTTCATACCCCGATGATCAGGGGACCCCACTCACATGTTATAATTGCGGGCTTCCAGGGCATACGGCTAGAGGGTGTACACGCTATAGCGGGACGGTTACTCCGCCGGTTGCTTTACCCCCTCCACCTTCTACGCCGATGGCTTTACTTCCTCCCCCAGTTGGCCCTACATGCCAGGCGGTTACACCACGAGGTCGAGGCTTTGCAGGACGATCTCAGTGAGGTCGAGAAGATAGAGGTAGAGGACGACAGGATGCGGGCAGGGCCAGCCACGGGTTTTTGCGCTGACTCTACAGGATGCCCAGGCATCAAATGCAGTTGTGACAGGTACTCTTGCAGTATGTTCGTTAGATGCACATATTTTATTTGATCCCGGTTCTACACATTCTTATGTATCTTCACGCTATGCACTTTCTTTGGGGAAAGAGTCGTTGTTGTTAGAAGTACCGTTGGTAGTGATTACTCAGGTGGGAGATTCTTTTATAGCTCGACACGTATTCAGATCATGTTCTGTACGTATTGGTGATAGAGATTCGCTAGTTGATCTAATTCTCCTGGATATGCTAGATTTTGATATACTTCTCGGTATGGATTGGATGGCCGCTTGTCATGCTTATGTAGATTGTCGGGGAAAAGCGGTCAGATTTTGTTTTCCAGGTGAACCGATCTTTGTTGTGCAAGGAGACTGTAATATAACTCTTGCCAACATAATTTCTGCTCTTTGTGCGGGACGACTCTTGAAGAAGGGTTTTCATGGGTTCTTGGCATTTGTGCAGGACTTAGGAGTCGCTGAGATTCCATTGGACCAGGTTCCGATCGCATAAGAATTTCCGAAGGTATTTCCTGTTGAGTTACCAGGACTATCGCCTGATCGCGATATTGAATTTTGCATTGACTTGATTCCGGGTACGAGGCCTATTTCTATACCACCCTATAGGATGGCACTGACGGAGTTGAAGGAACTCAAAAACCAATTGCAAGAATTATTAGATAAAGGACTAGTTCGTCCCAGTGTATCGCCGTGGGGAGCTCCTGTCTTATTTGTAAAGAAGAAGGATGGTAGTATGAGACTGTGCATCGAGTACCGACAGCTGAATCGCGTCACTGTACGAAATAGGTATCCACTATCTCGTATCGATGATTTGTTCGATCAGTTACAAGGAGCTGGCTACTTCTTGAAGATTGATTTGCGGTCAGGGTATCACCAGTTGAGGGTTCGGAAAGACGATATTCCGAAGACTGCATTTCGCACAAGATATGGCCACTATGAGTTCCTAGTGATGTCGTTCGGACTCACTAACGCCCCTGCAGCTTTTATGGATATGATGAACCATATCTTCAGGCCCTTCATTGATCAGTTTATTATAGTATTCATTGATGACATTCTCATTTTTTCCCGGAGCAGAGTGGAGCACGAGCAGCATTTGCGTATTACGTTGCAGACCTTGAAGGAGCATCGGCTGTTTGCAAAATTCTCCAAGTGTGCATTTTGGCTGGATAGTGTGGAATTCTTAGGACACGTAGTTACTAGAGCTGGGATATGTGTGGACCCGAAGAAGATTGAAGTGGTACAACACTGGCCCAGACCTGCGTCAGTTACAGAGGTTCGGAGTTTCTTAGGTCTGGCAGGTTATTACCGACGCTTTGTACAGGATTTCTCTCGGATAGCTGCACCGTTGACCGGATTGATTAGGAAGGAGGTTTCGTTTCAGTGGACAGATGCATGTGAGTAGAGTTTCCAGCAGTTGAAGACTCACTTGACGACTGCACCAGTCTTATCTTTACCTTCCGGGTCAGGTGGTTTCGTTGTGTATTGTGATGCATCTCGAGTGGGGTTAGGCTGTGTGTTGATGCAGCACGGCAGGGTTGTAGCTTATGCTTCTCGACAGTTGAAGAGGCACGAACAAAACTACCCCACTCATGATTTGGAAATGGCTGCTGTGGTATTTGCACTGAAGATTTGGAGGCATTACTTGTATGGAGAGTCGTACCAAATCTTCACCGATCATAAGAGCTTAAAGTATATTTTTCAGCAGAGGGATCTAAACCTAAGGCAGCGTAGATGGATGGAACTAGTGAAGGATTACGATTGTGAGATTTTGTATCATCCAGGCAAAGCGAATGTTGTAGCAGATGGTTTGAGTCGGAGATCTGGAGGTAGCTTATCTCATTTGTGCACCCTGCAGAGACAGTCTTCTACCGACTGGCAGATTTTATGTGATAGTCGTATACAGTTTGAGTTCACCCCGACAGGAGGACAGCTAGCATATGTTCGCACCCGACCTCAGTTATTGGATCGTATTCGAGAGACACAGCCCGCAGATGCTCGTACATTAGAGCTTATGGATCAGGTTAGGCAGGAAGGGAGACGGAGTTTGTGATTAATGATCATGGAGTATTACGCTTTAGGACTTGTCTCTGTGTACCAGATTCTGACGGATTGAGGCGTGAGATTTTAGAGGAGGCCCATAGATTAGCATACAGTATTCATCCTGGTTCCACCAAGATGTATCATGATCTGAAGGATGTTTATTGGTGGGAAGGAATGAAGAGGGATGTTGCGGAATATGTTTCGAGATGCTTAACTTGTCAGCAAGTCAAAGCAGAACACCAAAGGCTAGCCGGAGAGTTGCAGCCCTTGCCCATTCCAGAGTGGAAATGGGAACAAATTTCCATGGATTTTGTGGTGGGTATACCCAGGACTAGCAGAGGGTATGATTCCATTTGGGCGATTGTAGATAGATTGACAAAGGCAGCTCATTTTCTTCCAGTGAAGACGACGTATGGGTTTGCACGGTTTGCTCAGATTTATATCGATGAGATTGTACGATTGCATGGAGTTCCGACATGCATAGTATCAGATAGGGGTACCCAGTTTACTAGCAGGCTATGGAAGAAACTTCAAGAAGCTCTCGGTACATGATTGAGTTTTAGTACAGCCTTCCACCCACAGACAGATGGTCAGTCAGAGCAGACCATTCAGACTATAGGATATGCTGAATGGTTCGCAAGAACGCCTTTACGACAGTCCTCAGGCATCCACTTCCATTAAGCAAAAGGAATGAAGAGCGCAAACCACGTTGTCATCATCAAACTATCTCCTCTCGGGTATACCAAGCTCTAAAGACTGTGAAAAACCGGCAGTATAAATGGAGCACTCAAAAGCACAAAGGGGAAAGAAGCCAATCTAATTCCAAACCAACCCAAGTCTGGAGGAAGAAAGAATACGAACAGTCCTCTAGTACCTCAAATCCAGTTTGATCATCCGTTTTCGACCGTATAAGCGAGAGCCATCGTACTCCTACCAGAAGGATACCTTCCTCCATAATCGTTGATGAAAAAGGAAATGAACGGTCCGCTTCACCAGAAGTCTATTTTAAAATGTACAGTGAGACTCAAAGCCATACGGTTTATGTGATTGGTGAATTGCCTGCGTCAGAGCCGATCGGCAAGCCAAAAGAAACAAATCAATAAGTGCAGCCGAGTCATCACACCTACCCACAAATGATGGAGAGGGAGATGAAAATGATCCATTCCGAATTGCTGATAATCCCACTTTCGAGGCAAGGCAAAAGATGATGAGATCGCCGTCCTGAAACAACATATCGGTGACCTTGTTGAAATATTCAGGAGCCTAAAATAGCGACGGTCCAAGCCACCAAACCAGCCGGGATAACTCCACCTAGACAACCACAAGCCGCCGGGTTGCCCGAAGCGACTTATGCCCAAGCCAGGCAACAAACCCAGTTTCAGGCAACAAACCCAGTTTTAGGCAACAAACCTGAAGCGACTTCTACAAGCATCCAAGTCATGCTCATTATCCACTAATTTTTATTTCCTCTTAATAAATAATCACCCAATAATTTTTAGGTCATGGTATGAGTCTCATACACCCATGTTCAATGTATCATCAAGCATGATACAATATATAAATACATATATTAATACATATCACATATATATTAAATGTATTAGAAGAGAAGAAAATCTTTAGTGAGCACAATATTAGTTAATATATAAATATATAAAATATAAATATATATTAAATTATTAAATCAACACTTGATTCAATAATCCGGTTATATCATATATAACCGATTAATATCATTTATATGTATATCAAATTATCAAATCAACACTTGATTTGATAACCCGGTTATATCACATATAACCGACAATATTCAATATTCATTATTAAATCAACACTTGATTCAATAATCCGGTCATATCATATATAACCGGCCAATATCAAATATATATACATATAACAAATCATTGAATCAACACTTGATTCAATAATCCGGTTATATCACATATAACCTAACCGATATCATATATCGCAAGATTAGAATACGGTATTACATACTCGTATTTAATCAAGCTCTCGCACATATCATCATATGTGCCCTACTTCGTGTCGCTTGAGCTAGGAAACCTCTGTGCAGGACTCTAAAGACTCATCAATACGCCAGCAGTAGGTAATGATCACATCAATCACCCACAAGCTGTCAGCGGTACTAGCTGGACATAACGGCTACCTAGATATTGAGCAAATAGAAGATCAACAAGCAAGCTTGTCCAAACTCCCGCAAAGCCTATGAGCAACACTTACCGTACAGTCCGGTCTCTTCGTCTGATATGTCGCATATCGAGTCTAGGGGTGGAATCGTCATACCCCTGTAACTTGATAAGTCATGCCGATGTGTGGCCTATAACCGTTTTAGAAACTACTGATAACACTTACCAGTAAATCTCATTAGCTCTGGCCAGGGACTTGCTGTTATAGCCAATCGAGCATAGCGCAACATCAACTCCCTATACCGGGAGAGACGAAACCCCTCCTATTGCTCATTGCCTCCATGTGACTCGGGATTGTTCCCAAAATCCACCTGTTTGTACGACTCCTTTAAGCCGTGGTAAGGAAGAAATCAAAGAACAGTGGGAACCAAACAAGACTCTATGACGATCTCGGGTCTACAGACTAACTTATATAAGTATCACCAGAGAACTGCTATCTGACAATAGGTATGGTACCATTTAAGAGTTCTCGGCGTGTCCAGTTCGGTGTATCCATTCTCTAATGAGCACTTGTGTATAATCTTTGATGTCAAATACAAATGGATGTGGGATCAACCATCGCCCCATACAAGGTCAAGAAATGTACACACTAGTCTACTCTGGAATATCGATGCCCTGTCTCGATACTCTCTCGACTAGGAACTATTAAAGGATGTGCTTGCGGACTACACAAGCCCCACTAGTATGATCTGCATCATAGTCCTGGTAGTCAAGCTAACATCCTAAGGGCTTTATCAACATGTATCAGAGAGACGGTATAATAATACAAGTGTACATGTTAAGATAAAGAGCAACCAGATAGCATACTATCATGTCGATCAAGAAAGTCCTCTATATATATGTCCATGCATCCACTATATCATACAATAATGGCCTCTAGGACATACATATTCCTAACAATCTCCCACTTGCACTAAGACCAGTTGTTGTAGTATCTCATATCCAACATCCCAAAAAGTCTCTCAAATTGCGTCTGGGGGAGGGCCTTCATGAGTGGAGCTGTGTTGTCCTTCATGTCAACTCTCTTGACCTCGATCTCCCAGCGATCAACTATCTCCCGGATCAGGTGATACCACCTAAGAATATGTCTGGAACGCTGATGGGACCGGGGTTCCTTGGTCAAAACCACAGCTCCATTGTTATCACAATACAAGGGTATTGGATGCTCAATGGATGGAACCACACCAAGTTGAACAAAGAACTTCTTCATCTAGATAGCTTCTTTAGCAGCATCGTTGGCAGCAATGTATTTAGCCTCCATCGTCGAGTCTGCCAAGGTATCATGCTTGGAACTTGTTTCCCCAATAAAAGAGCAAAGCTCTGTGAGGCAGCGCCCAGCGCTTAAGCGCCTCACATGCCTTCCATGAGGGCACCAGCGCCAAAGTTAAAAATGAGCGGCGCCAATGTGCAAAGCACACAAAAATCTTAAGTAGCACCCATGTGCACAACACGTGAGCGTCGGCATCTAGTAGAATTAAAATCTACTCTTTGTTAAACAGAGCCGTTGGATCAAAGATCCAACGGAAATGATAAATCATCAGGATGCAGAATTAAATTCTGTTTAGAGGAAACATTTATCAAATCTTTCTAAACAAGAAAAATTGCTCTCTGTAAAACAGAGTACCGTTGGATTAAAAATCCAATGGTGATTAAAGAATCACCAATCTACAGAATAAATTCTACATGGGAAAATATTTTCCTAATCTTTTTAAAAATAAGAAAATACTTTCTGTAAAATAGAAGTCCTTGGATCAAACATCCAACGGTGGGTAAAATCCCCAAATCAATTGAGATCTCTTAATGAGAGATTTTTTCAGAGCTAATCAATAAACTGCCCCTACCATATAAAGGACCCAAGACTTCAAATCTGATATAGAGGAACCCCCCCATAAGCATAAAAAAGAGAGAAAGCTACGAAATAACAGAGAATTAAATTCTCGAGGAAGAAGAACTCTCTTCTTGGAAATTTTAGGTAAATAAAAGTATATAAAGATCATGTGGATCATTCAGGAAGAAAAGAACTCAGTGCCCAGTGCCTCACGTGCTCCTCACGTGGGCGCTACAGGAGTGCCCAACACTCATTGAGCGGCGCTCAGTGCCCAATACCCTACGTGCCCTTCACGTGGGCGTCACAGAATAAAAAGAACTCAGGGAGTAGAGCTCAGCGCCCAGCGCCCCACGTGCCTCTCACGTAGGCGCTACGAAAGAACTCAGGAGTGCTTAACACTCGGTGGGTGACACTCAGCGTCCAGCACCCTACGTGTCTCTCACATGGGCGCTATAAAAGAAAGGAGTGCTTAGCACTCAGTGGGTGACGCTCAGCGCCCAGCGCCTTACGTGACCCTCACGTGGGAGCCACAGAATAAAAAGTGCTTGGCACTCACCAGGCAGCGCCTAGCTCCACACATGCTTCGCACGTGGGCGCCATAAAGAGTGCTTAGCACTCCATATAAAGACAAAAGGGGTAAAGTTTTTAACACTTATTTGGCAATTCCCATGACTGAAAACCCCACATGATTATATGTGAGCGTCAGAACTTACATAAGTGCTCAACAGTTTTTGCACAAAAAAGGGGACTGAGCCCAAACAAGTGCTTAGCACTCTTTTTCAACTAAAAAGAAAACTGAGTGGACCAAGCCCAAGTTGGTTAGGTCCCTTGAGAGTAGAAACTCCTTAATTCAGATCAACCAAGCCCATGTGCTCACTACTTCCCAAACTGATCTTAGTCCTAAATACGACTATCGATCTTCCAACTGATGATATCCCAAAACGATATTCGTCCCACATTCCCCTGAGGAAATCTTAGTCTCAAAATACGACTAATGATTCCTGGGTTTACCATTAATCCCTTTTCCCTCAAATACGGGAATTGGTTCAAGGATATATCTCTCTACACCTCTGATACATGTCGTTGTAATTCCTCAACGTCATCAGAAAGGTGGCGGATCCCGACAACCAACTGCTTTTTGGTGCACTTCCCAAACTGACGTGCACATCCTAAATCAAGCCACATCCCAAACTGGATGCATCCCATATCATCGTTGCTCATCCTGTCACGTAACAAATACACATGCACGCAAGATGGACAATGGACCGAAACATCTTTAAACTAACAACGGACCGTAACGTCCTTAAACTAAAATCTTGCCTCCAATATAGTGATTAATGGACCGAGACATTCTTAAACTAAAACCTCACCTCCAAAATGGTGATCAACGGACCGAGACGTCCTTAAACTAAAACCTCACCTCCAAAATGGTGATCAACAGACCGAAATGTACTCAAACTAAAACTTCGCCTCCAAAATGGCGATAACGGACCGAAACGTCCTTAAACTAAAACAATAGAGATCAAATGCTCTTTTGTTGGATCTAAAGGAAAAATGATTCTAAGACCTTGTTAAGTAGATCTTAGTCTCAAATTGGACTAACGTATCCTTAACAAAAAACCAACCGAGCCCCAACTGCTCATATACATTTAAGTTGATCTTAATCTCAAATTAGATTAACGATCCTTAAATAAAACAATCCCAAATCTAAGATATACGGATTTGGACAAATCCACGCCCTACGGGCGACAACATAAATTAGTCTCCGTATACAATCCACGGGCAACCTAATCCAAAAATAAAAACACACACGATACGAAGTGAACTTCCGGAGCCGGAGATAGTGGTTATCACGATGCGGTAACGTAATTAACTGCAGGGGTTTGCGCCTGTAGGGAAGAGCGTCCCCATGTAGGGTGTTTTTCGTTACCCTATTGTGATAGGAATATGCGCGCGCTTGTCTGGCATACTACAGATTCACCCTGCTTAAGGTAGGTGGGGTTTATTGATTGTGGGGATCCAAATCTCCGGCAGCCGCGGACTAAGCTGTCGTTAATTACCCCTTGTCTTTGGAGCGAGGGAAACTCCGATTGACGGGTCAAACTGGTCATGCGAACTCGATGTGCAGTATACGTATGTTCTGAAAGGGTTTTGGATATATCGGGGGCCCCACAGAGTTTTACGGGGGAAGTACATTCAGTGTGGAGTGCATATAAAATGGGGGGGAGGAGGAGTGTCTTAAAGACGCGTGCATGGCATATGGGCTCTGGGCGCCCACGGGTCACATGCCTGGCGTGTGGGCGCTGGCACACGCGGGTCACATGCCTGGCGCGTGAACGCTTGGTGCCCACGGGTCACATGCCTAACAAGTAGGCGCTATGTGCTAGCGGGTCAGGTGCGCAGCACACAACTGCTGGGAGCTGAGCGCCCGCGGGTCGCGTGAGGCGCACGTGGGCACTTAGTGCCCGCAGGCCACGTGCCTTGCACGCGACCGTGAGTCACGTGCGCTGCACGTGACCATTGGGTGCTGAGCGCCCGGCATAAGGCGTACGTGGGCGCTTTAGCGCCCGTGGGTCATGTGCCATGCACGTGACCGCTAGACGCCCACTGGTCACGTGCTCTGCACGTGACCGCTGGGCACCCGTGGGTCACGTGCCATGCACACGACCGCTGGGCGCCCATGGGTCACGTGCCCGGCACGCGACCGCTGGGCGCCCGCGGGTCACGTGCGCGGTACGCGACCGCTGGACACCCAGCGGGTCACGTGAGCAGCACGCGACCGCTGGGAACACCAGCGGAAAAGGGGCTTAGCCCTTAGGTTAAGAGTTAAACTCCCAGGGGGGGCTTTAGAGTTGAACTCCTGACAGGGATTATGTATAAATTTGGAGTTAAACACCTAAAAAGGAGTTTGATTTATGGAGTTAAACTCCGACAGATCTTGAATGGAGTTAAACTCCTAGAAATCTTTGGATCTTCTTTTGAGCCTCGGATCCTCCCGGAATGGGATTTCTGGAGATGGGTATCCTTCTTCTTCCTCTCTGTTGGCTGGATCTTAGGGGAAAAGAGAAGGTGAGACTTAAAATCTCCCCTTTTAGGGATTTGATGGCAGATCCGAGCTCCCCTTCAAAGGTTTTATGGTGAAAAATTATTTATTTTTGAAAAAGGAAGGGTTAAACTCTTGATTCAATTCAAAAGGAGGAGAAGGTTTTAGAACCTTGAGGAAGGGGAAGGAGGCACAAACCCTAGAATTTGAGTGAATGAATCCTCCTCCTTTTATTTCATTATCATGTTACCTTATATAGGCTTACACATTTACATATAGCCCCTTGGTCTTTACAAAATGACATTTTCCCATCCCATGTCTCATGTGCTCATTTCTTTTGCACATGAGCCATAGGCTTTACAAAAATTTGGCTTTATACCAATTTTTCTTACATTCATGCATAAAAAATTACATCAAAATTATTTATTACATGATTTCATTTTGGCATGGGGGAAGCCGGCTGCTTCATGTTTGGGCTCGACTCGAGCATGGGCCCACTTGATCTGGGCTTGGGCCCGCTTTCTTGGGGTTGACTTTGACTTTGACTTGGTCAACCGGGGTGTAATTTTCGACCCCAACACCCCACAATCAAAAAACCCTCGCAAATGAGGAGGAATCTGACAAAGTTTGACACAACGGCCGCATCCGTCCAAACCTCCGAGATACGGTGCCATAAATCAACTTGGCATATTCGGAGAGATGGAAGGATAAATCCAAATAGTATCTGCCCCCAAAATTCAGGCCAGACGTCCTAACGTCTCGGTCGCGTCTTTCGGCGGTGAACGGATTCTGGCACGCCCTGTAGGACCTTTTTCTCTTTCCACTCCACACTTCGTGTGTCGTGTTTCACAAACAAAAATCGCGGTTTGCTATGGTTGCCCTTGGATTCGAGGCACTAAGATTTGGTGTCTTGCTCCTATGCAGAAGAAGAAGAAAAATATCAATAGCTTCCAACTGCAACTGCAACAGCAATTCCCGTACCGCCCTAACTGGAGGAGTGACATATGGGCCCAATGCGGCCTCCATCTTTTCAATGCCGGTGGGGCAGGTAAATCAAGCCACCACTGGATTGTTCATCGGGACCATGCTCCAGCCAACAAGCTTCAGCGCCCCAGTGCCACCACAGGAAGCTCCCAAGAAGTCGGTCTTCGATCGACTTGCAACCACCACGGCCACTCTCAACGGGTCATCCAAGGCGGGCACCTCTGTCTTCAACAGGTTGAGCTGAAGCTCAAGTGGGCCCGCAAAGAGGCTCGCGATACCTGAAGGGGCTATCCCGAAATGGATAGTCCTCCTAACTCCTGCTGCGGGTGAAGTCGTCAAAGGTGCTTTCCCTACCAGAAAATCAGCCTTCGAAAGATTGGTCGTTCCCTCTCAACGGACGTCGGTCTTCGACAGGCTGGCACCAACAGTAGCCCCTCATCAAAGCCGGGGGGATGACAGAGACGCTTCCATAACTGAGGTGGTCTCGTCTGCAAGACACGCTCGACGTCGCCACTGGCGCCGGGTGAGAAGGGCCGGGGGCAACTCCCACTATGGACTTACTCTTCCAGCTCCAATAGTGGAAGTTGACACTTCTGTTCCAACCGGGAACAACTTTGATCTGCTTAAGAGAGTGCGAAAGAACTCTGCGACCGCAGTGCTGAAGAAATCTCCACTTCCTGCTGAAAACATGGTGCAGGCAAAGCCGGAGAAGCCCTTTCAGCGGCTGTCCTCCCAAATCCATAGGGTCTGGCGAAAGTCCAAGATTCTGTGATCAATAAAGACTACACTCGACGATTGAAGAAAACGAAGGCTCGGCAAGAGGAAGACTATCCCTCCACCATACAACGAGGGACTTCCTCTACACAGGCGTCTGTTACAATGGCTCCTTCAACCTAGACCTCCCATAAAAGAAGGAGGCCGGAGAAAATCCCATTGCCTACGACAAATTCCAAAGGCGATGGACTCAAACACCCCAAGTATGGGGGTATGATCGTGCACACGGTTTATATGGCTTTCGGGAAAGAAGAAAGCCATGCTTCCGTGGGTCATCGACCGCAAACTCGGTCGTTGACAAAAGCTCAGGAGCAACAACAAAACCTCTAGGAGATGCTGACGAAAATAACAGCACTCACCGGACAGAAAGAAAGTCCGGAATCAGCAACTGAACAGCGTAGGAGAAGGAGACCGATACCGAGTTATACAAAATTTAGATAATCTGTAGAAATAAACAGTCTTTTCCGTAAAATGTCAAAATAATTATTTTTCAATATAGGACTAATTATACAAAATTTAGATAAGATAATGCTAGAAATTGGTCACTGAATTGTCACTTAAAAATTCCTAGTCTTTTAAAAAAAATTCCTTAATTAATTATTTTTAATATTATTTTAAGCTTTTAAAAATACATTAAATTGGTGGTAAATATAAATTTGAATGGGTGAATTAAACACTTAGGATCCATTACAACCTAAAGCCTAGTGGTAACATAAATACTAACAAGTTATTGCAACTCTAGTTGTTTCTATGGTTTAAAATGGAAATAAATGAAAATGGAAATAAAAATGGGTGTAAATTGCAAATGACATATGTAAGTGTTCTTAGCCAAAAAAAAAAAAATTCAACACACACCCACATCAATTTCCCCTCTTTCCCTGGCCGAATTTTTGTTGTTAGAAATTTCCCCATGTCCACTTTAAATTTAGAAGAAGAAAGAAACTTAAAATGGGGGTTTTAATGTATAGAATTGATGTGAAAGCATTAAATGCATTTGAGAAAGACTTTTGTGTAGAATTTTCCACACAGTTCATTCACTCTCTCCCCATTCCTATTGCTCAGGCCGAGCCTCTTGAAGCAGGTCCCCCATTTTCCCCTCTCTTTTTTCCTTCAAATTCATTCAAAGATCAACAAAAATCCACCGAAATCCACAATTTTCTTCACTAATTCAAACCTAATCCCTATTCTACCTCTTCCCAAACCTAAATTGGTTTAAAACAAGGAGAAATGAGGCATCTTTAGAGGTCAAGTGCAATCTAGGGTTCAACTTCAGAGGTATAATTCTAATCTAATGTTAAATTGGTAGTTTAAGTATGCTAAACTAGAATTTTAAAGTGCTAATTTGGTTATAATTTCTTGTTTAGGAAATTCTAGAAAAAGTTTGAAATTTTAATTAGGGTTTGAAGCATTGTAATTGGGTTAAAATTAGTGTTGTGGCCATCTAGTAGTTGAATTGGATGTTTGTGCTAGTTTGTGATCGCTATATCGTTAATCCGCGTTGTTTGCATCAAAATCGCTATGTTAATGCTTACTAGGTTTTTATAAAAATAATGAGGTGATTTAATTACGATATATTGACGATATTTGTATCATCTCCTACGACTTTTAGGGTGTTCGAATGCGTAATTTGGTTTAATCGGGTTTTAGTTTTGACGGTTGCCCCGAAACGACGATTTTAGTTAAGCTTTTAGTGGTTTTCGTGTGTGTTCCGCGCGTTTAGTGCACGTTGTGCCTAACTTGTCAGTGTTGATTATTTTATTTTGTTACTTGCGTCGTTTCTTGATGTGAAATCTTAAGTTTGTGTTGTGCAATTTTAGGATCGGTTGTGGAAATATAGGACGCGGCGCGCAAAGGCAAAGCGGTGGTTGGATCAGATTAGCGAGGCGTCCGGGTGAGTAGATGTATACATCTATGGGGAAATCGTCTGGATGGCGCGAGGCGCCCCATAGTTAGGATCACTTTATTACTTGCAAATTATATGCATAGTTAGTTAGTTAACCATCTCATTCATATACATACCCGTCTAGTTATTCGTCTGCTGGCATTGCACGGATATCTATATACCTATGTGTGATATCACCCCTTAGGACACTTACACCATTACCATTGGCTCATGTTGCACACGCACTATTCATGTGAACACACACGCTTTGGTAATTGACAAGTCACGATCACTTTAGAACCTACTTAGTTTAGTATCACCACTTGCAAAATACATGATACATTGAATTGCATAGCATGTATATACCTTACATCATCATCATGCTTATATAGATTCCTAGTCACAAATCAATTGCATACCTTTGATATCATAAACATTTATCATATACAACATGTTGGATATTATGATTTTCTTGAGGATTTTGGTATTGATGAGATTTCTGGATTTTGGGGAAAACCGCAAGAATTTAACAAAAGTTTATTATCATCATTTTTTAAAATAATGTTGCGGTTTTCTCATGATGTATGGGTCGTCCACCATGAGTTTTCATGTTTTATGTTGGATTTCGAGACCCGATTCGAGGAGTGGATGAACCGTCTCGGGTACATGGTGGGCCCGGTATTGTACCTCAGGGCAAGAAGATCGAGTTGTAGACGATGAGCCTGGTAGGGGAAGACTACCTACCGGTGATGTCTGGCGCAGCGGATATCTGGAGGATACCGACCGTTGTCGTGAGATTGATGATATGGGCCGATCCGGACTGACGGAGCCCGATGTATTGAGATATTGATTTAGTGAGACATTGAGACAGACATATTTTCAGATTTGGTGTCGATGCTTGACACGGTTTTCGGATGATTTCATTGAAGGTACCTAGCTATTGTACATATGTTTTTTTAAGTTAAGAAGGCAGAGAATCATCGTATTTAAACACTTAAAGATTTCGTATTGATTTTTGCATACATATGCATACATACTAGTGGCATTACATCATATCTAGATATACATATTGTGACGCATTTGCGTGCATTCTAACGATAGCCTTATTGACGTTATATTCTACTCACGAGCTGGCAACTCACCCCCGTTGTGCCACAGTGTCTTGCAGGTCGGACCCGTCAGCCTCGTAGCGGCGGGCTTATCTTATCATTGGCTTCTTTTGCTCAGACTCATGACATTGCTCTTAGGTGGGTTGCGAGGACACTTTTATCTTTTTGTACTATCTTTATATCTAGTATTCTCCATCTACCACTTCTTATTTGTATATGCGACCTAGTGATGAGACTGAGAGATTTGTGTATATATGGTTCTTCTGGGGTCGAGCTCACTTGAGCCGACGTTGTGTTTTTCTCATTTTTGTGCTTCTTTATGCTTATTAGCTTAATATTGCATATATATTGCATGTGGTTGTGATCCGCTTTGGGCGAAGAGCTAGCCCCCGCTTGGGGATGCCATTTTATCATTACAAGTTATATATCTTGTTGTACCCATTTTGGGGGCCAGTATTTACAAGGGAGACTCTGCCGAAATTATCGGAAATTTTTGATGTTTTTAAAAGGGGATCAATATAACATAATTGGTATAAAATCATTTTTAAAAAAAAAAGTTTTCCTTCACTCTTATTGTTTATGGTTTAAATTTTCTGGGTTTTGGCTGACTTAGGTTACGTTACGCCATGAGTCATCTCGTAATCTAAGTGCCAGTCACGTTCCGTACTTTCCGGGCGTGAAAAAGTTGGTATCAGAGCGTAGGTTTTACCTTTCTGAGAGTAGGACGACCCTTGGTAGATGCAGTAGGTGACTTAAGCAGAGTGGCATAGCGTGGGTATATTCCGCGGCATACTTACGATACGGTACTCCGCCTAAGTGACCTTAGGACATAATTGCTTGTATTTCCTCCTTGATTCCATGCATTCCTTGATTCAATTGCAATGTCCTTATCGCTCCTGTTTCTTATTCCAGCTTCGATGCCTCCAAAGACTACGAGAGCTCAGCGGGCTACCGCTAGGGATGAGCTTCGAGCGGGCTCGTCTGAGGCGAGGATCGAGCGGGATGATACGCCTACCCCTCAGGGTCAGATTGATCCGCCATCTCCAGACCGTATTGCCAGATTAGAGGCCGGTATGCAGGAGTTGCGACAGATGATGGGATCTTTAGTTGAGTCCAGTCGGGCACAGAGATCCGAGGATGTTCCTTCCACCACACAGACCACGATTGTACCTGCTGCCCAGATGGTTACTCCTGCTACTACTGCGACTATCCCCGTATCACTACAGGAGTCTATGAGGCTGAGACCTCCAGCTTTTACCGGCACAGATGCGACAGAGGACCCCCAGGCATTTCTTGATAGGATGGTCAGGATTTGCCGTTCGTTGAGGTATTCTGATGATAGATGGGTGGAGTTCGCGAGTTTTCGTCTAGCGGGCCTTATCCAGACGTGGTACGATTCAGTAGAGAGAGGCCAAGCTGCAGGTCTACCTCATATGACTTGGGACGAGTTTACCGCTGCATTTCTTGCCCGTTTTCTTCCGGAGAGTGTCCGAGATGCTCGAGCCCATAGTTTTGAGTCTTTGCGCAAGACTCCTAGGATGACAGTGCCCGAGTATGATATACAGTTCACTCAGTTGTCCCGATAAGCTCCGTACCTAGTAGACACGGAAGAGAAGAGAATAAAGAGGTTTGTGAGAGGGCTTGACACACAGCTATTCCTTGCCATCGGCACCCAGCACTTTGACACATACGCAGCCGCGATGGATGCAGCCTTACTTTTGGAGGAGCGTATTTCTGAGACTCCGGTCGTTTCTGGGCCGAAGCGGATTCGTATTGATACGCCAGCTCAGTGGCAGATGGGTAGACATCGTGATAGGTTCTTTCCGGGAGATGGTGGCGGCAGAGGATTGAGACAGGGTCAGTTATTTGGTTCATATCCGCAGACCCAACAGTTGTCGCCAGGATGTTTTCGGTCCGGGGGTCAGTACCATCGTGTCAGAGACTGTACCATGGGGCGCCAGGGCGCGGCGACAGTCCCACATATGCCTTACCACCTTCACCACCTCCTCAGAGAGCTCTACTTCATACCCCTGATGATGCTCCACGCCAGCCAGATGCTCCTAGAGTTCATGGGCGTGGCGGTCCGGTTCAGAGGCGACGAGGCGACAGAGGCAGAGGCAGAGGCAGAGGTAGAGGCAGAGGACAGCCAACTATTAGTGGTGGACAGGCCCGAGTGTTCGCGTTGACTCCTCAGGATGCACAGGCATCCAATGCCATTGTGACAGGTACTCTGCCAGTATGTTCTTTTGATGCACGTGCATTATTTGATACAGGCTCCACACATTCTTATGTATCCACATACTTTGCACCGAGGTTGGGCCGAGAGTCTTCTTCGTTAGATCAGCCACTTGTTGTTATTACTCCGGTAGGCGAGTCGTTTGTTACCCGTTTTGTGTACCGATCGTGTCCCGTTCGTATCGGGGAGAGAAATTCTTCAGTTGATTTGATTCTCCTTGATATGCTAGACTTCAAAGTTCTTCTTGGTATGGACTGGCTAGCCACCTGTTATGCATCTGTGGACTGCCGTGAGAAGGCAGTCAGATTCAGTTTTCCTGATGAGCCGGTTCTTGTTATTCAGGGAGATCGTAGCGCTACTCTTCCCAGCTTGATTTCTTCTCTTCGCGCTGGTCAGCTCTTGCGAAAAGGGTGTCAGGGATTCTTAGCCTATGTTTGTGATACTAGCACCACAGAGGTTCCGTTGGACCAGGTCCCTATTGTGAGAGAGTTCCCTGATGTATTCCCTGATGAGCTGCCTGGTCTGCCGCCAGAGCGCGAGATTGAGTTCTGCATTGACTTGATCCCCGGCACGGGGCCTATTTCTAAACCGCCCTATCGGGTGGCCCCGGTGGAGCTTAGAGAGCTGAAGGATCAGTTACAGGAATTGCTGGACAAAGGGCTTATCCGACCGAGTGTGTCACCTTGGGGTGCTCCCGTCCTGTTTGTTAAGAAGAAGGACGACAGTATGCGGTTATGCATTAATTATCGTCAGCTGAACTGGGTTACTGTACGGAACAGATATCCCCTACCTCGCATTGATGACTTATTCGATCAGCTCCAGGGTGCAGGGTTTTTCTCGAAGGTTGATTTACGGTCGGGTTATCACTTGTTGCGGGTTCGGAAGGAGGATATTCCGAAGACCGCTTTCCGTACACGATATGGTCATTATGAGTTCTTGGTGATGTCGTTCGGGCTCACCAATGCCCCAGCAATATTTATGGACTTGATGAACTGTGTATTCAGGCCTTATCTTGATCAGTTCATCATTGTGTTCATTGACGACATCTTGGTATATTCTCGGAGCCGGGAGGAGCATGAGCAGCACTTGCGTATCACATTGCAGACTTTGAGAGAGCATCGGCTGTTCGCCAAATTTTCTAAGTGCGCATTCTGGCTAGACAATGTCGACTTCTTGGGTCATGTGGTGACGAGAGATGGTATTTGTGTGGACCCGAAGAAGATCGAGGCAGTGCAGCGTTGGCCCAGATTGGTATCAGTTACAGAGGTTCGCAACTTTTTAGGTCTGGCCGGCTATTATCGACGTTTTGTCCAGGATTACTCCCGTATTGCTGCACCGTTGACCGGGTTGACCCGGAAGGGGGTTCCTTTCGATTGGACCCCGGCATGTGAGGATAGTTTCCAGCAGTTGAAGACTCGTCTGACTACTGCTCCAGTGTTATCATTACCTTCAGGATCGGGCGGTTTCGTGGTATATTGTGATACTTCTCGAGTGGGGCTGGGCTGTGTATTGATGCAGCACGACAGAGTTATCGCGTATGCTTCTCGGCAGTTGAGGAAACATGAACAGAACTACCTCACTCATGATTTAAAGATGGCTGCAGTGGTATTTGCACTTAAGATCTGGAGACATTACCTATACGGTGAGTCGTGCCAGATATTCACTGACCACAAGAGCTTGAAGTATATATTTCAACAGCGAGATCTAAATCTGAGACAGCACCGTTGGATGGAGTTGGTAAAAGACCATGACTGCGAGATTCTATACCATCCGGGCAAGACGAATATGGTGGCAGATGCTTTGAGTAGGAGGCCCGGAGGTAGCCTATCTTGTTTGAGCGCAGTACAGATGCAGTCGACGGCGGATTGGAAGGTTTTATGTGACAGCAGAGTGCAGTTCGAGTTTACTCCTACAGGGGGACAGTTGGCCCATTTCAGAGCATGCCCACAGTTACTTGACCGTATTCGAGAGGCACAGTCCGATGATGCCCGTATTTTACAGATTATCGAGCAGATTCGGCAGGGCAGAGTTTCCGAGTTCGTGGTTGATGATCGGGGGATACTTCGATTTGGGACTCGACCGTGCGTATCAGATTCTGAGGGACTGAGGCGTGATATTCTTGAGGAGGCACATAAGTCATTATACAGTGTTCATCCAGGTTCCACCAAGATGTACCATGATTTGAGAGAGATTTACTGGTGGGATGGGATGAAGAAGGATGTTACAGACTTTGTATCGAGATGCCTGACTTGTCAGCAAGTCAAGGCCGAGCACCAGAGGCCAGCCGGCGAGTTACAGCCTTTGCCCATTCCTGAGTGGAAGTAGGAACAGGTCTCCATGGACTTCATTGTGGGTTTACCCAGGACCAGTCGAGGGTATGACTCTATTTGGGTGATTGTGGATTGACTGACGAAAGCAGCTCACTTTTTGCCAGTGAAGACCACTTTTGGATTTGCTCAGTACACCCAGGTTTATATTGATGAGATCATGCGACTGTATGGCATCCTGACTTGCACTGTATCCAACCGGGGCACCCAGTTTACCAGCCGATTATGGCAAAAACTTCAGGAGGTTTTGGGCACCCGATTGAGTTTTAGCACAGCTTTTCATCCGCAGACTGACGATCAGTCAGAGCGTACTATTCAGACTCTTGAGGATATGCTCAGAGCTTTTGTTTTAGATTTCGGTGGTAGTTGAGATCATCATTTTCCCTTGATCGAGTTCTCCTACAATAATAGCTTCCAGGAGACGATTCAGATGGCACCTTTCGAGGCTTTATATGGGAGGAGATGTCGATTGCCTGTATATTGGACAGAGCTTAGGGAGAGTTGTATTTTGGGACCGCAAATCGTACATGAGACGACCGAAAAGATACAGCTGATTCGGGACAGGATGAGAGCGGCACAGAGTAGGCAGAAATCATATGCTGACAGGCGCCGTCGCCGACTTGAGTTCGCTGTTGGCGATCATGTTTTCCTGAGGGTATCTTCAATGAAGGGTGTGATGAGATTTGGACGGAAAGGGAAGCTTAGTCCTAGATATGTTGGTCCCTTCGAGATCCTAGAGCGTGTTGGTTCGGTGGCTTATCGGTTAGCTCTTCCGCCCAGCTTCCCCGATGTTCACCCCGTGTTTCATGTTTCGTTACTCCGCAAGTACCTTCATGACCCTTCCCATGCGATTCAGCACCAGACGATCCAGTAAGAGCGCGATCTTTCATTCACCGAGCAGCCGGTGGTCATTTTGGATCGGCAGGTGAAGAAATTGAGGTCGAAGGTTATACCGTCCGTCAAGGTTCTTTGGCGTGGCCCGAACAGCGAGGAGGTCACCTGGAAGACCGAGGACGAGATGAGGAAGAATTATCCCCATCTTTTTGAAGGTAATCCGGGGACCGAATTTCTTTAAGGAGGGAAGATTGTAACGCTTCGAAAATCGTTTAGGCAGTTTTTCGATAATCGGTAAAATAAACAGTCTTTTCCGTAAAAAGTCAAAATAATTATTTTTCAATATAGGCCTAATTATACAAAATTTAGATAAGATAATTCTAGAAATTGGTCACTAAATTGTCACTTAAAAATTCCTAGTCTTTTAAAAAAAATTCCTTAATTAATTATTTTTAATATTATTTTAAGCTTTTAAAAATACATTAAATTGGTGGTAAATACAAATTTGAATGGGTGAATTAAACACTTAGGATCCATTACAACCTAAAACCTAGTGGTAACATAAATACTAACAAGTTATTGCAAGTCTAGTTGTTTCTATAGTTTAAAATGGAAATAAATGAAAATGGAAATAAAAATGGGTGTAAATTGCAAATGACATATGTAAGTGTTCTTAGCCAAAAAAAAAATAAATTCAACACACACTGACATCAATTTCCCCTCTTTCCCTGGCCGAATTTTTGTTGTTGGAAATTTCCCCATGTCCACTTTAAATTTAGAAGAAGAAAGAAACTTAAAATGGGGGGTTTTAATGTATAGAATTGATGTCAAAGCATTAAATGCATTTGAGAAAGACTTTTGTGTAGAATTTTCCACACAATTCACTCACTCTCTCCCCATTCCTCTTGCTCAGGCCGAGCCTCTTGAAGCAGGTCCCCCATTTTCCCCTCTCTTTTTTCCTTCAAATTCATTCAAAAATCAACAAAAATCCACCGAAATCCACAATTTTCTTCACTAATTCAAACCTAATCCCTATTCTACCTCTTCCCAAACCCAAATTGGTTGAAAACAAGGAGAAATGAGGCATCTTTAGAGGTCAAGTGCAATCTAGGGTTCAACTTCAGAGGTATAATTCTAATCTAATGTTCAATTGGTAGTTTAAGTATGCTAAACTAGAATTTTAAAGTGCTAATTTGGTTATAATTTCTTGTTTAGGAAATTCTAGAAAAAGTTTAAATTTTTAATTAGGGTTTGAAGCATTGTAATTAGGTTAAAATTAGTGTTGTGGCCATCTAGTAGTTGAATTGGATGTTTGTGCTAGTTTGTGATCGCTATATCGTTAATCCGCGTTGTTTGCATCAAAATCGCTATGTTAATGCTTACTAGGTTTTTATAAAAGTTATGAGGTGATTTAATTGCTATATATTGATGATATTTATATCATCTCCTATGACTTTTAGGGTGTGCGAATGCGTAATTTGGTTTAATCGGGTTTTAGTTTTGACGGTTGTCCCGAAACGACGATTTTAGTGGTTTTCGTGTGTGTTCCGCGCGTTTAGTGCACGTTGTGCCTAACTTGTCAGTGTTGATTATTTTATTTTGTGACTTGCGTCGTTTCTTGATGTGAAATATTAAGTTTGTGTTGTGCAATTTTAGGATCGGTTGCGAAAATATCGGACACGGCGTACAAAGGCAAAGCGATGGTTGGATCAGATTAGCGAGGCGTCCGGATGAGTAGATGCATACATCTATGGGGAAATCGTCTGGATGGCGCGAGGCGCCCCATAGTTAGGATCACTTTATTACTTGCAAATTATATGCATAGTTAGTTAGTTAGTTAGTTAACCATCTCATTCATATACATACCCGTCTAGTTATTCGTCTGCTGGCATTGCACGAATATCTATATACCTATGTGTGATATCACCCCTTAAGACACTTACACCATTACCATTGGCTCATGTTGCACGCGCACTATTCATATGAACACACATGCCTTGGTAATTGACATGTCACGAGCACTTTAGAACCTGCATAGTTTAGTATCACCACTTGCATCATACATGATACATTGAATTGCATTGCATGTATATACCTTACATCATCATCATGCTTATATAGATTCCTAGTCACAAATCAATTGCATACCTTTGATATCATAAACATTTATCATATACAACATGTTGGATATTATGATTTTCTTGAGGATTTTGGTATTGATGGGATTTCTGGATTTTGGGGAAAACTGCAAGAATTTAACAAAAGTTTATTATCATCATTTTTTTAAATAATGTTGCGGTTTTCTCGTGATGTATGGGTCGTCCACCATGAGTTTTCATGTTTTATGTTGGATTTCGAGACCCGATTCGAGGAGTGGATGAACCGTCTCGGGTACATGGTGGGCCCGGTATGGTACCCCGGGGCAAGAAGATCGAGTTGTAGACGATGAGCCTGGCAGGGGAAGACTACCTACCGGTGATGTCTGGCGCGGCGGATATCCGGAGGATACCGACCGTTGTCGTGAGATTTGATGATATGGGCCGATCCGGACTGACGGAGTCCGATGTATTGAGATATTGATATAGTGAGACACTGAGACAAATATATTTTCAGATTTGGTGTCGATACTTGACACAGTTTTCGGAATTGATGGTACCTAGCTATTGTACAGATGTTTGTCTAAGTTAAGAAGGCAGAGAATCATCGTATTTAAACACTTAAAGATTTCGTATTGATTTTTGCATACATATGCATACATACTAGTGGCATTACATCATATCTAGATATACATATTGTGACGCATTTGCGTGCATTCTTACGATAGCCTTATTAGACGTTATATTCTACTCACGAGTTGGCAACTCACCCCCGTTGTGCCACAGTGTCTTGCAGGTCGGACCCGTCAGCTTCGTAGCGGCGGGTTTATCTTATCATTGGCTTCTTTTGCTCAGACTCGTGACATTGCTCTTAGGCGGGTTGTGAGGACACTTATCTTTTTGTACTATCTTTGTATCTAGTATTCTCCATCTACCACTTCTTATTTGTATATGTGACCTAGTGATGAGACTGAGAGATTTGTGTATATGTGGTTCTTCTGGGGTCGAGCTCACTTGAGCCGACATTGTGTTTTTCTCATTTTTGTGCTTTTTTATGCTTATTAGCTTGATATTGCATATATATTGCATGTGGTTGTGATCCGCCTTGGGCAAAGAGCTAGCTCCCGCTTGGGGATTCCATTTTATCATTACAGGTTATATATTTTGTTGTACCCATTTTGGGGGCCGGTATTTACAAGGGAGACTCTGCCGAAATTTTCGGAAATTTTTGATGTTTTTAAAAGGGGATCAATATAACATAATTGGTATAAAATCGTTTTGAAAAAAAAAATTTCCTTCACTTTTATTGTTTCTGGTTTAGATTTTCTGGGCTTTGGCTGATTTAGGTTACATTACGCCTTGAGACGTCTCGTAATCTAAGTGCCAGTCACGTTCCGTACTTTCGGGGCGTGACAAGGGTAATGGGAAAGTGGCCTTCGTTGCCAACACCTGACAGCAACCGAGTGACTCGAAACCGGTTGCTCGCCAAAAAAACTCACGCCCGCGCCAATCTCTAGAAGAGAAGCTAGGACATGATTACTCGTTTGCCCGTGATAAAACGAGGAGACTATTCGAACTAGCGGTACGCACCAAAGTCATCACTCTGCCGGACCCAAAACGTCCACCGCAGCCCGGTGACGTCAACAATCCTAACTACTGCTCCTATCACCGAATGGTGAGCCACCCCATTGAGGATTGCTACATCTTCAAGAACTGGGTCGCGGACCAGTACCGCCAAGGGTAATTCGCGCTGTCCGAGAACTGGAGGGTGAACCCGCTACAGAGGCACGCTCCTAAAAAGGTGGATACGCCAGGGGCATCATGTTCATTTCTGGAAGAAGCTCCGTGGGAAGTTGTCCTTTCAGCTAAAACCAAAAGAATGCTAAAGGATCTTCAAGCATGTACAGCGATCAGGTGGAAAAGCCCGCTGGAGCCCGAGACCATTAAAGGGATGCTGAAACCGCGTTACACATCGAAAACTGCTAACGATGTGCTAAACACCCTGGTCAAGCCTTCAAAATCTTCGAAGGGAAAGAAATAGACCAAAAAGCCCGTACAGCCTGACAACAAGCGCACGGACCTGTAAAAGTACATCGACGCGCTGAAGGAGTACAACCAGAAGGCGTGGACCCCAGTCACCTTCGAAGAGTTTCTCAACCATATACTTGAGAACGGAGATAGTGACGATGATGAGAGAAATGGCTCATTGGGAGAAACCGAAGATTATGTAGCAAGTTGCCATATGGTTTCTCATTCGTTATTAAATAACGAAGAAACTCCCTCGGTCTTAGAAAACAACACAGAAGAACTGGGGGCAGGACCGGTGCCAAAATCCCTGGAACTGTCAGAAGACCCAATTGACAGGCTGCTAAACGGAGCTTTTCAAAAGAGCAAAACTGACCGAGAACGCGAAATAGCCATATACGAAAAGGCTAAGCGTCAGCGTCAGGATGAACAAGCTGTTGCAAAGAGGAGTCATAAAGTACTCCGACCAGACCAAAGTACACCTGCGGCAAAAAAAAAGCAGAATCAAGACAGAGAAGTGGTTTGCCAAAGCCTTGTCAGTGGGAATAAATTTGCCACCTCTCAAGGGAAATATTCCTGGGGCCACGTGCCTCAATGGAGAGGTTTCACATCCGAACTACTTCCTATATCATCGGAGGGTCACCCATCCCACCGAAGAGAGCAATGCCTTCAAGAAGTGGTTACAAGGATATGTTGCCCACCGACAACACTTCAAGCAGATGATGCGCAAAGCTCGCAACAGATGAGTGTGAAGGAACTGGCTGACAAAAACCTCGATGACGTAAGGATCGTTGTGCGAAGTCGTCAGGTTCTCGCGCCAGCGTCATCTAAAGGACATCGGTTCATACTAGCAATGACCGATTACTTCTCTAAGTGGGCAGAACCAGTATCGCTAAGGGAAGTGAAGACGGAGAACATCCTCCATTTCTTCAAGACACATGTCATCTACTAGTTCGGCACTCCGCGGCGGATAATCTCGGATAATGGGCCAGCCTACTGGAGTCATAAAATCAGCCGCTTCGCAGAGCAGCATAATATATATTGGAGATACTCTTCCATCTATAATCCCCGAGCTAATGGTCTAGCTGAAGTTTTCAACAAGGCCTTGACCAAGATTATATAGAAAACGGTATCCAGAAGCAAAAAAGACTGTAACAAAAGGCTGCACGAAGCTCTTTGGGCGTACCGTACGCCATTCAAAACAGCCACGAATACGACCCCAAATGCGTTAGTATTTGGCACGGAAGGAGTGCTTCCTCTGGAAATAGAACTCCCTTCTCTACGAGTAGTGGTTCGATACGAGCTGAAGGATAAAGAAAATATCCATCTTCGGCTTGAGGAGCTTGATGCACTCGATGAAACTCGTCATGTGGCGCAGCAAAACCTGGAAGCTTACAAAGTAAGGATGACACGCTCATACGAAAGACTGAATAGGCCGAGAAAATTCTGTCAAGGCGAACTCGTGCTAGTCGTCAAAAGACCTATGATTCCTAACCGCGCAAAACGGAGGAAATTCGAACAAAACTATGAAGGCCCATACATCATAGACATGGTCTACCAAGATAGGGCCTACTTGCTCGTGGATATGCATGGTGAAAGACCCTTCCGGCCAATAAACGGTCGATTCCTCAAGAAATACTACGCTTGACGAGTCACGATTTAGGTTAATGATAGATGATGACGTTCGTGTCCGCTCACTATCTTCCTGAGTCAAAACTCTAAAAGTAGTATCCAAAAGAATTTTCGCCCCAAACATGGCAACAATGGACCGAAATGTCCTTAAACTAAACGTTGCCTCTAAAATGGCGACAACGGACCGTAATGTCCTTAAACTAAAACTTTACCCCGAAAATGGTGATAATGGACCGAGATGTCCCTAAACTAACAACGGACCGTAATACCCTTAAACTAAAACTTCGCCTCCAAAATGGTGATAATGGACCGAGATGTCTCTAAACTAACAATGGACCGGAATGTCTTTAAACTAGAGCATCGCCTCAAACACAGCGATAATGGACCGAAATGTCCTTAAACTAGTGCTCTGCCTCAAACATAGCGCATCGCACCAAATACGGCGATATCCTCTCTTGAGATCTTTATTGCAATTAAAACTCTAATGGCAAAGACCGCAACTCAAGTCCCGCTGGCTATACAGCTACTCCAGCGGTGAAGTCACCCCTAAGTCCCATTGGCAAACAAATGGGTGTTAAAAAACGGTATGTCCAAAAGCAAGATGGCAACGGATGAAAATCTGAAAGGGCGCCGTGAGTAAAAACAGCAGGGCTATTGGCAAGTTTGTGAAAACACGAAAGGGCGCAATCTCGTTGTTAAAAAAAACGGTATGTCTATAATCAAGATGGGCACGGATGAAAACCCAAAAGGGCGCCGTGAGTAAATACAGCAGGGCTACCGGCGAGTTTGTGAAAACCTGAAAGGGCGCAATCTCGTTGTTAAAAAATGGTATGTCCACAAGCAAGATGGGCACAGATGAAAACCCGAAAGGGCGCCGTGAGTAAAACCAGTAGGGCTACCGGCGAGTTTGTGAAAACCCGAAAGGGCGCAATCTTCTTGTTAAAAAAACGGTATGTCCAAAATCAAGATAGGCACGGATGAAAACCCGAAAGGGCACCGTGAGTAAAAATAGCAGGGCTACCGACGAGCTTATGAAAACCCGAAAGGGCGCAATCTTGTAAATTTTTTACTTAAGAGATCCTCACGACTCGTAAAGAGAATCCCCCCTATGAGACCCTCACGGCTTATAGGATTCAAAATTCTTAAGCTACTGGAATCCAAACTTGTTCTTAAGCAATCATATCTCCCGAATTGCCCTATAAGAGGTCCATATTGACCCTTGTATACAATCCACGGACACTAATAAATATCCCCTCACCAAGTTCTACCACTGGCGAAAAATTTCCCCATATTGTGAGTGACACTTATAAGTCCTCTCGACTTGTAAAGAGAAAACATTCTTGTAAGATCCTTACGACTTGCAAGAGAAAATATCACTTAGGAGTCCTCATGACTTCTAAGGAGAACCTACACCTACGGGATCCTCTCGACTCGTAGGTAGAAAACCCTTTATGAGACCCTTATGGCTCATAAAGTCAAAAGCCTTAGTCAACAGGATCCTAACCCTGTCTACTAAGCCACCTTTGTTCAAATCAATAAAGGCAAATGATGATTCGCTCCTCGCAATATTCCAGTCGTAGCAATGCTGATGCTTAAATCGGTATCAAATTCCAAGTCCTCTCATGGCAAATGATGATTCGCTCCTGGAAATATTCCAGTCGCTGCGATGCTGATGCCTGAACAGGTATCAAATTGCAAGTCCTTTCAAGGCAAATAATGATTCGCTCCTGACAATATTCCAGTCGCATTGATGCTAATGCCAAAATTGGTATCAGATCTGAAGTTCCATACTCGCAACAAAAAATCATCGAGCGAAAAAATTCATATGAAATAGCCGAAATGATGGGGCAACTCGCAATGAAAATCAGCGAGCAAAATATATGCATATAAAAAAAGTCGAAATGTTTGGGCAGCTCACAATAAAAAGTAGCGAGTAAAAAGAAAGAATAGCCAAAATGATTAGGCACTGCGATAAAAAGCCAAAATCATTGGGCAATCGTGACTTTCATGATATAACAAGCTGAAATGATAAAGCATCGCGGAAAGAAATAAAATGAAATAAAACTTTTGCCCTACAGGTGGGTCCACATTAACCCCTGTATACAATCCATGGGCACAAATGAAAAAGGAACCATATTTTCCCACCAGGCTCCGTCAAAGGGAGAGCCAAGTCTTGATGGTTCACAAAACAACTTAAAAACTACCTTGACATGCTTCTCGTTATAGCAGACGCAATGTCAACAACGGCGTTTCTTCTCACTTCAGCAGGATGCAAATGCGACGTCAACAAAAGACCCCACGGTCGAAACAAAATGGAGCCATGGCAAAATTCCTAGCTCCAAATCTTGATGGTTCACAAAACAACCTAAAGACTACTCTGACATTCTTCTCGTTACAGCAGACGCAATGTCAACAAAGGCTCCAAAATAGCCAAATCAAAAGGAAGTGAATGCCAAATTCCTAGCTTCAGGGTCTTGACGGCAACTCAAATAAAACCCGAAAGACTATCGGAGATCATCCCACACCAGTGCGGAGTGGTTATGACTCATCGGGGCTCCCAAACTGAGCCTAATCTCAAGTAAAAAGCGACATGGCAAAATTCCTAACGCTTGCTGTTCCGATGGTCAAACTGCCTAAGAAGATTACTTGAAGACGTCTTGTCCAGCCCCCAAAGGGATCAGAGACACGACAGTCGCGGGCTACTCGAACAGCAGCGTAAAGTCTGCATATCGGGGAACACATCAGCCAACGCGACGGTACCACGGATTAAAACCCTAGTACCACAAAACCTAACGGACCTCTATCGTAAAGAGCAGGGGTTAACTATAACGTTAGGACAAGTTTGCCTATAAGCCCAAGGGAGGTAAACTAAATAAACTCCGAAATGAAACCATAAACTAGAGACTCCGAAATGAGTGAATAAACTACAAACTCCAAAATGAGTCCATAAACTAGAAACTCCGAAATGAGTGAATAAATTACAGGCTCCGAAATGAGCGCATAAACTACAAACTCCGAAACGAGTAAGTTAACTAATTACCACCACATTACGGCATCAAGACACGGATAAGCACATAAAAGAGAATGTATGTTCTTATTCATGAATCAAAATATTTAAGAGATACAACCAATGCAAAAAGGGGAATACAATTACAATGATTAAGAAGGAGACGCTTTCAACAAACCGATGACCCGCTCACGCGCTCCCCGCAATTCCTCCTCGCGTTCAGCTACGGCGGCCAGTTCCACTTCGATTTGAGCTCGTTGTTGCAAGCAGGATGAAAGCTTCTCAGCAATTTCCCATTTGGCAGCTTCGCAAATTTGTGTGACCCGCTCAGTGAAATCAAGCTTCTGCCTTAGCGCCAACCCGTCAGAAATACATCATTGGAGGTTTTCAAAAATAGCTTTCAGCTGGGCGGCATTCGCTTTAATTTGGGCGTGCAATTGGATGGATTTGCTGGAAGCCGTATCATGCTCCTTTCGCCTCAGGGTCATCTCTTATTCAAAATATCGAATGAAAGCAACACTCTGGTCGATCCACGCGGCCCGCTGAGATTTCAAAGTTAATACCTCAGAAGCAAGACGCTTAAGCTCAATCTCATGCAGACAAGCCTCGATCTTCCTGCAATAATCAACCTAAGAACCGAATAGGTCTTTATTGTGGAAATTCATGAGCGTCGCCAGCATTGGATTGACTTTGTCAGCGAAATACGTAGCAGAGGTGAGAGCCTCGTTGTCAAGATCCTTGATAAACTCGCTTAACATTCGCCGGCTAGTCACTGCGCCCCTGGAAGATGGACGTTTAGCGAAGGGCCCCATGAGCATGGGAATGAGGGACTCAAAAGGAGCTAAAGCCGGTGTAATCGGTGCAAAATAAATGACGGTCAGATTTCAACCTGAAAGACAAAGAAGACACCTGATGGACGAAATCTACCGTACCAGCTATTGAAGGTGGCAAAACAGGAAGCTCCGGAGGCTTGGCTATTCTTTCGCTCCCTCCTTTGAACCGTGATACCGTGATGTTGGAAGAGAGAACGACTTCCAATTGGAAGGAAAATGCGGGTGTAGCACTTGGTATAAGTGGTCAAAGAGCACTCCTGCAAGGTTGCGACAATATATAGTTAAGGAAAAGAAAATTGGTGTCTACAATAATGCAACTAAATGAGAAACCTTTACCTTCCAAAATTCGGGGAGGCACAGAAGGAACCGTGACAGTCAAGGCAGCGGCCGGCGGTAATTCTTCAGCCAGTACAGCTTCTAGGTTTATTGCGCCTATGCTTAAGACAAAGGAAATATCATCAGAGACGCTTAGCAGGATTAAAAACTCAAAGACAATAACCCAAGGAATACCTGACAAGTCAGAAACCGAAACCGTGCCCGAAGCGTCACCAGTTGTGATGGCTTCTTCGGTTTCTATTGGGAGAGCAGATTCAATGCCCACAGCTTCATCCCCTGATTCGACAAGGGATGTCGTAACTCTTGCGTCACCCGCCGATATCAAGGATCCACAGGGGGAAAGAGCGGCAGTTGGAACGGTCCCAGATTACAGAGAAAGATTGGATACTTCAAGCTCTTTAGTTGCCGGCACTTCACCTGTCACGCCGTCACCCAAATTTGGCCCTGTAAATAAAAATGCATATGTTAAATAAATAGAAAGGGGGGAGGAGCTGTTATTAAGGGCCGTGCATTGTTCTACCTTGAAGTAGTCGTTCACTCTCTTTATGAGATATACGCGCAACCTGTCTAAAGGCAGTAGACAGGGCAGAAGGAACGTCCACCGGAGGAATGTCAGCAGGTGGAACATTACTTGAACCTGCACCCACGGCTAAGACAGCGTCACGTTCCCTCACAGCGTGTTTTCTACGCTTCCTCTCAGCCTGGGCCGTGTGAACCGACCTCCTTAAAACTTCCTACAGGGGAACGTCATTGTCCGAACTGAGCTCGGCCTCCGGAGCCACTATGGCGTCCATTATCGAATGCTTCAGGAACACCTCCTGTGGTGGCCTTGGGATGGCCTCGGCCGTAGTCGGTGGCTCTGGATGCTTTTCTGCGTCGCCGCCTGGGATTGGAACTACACTTGGAACAACCTGGGTTTTGGTAGTCCCTGCAGCAAGATAAAGAAAAAAGCCAGATCATGAATAGAAGGAACTAAAAGAGGAGAGATGTAGTGAAGCGAATTACACCAAGACCCAAGGTGGCGCGAAACCTCTCTTCCTCCTCAAACGTCTTGAGGGAAGCCGTGAGATCCTCTTCAGCAGAAATACCTGTTAAAGAAGAGAGCGTTAATAAAGCATAATAAGGGGAGAAGGGATAGATGCAGCAGAATGTAAATGAAGTATACCCGACTCTGCAATAGAGACCAACGCTGCTTTCTCGCGGGCCAGTCTCTTTGAAGCTGCGAGGGCAGGCTAAAGACTAGTATTGGTTGCAAGCGTGTCAAACAAATCCTCATTGGTGCCATATTCGCACAAGCCCTTGTTTCCCCCAATCAGAGCAAAGCTCTGTTCAAAATTTCAAATTTTGAAATGAAGCAGCGCTTCATAGCAGCGCTAGCGCTGAGAGAGTCAAAGACTCTGAGGTAGCGCCCATGTGCAAAGCACATGAGCGCTAGCTCTAAGAGCGCTGCACTCTAAGCAGTGCACTACGTGCAAAGCAAGTAAGCGCTAGCGCTAAGTGCGCTGCATTCTAAGCAGCACACCACGTGCAAAGCACGGGAGTGTTGGCGCTGGAACTAAACGTTCCTAACCGTTGGATCAAAGATCCAACAAGCATGAATAAAAATCATCATTTAACCAGAATAAAATTCTGGTAAGGAGAGATTCCTCAAAATATTTCCAAACAAAAAGATTGTGCTCTGTAAATCAGAGCACCGTTGGATCAATGATCCAAAGGTGATTAAAAATCACCAAAATACAGAATAAACTCTGTCTGGGGAAAGATTTCCCAATCTTGTTAAAAACAAGAAGATTGCCTTCTGTAAATCAGAAGCCCTTGAATCAAAGATCCAATGATGGGGAAATCCCCAAATCAATTAGAGAAAAGATCACTTCAACTGATTGAACAAATCAGCCTTGCCCTATATAAAAGCCCCAAGACTTCAAGTCTCATATAGAGGAACCCCCCTCATAAACTTTGAGAAATCTCAGAAAGAAGAGCAAGCTCTCGGTAGAAGAAGAAAATTCTCTTCAAGGTGAAAAGAACAAAAAGACGAAATCGTCTCATATCAAAAGTAGAATTCACTTCTTTTCTTTAAGATTATAGATCTATAAGACCAAGGTCTTTCACAAAGAGATCAAAGTATCTCATCACAAAGAATAAGAGGAAGAACTTAACCTTCTTCAGATCATAGATTTATAAGACAAATTGTCTTTCAGAGATTATGAACATCTCATTATAAAAGGGGGGAGAATAATTCAATTCTCTTAGATCACAGATCCATAAAGGCAAAGCCTTTCACCAAAATAAGAGATTGAAACATCTCTTATAAAATAAGAACTTTGTTCTTAGAACCTTGAGACAAAGTCTCTTATAAAAAGAGAATTTAATTCTCAAGGCGCAAAACTGATCTAAGTTGCATAAAAGAAGAGCCTTAGCGCTCCTAATTTAAAAGAGCTTCAGCGCTCCACATCTAGCGCAAAGCGCTGCAGAGCCTTGGCGCTCTTAATTTAAAAGAGCTTCAGCGCTCCACATCTAGCGCAAAGTGCTGCAGAGCCTTGGCGCTCTTAATTTAAAAGAGCTTCAGCGCTCCACATCTAGCGCAAAGCGCTGCAGAGCCTTGGCGCTCTTAATTTTAAAGAGCCTTAGCGCTCCAAATATAGCGCACTGTGCTCATTGACTGGCGCTCAGCGCCAAGCGCGCCACGTGCTCCTCACGTGTGCGCTACTTAACAGAAGCACTTCAGCGCTCCACAATTAGCGCAAAGCGCTGCAGAGCCTTAGCGCTCTAAATTTAAAGTAGCGCACTGCGCTCATTAACTGGCGCTAGCGCCAAGCGCGCCACGCGTTTCTCACGTGTGCGCTGATAGAACATAAATTGTTCTTTAAAATAAAGCCATGTGGCTATGATGAATGCGCAGCATTCAATAAAAGACAAAAATTTTGTCAAAACTCAAATCAATACTCAACATTGTCAAATGTTTAACATTTTAACTGAGTGGGCCGAGCCCAAGTTGGCCATAATCCCCTCATTCAGATTAACTGAGCCCGTATGCTCATAAATCTCAGATCTTAGTCCCAATTGGACTACATATCTCCTAACCAAAATTGGTTCAAGGGTACATATCTTCATTCCTCTGATATTTATCGTTGTAATCCTTCAACGTCTTCAGAGAGGTGACGGGTCCCGACAACCATACATTCCATAGACTATGATGTCCTTAACCGCGGACTGTGGAATCCTTAAACCCATGGACTATGATGTCCTTAACCGCGGACTGTGGGGTCCTTAAACCCATGGACTATGATGTCCTTAACCTTGGACTGTGGGGTCCTTAAACCCATGGATTATGATGTCCTTAACCTTGGACTGTGGGGTCCTTAAGCCCATAGACTATGATGTCCTTAACCTTAGACTGTGGGGTCCTTAAACCCATGGACTATGATGTCCTTAACCTTGGACTGTGGGGTCCTTAAACCCATGGACTATAATGTCCTTAACCTTGGACTGTGAGGTCCTTAAGCCCATGGACTATGATGTCCTTAACCTTAGACTGTGGGGTCCTTAAACCCATGGACTATGATTTCCTTAACCTTGGACTGTGGGGTCCTTAAGCCCATGGACTATGATGTCCTTAACCTTGGACTGTGGGGTCCTTAAACCCATAGACTATGATGTCCTTAACCTTGGACCGTAATGTCCTTAAACTAATTATGGACCGCAATGTCCCTAAACTAAACAATAGAGCCCAAATGCTCTTGTGTTGGATCTAAATGATCCTGTTAAGTAGATCTTAGTCTAAAATTAGACTAACATATCCTTGACAACCATTTAAGTTGATCTTACTCTTAAACGAGATTAATGATCCTTAAATCAATCCAACTACATAGGGTACATCTCCTCACACCTCTGATATATGTCGTTGTAACTCTTCAACGTCTTTAGAGAGCTGGCGGGTCCCGACAATCAATAAATCTAACAATGGACCGCAATATCCCTAAACTAAACAATAGAGCCCAAATGCACTTTTGTTGGATCTAAATGATTCCGTTAAGTAGATCTTATTCTAAAATTAGACTAACGTATCCTTAATAAACGTTTAAGTTGATCTTAGTCTCAAATCAGACTAACGTATCCTTAAACCCAACCCCAAACCCAAATCTAAGAAGATACGGATTTGGACTAATCCACGCCCTACGGGCGACAACATAAATTAGTCTCCGTATACAATCCATGGGCAACCAAAAACAAAACAAACACCCACGACACGAAGTGACCATCTGGAGAAGGAGAAAGTGGTTACCGTAATGCGGTAGCGTAATTAACTGCAGGGGCTTGCTCCTGCAGGAAAGAGTGTCCCCACAATCAAAAACCCCTCAAACGAGGGGGAATCTGACGAAGTCTGCTACAACGGCCGCATCCGTCTAAACCTCTGATATACGGTGCCATAAATCAACTTGGCATCTTTGAAGAGGTGGATGGATAAAACCAAAAGCATCTGCCCCTAAATTCAGGCAAGACGGACCTACGCGGTATCGTCTCTATTTTCGGCGGAGAACATATTCTGGCACGCCCGGTGGGACCTTTTTCTCTTTCCACTCCACACTTCGTGTGTCGTGTTCGCGAACGAATCGCGGTTTGATATGGTTGCCCATGGGTTCGAGATACTAAAATTTGGTTTTGCTCCCGTGCAGAAAAGAGAACATCAATGGCCTCTAACTGCTCCAGCTGCAACTCCCGTTTCGCCTCATCTGGAGGAGTAACCTACGGGCCTCAGGCGGCCTCCGTTTTTACAATGCCGGTGGACCAGGTGACTCAAGCAACCACTGGGCTATTCTTCGGGACCATGCTCCCACCGATGAGCTTCAACGCCCATGTACCATTGCAAGAAGCTCAGAAGAAGTCGGTCTTTGATCGGCTTACCACTACTGCGGCCCCTCTTAACGGGTCACCCAAACCAAGCGCCTCAGTTTTCAGCAGACTGGGCCAAAGCTCCAACGGGCCCATGAAGAAGCCCGCAATACCAGAAGACGTTATCCCGAAGCGGATAGCCATTCCTACTCCTGAAGTCACCAAGGCGGCTTCTCCGGCTAAGGGGTCGGTATTCACAAGACTAACCGTTTTAGCTCAGACTCCGGGTGAAGTAACCAAGGCCGTTTCCCCTGCACAAAAATCGGCCTTTTCAAGATTGGCCATTCCCTCTCAGCGAGCATCTGTCTTTGATAGGCTGGCGCCAACGGGCAGACTCTCATCAGAACAGGGGGTATGGAAAAGCTGATCCAACAGCGAAGGTGATCCCGGCCGCACGACATGCTCGACGTTGCCACTGGCGCCGAGTGAGGAAAGCTGGGGGCAATTCCCCTTCTAGACTGACTCCGCCGGCTCCAATGGTGGAAGTTGATGCTGCTGTTCCAACTGGAAACAGCTTTGAACTACTTAACAGGGTGCACAGGAATTCGCTGACTGCTGTGCTGAAAAAATCTCCTCTACCTGTGGAGAATACCATAAAGGTTAAGCTCGAACAGCCCCCTCAGCGGCGGTCCTCTAAAATTTATAAAGTTTGGCGACAGGTCCAGGACTCCGTGGTAGATCAAAACTATCCCCGCGGACAGAAAAAGATGAAGGTTCGGCAAGAAGAGGACCACCCTGTCAAGCCACAGAAGGCGACAGCTATTTGGGTGCCCACTGCAACGGCCCCCTCGACTTCGACCGCCCACAAAAGGAGAAGGCCGGAGAATATCCCTACGACCAATCTCAAAGGCGCCGAACCTAAATGCCCCAAGTCTGGGGGCATGGTGGTTCACACTGTTTATATAGCATCCGGGAAAAAGGATAGTCGTATCTCTACGGGTCATCGACCGCTTACGCGATCCGTAACAAAGGCCCAGGAGCAACAACAGAAGCTTCAGGAAATACTAACGCAAATGGCCGTACTCATTAGGCTAAAAGAAAGCCCGGAAACGTCATCGGAGCAACGTCAAGAACAAGAAACTGATACTGAGTTCCTCCGCAGAATTCTTGAAAAGAAGGAAAAAGAGGCAACAGAACAAGCTGCCAACATAAAACGAATGGAGTTCCTATTCCAAGACATGGTCGGGATGATGTTACAGCCGGAGCCTCCAGCTTAAGATCCTCCGATTATCCTCGAAGAAGACCGAGCGGAGACGTCAAACCCTCTTCCGGCTTGTTCAGCAGCCAAAGAGGAGACTATCTCAAAAGCTGCCCTGGATGACTACATCGCTCAGCAGATACAAGTTCATCAAGCAAATGAAGGGCTGGGCAAATTGTTAAGACTGGACGACCCTATCCGGGTTGGTACGACTAGATAAAGTACCCACCGGGATACACGATCCCCAAATTCCATGTATATAAGGGGACGGGAAATCCACACCAGCACGTTGCTCAATTTAGGGCTCTGTGCGGCAACACGGGAGGTGATGATAAACTACTGCTCCACCAGTTTGTTGGCAGCTTGTCGGAGACAGTATTCGAGTGGTATTCGGAACTCCCGAATGACTCTATCAAGACATTTGCAGAGATGGAGCTACTATTCATCCAGCGTTTCGCAAATTCTAGCGAACGCACCCCAATCACGGCATTGATCAATGCCAGGGTGAAGCCTGGAGAAACATGGGTTCAGTATGCAATACGATGGCGGAATCTATGGTCGAAGTGCGAGCAGCGTATTAAAGAAACGCCTGTGGTAGGCATGTTCATGGGAACCCTCGATCCGCAGGCGACCATATCCCAATTCATGATGTTCTTCAAGCCGACCACCTTACAGACCTTGATTGATAAGGTGGCCCAGATGGATCAGATGGGTCATAGACCATCTTCTTTGAAGCCCGAATCTCGAAATGAAAAAGGGAAAGGGAAAGCGACCTTCGTCGCCAATACTCAACAGCAGCCCAGTGGCCCAAAACTAACTGATCGTCCAGACGAGAGACGGCGATTCTTTAATGAGAAAATGAAGCGCCCTTATTCGTTTCCCCGGGACAAAACGGGGAGATTGTTCGAGCTGGCGGTACGCAACAGGCTCATCAACTTGCCAGATCTGAAACGCCCATTGCAACCCGGTGAGGCCAATAATCCCAATTATTGCCCCTATCACCAAGCGATAGGTCATCCAATCGAGAATTTCTTCGTTTTGAAAGGGTGGATTGAGAACCAATACCAACAGGGCAAATTCGCACTGTCCGAGAATTGGAAAGTAAACCCGCCCCAGCCGCACGCTCTCAAAAAGGCGGACACACTGGGGGCATCGTGCTCTTTTGTCGAAGAAGCTCCATGGGAGGTCGCTCTTTCAGCCACAATGAAAAGAATGCTGAAGGATCTCCAAGCATGACCAACGATCAGGTGGAAAAATCAGCTAGAACCCGAGATCATCGAGGGAATGTTGAAGCCGCGCCCGACGCCAAAAATTGGTAGCGATAATCAAAACGCTCAGGCCCAGCCGTCATAGTCTTCGAAGAAAAAGAAGAAGACTAAAAAGCCCGTGAAACCTGGTGACAAGCGCACGGATCTGCAAAAACATGTTGACGCGCTGGAGGATATAACCAGAAGGCGTGGACCCCAGTCACACTTCAAGAGTTTCTCAGCCACATCCTTGAGGACGGAGATGATGACAATGGATAAGACTCGTCAGATGAACTTGAGGATTATGTGGAAAGCTACCATGTGATCTCTCACTCATCGATAGACGGTGAAGAAGCTCCTGACGCAGAGAAATTGGGGGCAGATCCCGAATTAGAGCTCCTTGGACCGTCAGACGAGATGATTAATGCATTCCTGAACGAAGCTCTTCTGAAAAGCAAGGCTGATCGAGAGCGCGAAATGGACATATTTGGAAAAGCCAAACGTCGGCGAATGAATGAAAGGTTTGAAGCGCCCCAACCAGACCGAGGCATGCCCGCAACAGACAAGAGCAGGCTTAAAACGAAGAAAAGGTTCGCCAAAGCCATATCGATGGGAATGAAGCTGCCACCCTCCGAAGGAAACACTTATGATGAAATACACCTTAATGAAAAGGATGTGCATCCTAATTACTGTTTATATCATCGAAGGATTGTGCACCCTACTGAAGAATGCAATGCCTTTAAAAATTGGTGGCAAGGGTATGTCGCTCACAGGTAGCACTTCAAGAGGATGAAGCGTGAAGCTCGTCGACAGCAGAAAAATGCGACAGACGAACGTGGAAGAGCTGCCGGCAACTGTCATATGGTTGATTCCGGAGGGTCGCAAGTTCTCACCTTTGGGAGCGACTCCGACGAAGAAATATCCCTCGGCCATCTCTTCAAGGAATCCATCTCTGAAACGGAAGAAACGAAGAGCTGCGAGAACATTCAGCTGCGCAATCGCACGCTACCCAAAAAGAATCTCGGACCCGCAAATAAGGGATCGAACAAAAAGGATAAGGGGAAGGGAAAAGCGACCTTCGTCGCCAACGTTCAACAACAACCGAGTGGCCCGAGACCGGTTGTTTACCAAGGCAACAAGCGGCAATCCCTCAATGAGAAGTTGAGACGTCCCTACTCATTTCACCGGGATAAAACAAAGAGACTGTTTGAGCCAGCAGTGCAAAACGGGCTTATCACTCTACCGGAGCCGAAACACCCACCAAAACTGAACGATGTCAACGATCCCAATTACTGCCCCTACCACTGAGTATTGGACCATCCGATCGAAGATTGCTACGTCTTCAAAAATTGGGTTGAAGACCAGTATCAACAGGGCAAGTTCGCGCTGTCCAAAAACTGGAAGATGAACCCGCCACAACTACATGCTCCGGAGAAGATGGACATGCCGGGGGCATCGTGCCCATTCATAGAGAAGGCCCCATCGACCGAAAAGCCTGTAAACTAGAAATTCGTCTCAAATATGGCAACCATAGACCAAAACGTCCCTAAACTAACAACGGACCGAAATGTCCTAAAACTAACAATGGACCAAAACGTCCTTAAACTAACGATGGACCACTATGTCCTAAAACTGGTTATGGACCGAAATGTCCCTAAATTAACAACGGACCGCAATGTCCTAAAACTTGCAGCTGACCGAGACGTCTATAAACTACTAAGGACCGAAGCATCCCAAGGATAAAAAAAAGAACGGTACGTACGTAAGCGAGATGGGCACGGATGAAAACCCGAAAGGGCTCCGTGAGTAAAAACAGTAGGACTACCGGTGAGTTTTATGAAAACCCGAAAGGGCGCAATCTCGTTAAAAGATACTTGCAAGGTCCTCTCGACCTTGTAAGGAGAAACCACCTGCATGAGATCCTTACGACTCACAAAGGAGAAACACACTTAGGGATCCCCACGATTCCTAAGGAGAAATTACACTTGCGAGATCCTCATGACTCGTAAGGAGAACCCTCTTATGAGACCCTCACGGCTCATAAGATTCAAAAGCCTTAAGCTACAGGGATCTGAGCCTGTTCTTAAGCCATCACAATCCCTAGATTGCCCTACAAGCGGTTCAATACTGACCCTTGTATACAATCCACGGGCGCGAATAAACATTTTCCCTAACAAAGTCCCACCCGCGACTAGGGATATGTTTACATAGTGGACAGCCCTTGTAAGTCCTCTCGACTTATAAGGAGAAAACACTCTTGTAAGATCCTTACGACTTATAAGAAAACACACGCTTAGGAATCCTCATGATTCCTAAGGAGAAAACGCACCTACGAGATCCTCACGACTCGTAGGAAGAAATACCTTTATGAGACCCTTACGGCTCGTAAAGTCAAAAAGCCTTAGTCGACAGGATCCTAACCCTGTTTGCTAAGCCACTTTTTTTCGACATCGACGGAGGCAAATGATGATTCGCTCCTGGCAATATCCCAGTTGTAGCGACGCTGATACCTAAATCGGTATCAAATCCCAAACTCGCAGTGAAAAGTCAGCAAGCCACAAATGCATATGAAATAGCCGAAATGATAGGGCAACTTGCAACGAAATCAGCAAGTAAAAATGTATGCATACAAAATGACCGAAATGGTTGGGCAACTCGCAATAAAACGCAGCGAGTAAATAAAAAAATAGCCGAAATGATTGGGCATCGCGAAAAATAGCCGAAATGATTGGGCAATCGCGACTTTCGCGATATAAAAGCTGAAATGATAGAGCATCGCGGAAAGAAAAATATATAAAGTGAAACTTTTTGCCCTACAGGTGAGATCACATCGATCCTTGTATACAATCCAGGGGAACAAACAAAAAGGGAACCATACCTTCCCATCAGGCTCCATCAGAAAGAGAGCCAAGTCTCGACGGTTCACAGACAGCCTAGAGATCACCAACAGCGTTCCTCCTCATTCCAGCAGGATTCAGACGTGACAATCAACCTTGGAGCCTTGGCAAAGTCCCTGTTCCAAACCTCGACGGTTCACAGACAACCGAGAGAGCGCCTCCTGGTCCCATAGAACATGGCTAATGTCAATCCTGACCCCGTGGGAAATGCCCAGAGAAAATCCTGACCCCGTGGGAAACGCCCAGAGCATATCCTGGTCCCGTAGAATACAGCTAATGTCATTCCTGACCCCGTGGGAAACGCCCAGAGCAAATCCTGGCTCCGTAGAACACGGCTAATGTCAATCTTGACCCCGTGGAGAACGCACAGAGCAAATCCTGGTCCCGTAGAACACGGCTAATGTCAATCCTGACCTCGTGGGAAACGCCCAGAGCAAATTCTGGTTCTGTAGAACACGGCTAATGTCAATCCTGACCTTATGGGAAACGCCCAGAGCACCTCCTGGTCCCGTAGAACATGGCTAATGTCAATCCTGACCCCGTGGGAAACGCCTAGAGCAAATCCTGACTCCGTGAAATGCGGATAAAGTCAATCCCGACTCCGTGAAATACGGATAAAGTCAACCCCCTGACTCCATGAAATGCGGATAAAGGCAATCCCCTGACCCCTTAAAATGCGGATAAGGTCAACCCCTGACTCCGTGAAATGCGGATAAGGTCAACCCCTGACTCTATGAAATGCGGATAAAGTCAACCCCCTGACCCCGTGAAATGTGGATAAGGTCAACCCCTGACTCCATGAAATACGGATAAAGTCAACCCTCGACTTCTCCGTCAAAGCAATTCTTTGATTCGGGAGCAAGTCAACTCATCAACCACTTACAAGTCCTCTCGACTTGTAAGGAAGAAAATTCTCTCGGGAGATCCTTACGACTCTCAAGAGAAGACGCACTTAGGAATCCTCACGATTCCTAAGAAGAAACCACACCTGCGAGATCCTCTCGACTCGTAGGGAGAAAAGTCTTTATGAGACCCTCACGGCTCATAAAGTTGAGAAGTCTTAGGTGGCAGATCCTAACCCTGTCTCCCAAGCCATCATTGCCACGCAGAGAGGTCAAGGTAGATTTTCTACAGGCCACCCTCTTCTAAGTCAAACATCGACAAGAAAGGAAGCAACCACTCACAAGTCTTCTCGACTTGTAAGGAAGAAAATTCTCTTGGGAGATCCTTACGACTCTCAAGAGAAAACACACTTAGGAATCCTCACGATTCCTAAGGAGAAAATACACCTGCGAGATCCTCTCGACTCGTAGGGAGAAAAATCTTTATGAGACCCTCACGGCTCATAAAGTTGAAAAGTCATAGGTGGCAGACCTGAACCAGTTTCCTAAGCCATTGTTACCTGGCGAAGAGTCCAAGATGGACCGTCACTTACTATCTACAGGCCACACTTGCTAAAATCGCATGGCAATGACACAGCAAAGAGAAGAAAGCAACAATAAAACAAAAAATGTGTATCTTTTATTCATGAATTCAATGGAGTACAAGTTGAATCATATGAAAGAATAAAAAATGGATACATGTTATTCAAAGATTACAAGCGTTCAATCTATGCAAAACAGCTACTGAGAAGGAGGTGTCTTCAATAAGTCAGCAAGTTGCTCGTGCACTCCTTTCAGTGCCTTCTCATGATCGGCCGCCGCGGCCAGCTCTGCTTTAATTCGAGCCCGTTGCTGCAAGCACGATGAAACCTTCTCATCGATTTCCCGTTGGGCAGTTTCACAACTCTGCGTAACCCACTCAATAGAGCTGAGCTTCTGCCTCAATGCCAGCCCGTCCGAAATACATCGCTGCAAATTGTCGAAGACGGCTCTCAGTTGCGCGGCATTCGCTTCAACTTGGGCATGCAGCCGGGCAGATTCACCTGAAGCTTCATCGCGTTCCTTCCGCCTCAAGGTCGCTTCTTGTTCAAAATGGCGGAGGAAGGACACGCTCTGCTCAACCCACACAGCCCGCTGGGAGTTCAAAGCCAGAATCTCAGGAGCAGGACGCCTAAGCTCAAGCTCATGCAGGCAGGCCTCAATCTTTCTGCAGTGGTTAACCGAAGACTCAACGACGCCCTTGTTATGGAAGTTCACAAGCGTCTACAATATTGGATTAACCTCGGCAGCAAAATCTACGGCGAATGTAGGGGCCCCCGCGTCAAGCTCCTCAATGTATTCACTCAACATACGCAGACTGGTCACATCGCCTTTTGAAGATGGATGTCTAGAAAAGGGCCCTGCCGGCATTATGATGCGAGACTCGAACGGAGCTGGAGTCGGTGCGACCGCTGCAAAACAAATCACAGTCAGATAACGACTCAAGAAATAAAGAAGATACATGAACAATAGAGTCTACTATACCGGCTGCAACAGGGGGCAGAGCTGGGAGTACTGGTGGCACGACGATACCCTCGTCCCCTCCTTCAATTTGTAAGGCTACAAGTAATGCAAAGAAGAATTAGCAACGACATGACTGCTCGTTAAAGAAAAGAAAGGACGTTGGTTAGAAAAGATACTCACCGACACCAGCGGGCAGACTAATCTCCGACTGGAAGGAGAAGTGCGGGTTCAGCACCTGATACAGGTGATCTAAAAGAACTCCTGCGAGATCACGATGATACATGGTCTGTACACGGAAGATGTTGTCCCTAATTTAAATTAATTACAAACCTATACCTTCCAACATTCGAGAAGATATAAGAGGAGACGAAGGGGTAGCAACCGTCAGAGCGGCAGCTGGTGGTGCTTCTTCGGGTGTCACAACCTAAGCGCTCACTACACCAACATTCAAAAGGAACAAGGTGTCATCAGAAAGAATTGCAAAACGAAAAGAATGCAGTGACCCAAGACCTACCAGACAGGTCATCAGCCAAAATTGTGGTGGAAGCGTCGCCAAGGATCACGACTTCTTCGGTCTCATTCGGAGGGATGGTTTCACCGCCCGTGGCTTCGTCCCCTGATTCCACGAGAGCCGTCATGACACTCGCAATGCCAGGAGATGGCAGGGAACCACAGGTGGAAGGAGCAGCAATTGGAGCAGTCCCGGACTCCTGAGAAAGAGTAGCCGCTTCGGGCTCGGTGGTTGCCGTCATCTCACCCGCCGCCTCCTCACCAGGACTTGGCCCTGCATGGTAAAATATATGAGAATCTGAAGATAAAATTCCGACAAAAGGACCCAGTGTTACGTTACCTTGGGAAGGCTTTTCAATTTCTTCCCGAGCCGTGCGTGCCACCTGTCTATGAGTGGTAGACAGGGTGACCGGAGCACCCTCTGAAGAAGCAGGGACAGGGGAAGCAGCGCTCAAGCCTGCACCCGCGGCTAAGGCGGCGTTACGTTCTCTTGCTGCACGCCTCCTGCGCTTCCTTTCCGCCTGGGCCGTGAGAGCTGATCTTCTTAGGACCTCCGTCAAGGAGACGTCATCGTCCGCGCCAGGAGATACCTCTGGAGCCGTTATGGCGTCCATCATCAGTTGCTTAAGTGAAGCCTCTTTTGGCGATACTGGGGAAGCTGGGACTTCGGTAGCTGGCCTTGGAAGCGTCTCCGCACCACCCTGCGAAGTCGGCAAGGCACTTAGGATAACCTAAGTAGAGGTAGTCTTTGCAATAAGATGAAAAGGAGGGGTCAGATTACCCATAAGAAAGGGGAATGAAGACACAATGAGCCAAAATATACCAACACCAGCGAAGCGCGAAGCCTCTCTTCCTCCTCAAAATTCTTGAGGGAAGCCGCGAGAGCCTCTTCAGTGGAAACGCCTGTTGAAGAAAAAGTGTCAGTCAAAACACGATAATAAAAATGTAATGCAACGGCAAAAAGATACGACTGAAGACTACCTGACTCAGCGAGGATGATCATTCCTGCTTTGTGGCTAGCTAGTCGCTCGGAAGCTGCGATGGCAGCCTCCAGATTAGTATCATCCAGTGCCATGAATAGACCCTCGTTAGTCCCGTATTCGCTTAAGCCTTCGCTATAAGGAGCATGGGGCTCCTGGCCGAATACAACGTCCGCAGAAATAATTGACTTCTTCTTCTTCTTCTTCTGCGAGCGAGTACCGGTCGCCGGTAACACGAGCTTGCGCTTAGCGGGCAACTTCGGGCGGCGAGTCCCAATCTCCTCACCGAAGACAGACTCAGGAGACGCCACAGCTGCCACTTCAACGGGAGCACGCGGTAGCGGTAGCTCAGGAATATCACGCGGAACCACAACCACAACAGCTTCTCTCAAGGACGGACGGACAATAGTCCGTCGCTTCAGAGGAACATTTGGATTACCAGCCGGCGCTGCACCCTTGCGATCAAGCAGCAATCTCTTTTCCTCTCTAATGACGGCGCCCATCGAATGTTGATACCACGCCACATACACATTCAGGGCCTTCGGAACGCAGCTCGGTTCACTAATGAAGAAGTTGGACCCTGTGTTTAGGCGCATAAAATGATACAGCGCGCTCCGGATACCCTCTTCTGTGGCCGCCGGTTCTGCCAAAAAAGCCTCAAGCGGAACACCCTGATTATAGCTTAACTGCTGGGTAAAATGATGCGGGTTATATCTCATAAACAACGCCGAATCATTCTGCCTAAATACGAGAAAGCCCGGCCTGATGGAGTATAGATGAAGAATCTCCCGAGCTTTCAAGACAGAGGCCCTGTCTTTAAAAATGTCCTGCAATGGCAGCACCGTTTTCGCGGATTCCTGGCCGACGGTCAGAATTTTATCGGTGAAGGACATGCCATCTCCAACCGTGCGCGGATGAAGGAGCAAACCCCTAGCTTCCCATGGTGTCGGATTTACAATGGACGTGTCGACCAGCCGCATGATCTGAAGGAACTTACACTTGTCATAAAAACAAGGCCTTTTGTGGATACCAAAGACGCTAAGCACGTGCAACTCGAGCCACGAGGTGAAATAATGCATCGAGAAGTTTGCAGGCTGCACCCCTGGTTCAGTAGTATCCGCTGCCAAGCTGAGGCCATGATACAAATAGGCTGACCCGGTGATCCCGATGGCCACTTGTATCCCAGCAACCATTCGATGCGCTGGGTAGAAGACGGACGGCCTCATACGGAGAGGGTGCATCGGAAGCGCAAACCAGCTTAGCCATAACCCGAGAAACCCCAAAAAGAACGTTTCTTCGTCGATCCCAGGAGCTGCAAGCTCTGCAAAAGGGACGACTAGGGTGTCGGGGAGAAAGAAACTCTTTTGATCCTCCTTCGCCATCGGCAGGTTGCCTAAACCTAAGCCAAAAGGATCGTCAAGTTTGGTGAACTTCGCAGCTTCTTTCGACAGTACTTCCGAGCGGAGAAAACGAGCGATAAAATCCGTAAAATTAACCCCACGACCTTCGGATTCGAGAGAAAGGTTCTCATAGATATTCAGCACCTTTATCAAACTCGGGAATTGGTGTTGAATAGCGTTTTCCGGGGTAAGACCCATGACCATTGATTTGGTGGCAAAAAAATACTCATCCGGAGGAAGCAGCTCCTCGTAATGTTCTCCCCTAACGGGTAAACCAGAGAACTCGGCAAATTCCTCCAAAGAAATGGAGACTTCTCGATCCAATAAGAGGAAAGTGTGGGTCGGAATGTTCCATTGCTCCAGAAATGCCTTGACCCACCATGTAGGAGGTGTGGAATACTGGAACAAAGAATCATAGATCGCAGGGTACAATCCGAGCCTTAGCAGCTGTGACTTCCTCGCCGATAAGATGTATCGGGCCCACTGCAGATATCTGGCTGGGTGACGGGGAGTTAGTCCTATGTTGTATGGCTGTCCCAAGGGTGCGATTCGCCCTGACATATGCGCTGCCCTAGAGTGTCTAAAGCCACCGGCGGCTTCACGGGTATTGCGGCCATAGAAGGCCGAAGGAGACCTTCTGAAGTCCAATTCTTCTCCTCCACAGTATAGTTTATCGGGGGTGCATCTGCATAAGGGATCGCCGAAATAGGATCCGAAGGTGTCGCGCAAGAAAAACTCCGACGACCTTTGACGATTTGGTTGTACCATGTTCCCCATAGATGGAGATTCTTGTACTCCGGAACATGGTCTTTAATTAGTGCAAAGACTTCCCTGTCCATGGGCGCTTCGGGGAATCCGCCTTCCGAACGGACGAACGGGAAGGAAATGTCAAAAGACATAGTGCCTGCGCGGAAAAGAACAAATTTTCAGCCGCCAATACTACAGTTTAAGTTCTATTACTAGGTAATTTAAATCCGTACCGCACTGCAATGCGGTAAAAAAAGGACCAAAGGGGACCCACAAAATCTAGATGACAGTTCATCATTAACAAAACAGTCTCATCATTTGATGAGACTGACATTAAATGAGGAAATCCTCAAAGAAGGACTCTCATTCAATGAGAACCCCTCAGGCCGAGGAGTAAATCTCCCCTTGAGAGCAGCGCTCTATGACAGAGTGACATCTGTCAGCTCTAATGGTGATAGGAATAAAATTCCTCAAGAGCCTTGCTCTGTAAGAATGATGGAATAACCCATCAGAAAACTTAAAGTAAAGTTTTAATGAATTAAAATTCCATGATCTTCAAAATCCATGAACAAACTCTTAAGAGTTCTTTATGAAAGATTAACAAATCTATATGATTTGAAAAGAAGAGCAAAGCTCTGTTAATGGGTTAAGAAACCCTAAGAAAGATCTCTTTAGATCTATAATTTCAAGAGAGCAAAGCTCTGTTAATATAACCCTAAAAAAGGTTTTCTTTAGATCGAAGATCTATGAAGAGCAAAGCTCTGTTAATGGGTGAAACCCTAGATTCTTAAATAATCCTTTAAAAGATTTAATCTTTACCTAAATTTTGACAGAGTTATGCCCTTAAAGAAGTTCTTAAGACAAAGAGCTATGCTCTGAAGGAGAATAAAAATTCTCAGAAAATAGGAAAGAAGATGAACAGAAATCATCTCAAGGGCCAAAGGTCCTATTTATAGGCGCTGAGAGCCGTTTCAACTTCTGAGTTGATCCAATGGCAGAGATGCTGCCACCGCTGCACTCACTTGTGGGCCATGTAAGCGCAACGGTGGGGGGGCATTTGTTTCCCCCAATCAGAGCAAAGCTCTGTTCAAAATTTCAAATTTTGAAATGAAGAAGCGCTTCATAGCAGTGCCAGCGCTGAGAGAGTCAAAGACTCTGAGGCAGAACCCACGTGCAAAGCACATGAGCGCTAGCGCTAAGTGCGCTGCACTCTAAGCAGCGCACTACGTGCAAAGCACGTAAGCGCTAGCGCTAAGTGCGCTGCATTCTAAGTAGCGCACCACGTGCAAAGCACGAGAGCGCCGGCGCTGGAACTAAACGTTCCCAACCGTTGGATCAAAAATCCAACAAGCATGATTAAAAATCATCATTTAACAAGAATAAAATTCTGTTATGGAGAGATTCCTCAAAATCTTTCCAAAAAAAAATTGTGCTCAGTAAATCAGAGCACCGTTGGATCAATGATCCAAGGGTGATTAAAAATCACTAAAATACAGAATAAACTCTGTGTGGGGAAAGATTTCCCAATCTTGTTAAAAATAAAAAGATTGCCTTCTGTAAATCAGAAGCCCTTGGATCAAAAATCCAATGATGGAGAAATCCCCAAATCAATTAGAGAAAAGATATCTTCAACTGATTGAACAAATCAGCCTTGCCCTATATAAAGGCCCCAAGACTTCAAGCCTCATATAGAGGAACCCCCCTCCCCCCCCATAAATTTTGAGAAATCTCAGAAAGAAGAGCAAGCTCTCGGTAGAAGAAGAAAATTCTCTTCAAGGTAAAAAGAACAGAAAGACGAAATCGTCTCATATCAAAAGAAGAACTCACTTCTTTTCTTTAAGATCATAGATCTATAAGACCAAGGTCTTTCACAAAGAGATCAAAGTATCTCATCACAAAGAATAAGAGGAAGAACTTAACCTTCTTCAGATCATAGATCTATAAGACAAATTGTCTTTCAGAGATCATGAACATCTCATTATAAAAGGGTGGGGGGAGAATAATTCAATTCTCTTAGATCACAATCCATAAAGGCAAAGCCCTTCACCAAAATAAAAGATTGAAACATCTCCTATAAAATAAGAACTTTGTTCTTAGAACCTTGAGACAAAATCTCTTATAAAAAGAGAATTTAATTCTCAGGGCGCAAAATTGATCTAAGTTGTATAAAAGAAGAGCTTTAGCGCTCCTAATTTAAAAGAGCTTCAGCGCTCCACATCTAACGCAAAGCGCAGCAGAGCCTTGGCGCTCTTAATTTAAAAGAGTTTCAGCACTCCACATCTAGCGCAAAGTGCTGCAGAGCTTTGGCGCTCTTAATTTAAAAGAGCTTCAGCGCTTCACATCTAGCGCAAAGCGCTGCAGAGCCTTAGCGCTCTTAATTTTAAAGAGCCTTAGCGCTCCAAATATAGCGCACTGCGCTCATTGACTGGTGCTCAGCGCCAAGCGCGCCACGTACTCCTCACGTGTGCGCTACTTAACAGAAGCGCTTCAGCGCTCCACATATAGCACAAAGCGCTGCAGAGCCTTAGCGCTCCAAATTTAAAGTAGCGCACTGCGCTCATTAACTGGCGCTAGCACCAAGCACGCCACGCGTTTCTCACGTGTGCGCTGATAGAACATAAAATGTTCTTTAAAATAAATCCCTACGGCTATGATGAATGCGCAGCATTCAATAAAAGCCAAAAATATTGTCAAAACTCAAATCAATGCTCAGCATTGTCAAATGTTTAACATTTTAACTGAGTGGGCCTAGTCCAAGTTGGCCATAAACCCTTCATTCAGATTAACTGAGCCCGTATGCTCATAAATCTCAGATCTTAGTTCCAATTGGACTACAGATCTCCCAACCAAAATTGGTTCAAGGGTACATCTTTTCACTCCTCTGATATTTGTCGTTGTAATCCTTCAACGTCTTCAGAGAGGTGACGGGTCCCGACAACCATACATTCCATAGACTATGATGTCCTTAACCGCGGACTATGGGGTCCTTAAATCCATGGACTATGATGTCCTTAACCTTGGACTGTAGGGTCCTTAAACCCATGGACTATGATGTCCTTAACCTTGGACTGTGGGGTCCTCAAGCCCATGGACTATGATGTCCTTAACCTTGGACTGTGAGGCCTTTAAGCCCATGGACTATGATGTCCTTAACCTTGGACTATGGGGCCCTTAAACCCATGGACTATGATTTCCTTAACCTTGGACCGTAATGTCTTTAAACTAATTATGGACCGCAATGTCCTTAAACTAATTATGGACCGCAATGTTCCTAAACTAAACAATAGAGCCCAAATGCTCTTTTGTTGGATCTAAATGATCCTGTTAAGTAAATCTTAATCTTAAATTAGACTAACATATCCTTGACAACCATTTAAGTTGATCTTACTCTCAAACGAGATTAACGACTCTTAAATCAATCCAACTATAGAAACCTCAACCGATATTGGTTCAAGGGTACATCTCCTCTACCTCTAATATTTGTCGTTGTAACTCTTCAACGTCTTCAGAGAGGTGGCGGGTCCTGACAATCAATAAATCTAACAATGGACCGCAATGTCCCTAAACTAAACAATAGAGCCCAAATATTCTTTTGTTGGATCTAAACGATCCCATTAAGTAGATCTTAGTCTAAAATTAGACTAACGTATCCTTAACAAACGTTTAAGTTGATCTTAGTCTCAAATGAGACTAACGTATCCTTAAACCTAACCCTAAACTCAAATCTAAGAAGATACATATTTGGACTAATCCACGCCCTACGGACGACAACATAAATTAGTCTCCATATACAATCCACGGGCAACCAAAAACAAAACAAACACCCACGACACGAAGTGACCATCTGGAGAAGGAGAAAGTGGTTACCGCAATGCGGTAGCATAATTAACTGCAGGGGCTTGCGCCTGCAGGGAAGAGCGTCCCACAATCAAAAACCCCTCAAACGAGAGGGAATCTGACGAAGTCTGCTACAACGGCCGCATCCGTTTAAACCTCCGATATACGGTGCCATAAACCAACTTGGCATCTTCGGAGAGGTAGATGGATAAAACCAAATAGCATCTGCCCCCAAATTCAGGCAAGACGAACCTACGCGGTCTCGTCCCTGTTTTCGGTGGAGAACAGCCCTCACTGTAGGGAGCATGGGGCTCCTTGCTGAATACGACGTCAGCAGAGAATAGAAATTTTTTTTTCTTCTATGAACTGACACCAACAGCTGACGATAAAATCTTTTGCTTGACAGGCCTCTTCGGACGGCGGGTCCCGATCTTTGAACCAATGCCTGATTCCGAGGACGCCATGGCTACCGCAGTCGCAGGAACATCCGGCCGAAGCTTATCAAGAAAAACTTGTGGGACTATAGCCGTAGTGATTTCTCTTAAAGAAGGGCAAACGGCTGCTCGTCGCTTCAAAGGGACCGCTGGATTACCGGCTGGGACGACATCCTTATGGTCGAGTAACAGCCGCCTCTCCTCCCTGATAACAGCACCCGTCGCATGCTGGTACCACTCCATGTGAGCATTCGAAGCTTTCAGCTCATAGCTTGGCTCACTGACAAGGAAATGGGACTCCGTATTTAATCGCATAAAATGATGCATCGCACTGCGAATACCTTCCTCCGTAGCAACCGGCTCGACTAAGAATGCCTCAAGAAGAACACCTTGATTATAACCCAACTGTTGAGCGAAGCGGTGCGGGTTGTATATTATGAACAACACCGAGGCGTTCTGTCTAAACACTAGAAAGCCCGGCCTGATAGAGTACAGGTGCATAATCTCCCGGGCCCTCAATGCAAAATCCCCATCCTGAAAAGTATCGTGCAACAATTGGACCACCTTGGTGGATTCTTGATTGATCAAAGAATTTATTAACCGCAATCAAGAACGGCGTCGCTTGGTAGCTAGCCGGTGAGTACGGGTCGGTCCACAGGGATCGTTCTAATGAGTTAATTCCGATTGTTGTCGGATTGATTAAATCTAAAAACTAAAGTTTATCTAGACTAGAATTAAAATCTTGCTAGGGTTAGGTTTAGGTTAAATTTGGAAAGTCAATATTCCTCACCGCTTTCTATGCCCTAATTAAGATCTATGAGGTGTTATGGTAATAATTAATAAAGTGGATTAGTACCATCTGGAAGAAACGATGTTTCTTCCTCTAGGTTCTTGTCCTTCCTTTCTTAATCCTTACCCTAACCTCCATGGAAAATATGCGCAACCGGTCTTTTATACTACGGTATCACCGCTACCTCGTGGGATAGGGTGCCGTAGGGAGCGGTGTGTATATGTATGCATGGAGTCGTATAAAAACGTATGATGGATAAGAAAGGGGTGAGAGATTTTCATCTCTCAAACCTTCCCCAAATCTAACCCTAACAAGTGATGAGACTACTCACTCATTAGGGAATTGAATAACATGTTCTAAACTAATTAACTAGGGCAGAGAATAAAATCTAAACTAGGGCAGATAATAAAAATCTATACTAGGGCAGATAATAAAATTAACTAGGGTAATGAAAACAAAACTTACTATAATTTTTATTTGATGCTCTCTTCCAACTTTTACAGGAATTGAATTTCTGAATTTTAGATATAAAATGAGGCACAAGAAGAGGCATAACCTAAAAAAGAGGTCTAGGGCTTCTATTTATAGATCATAGAAACCCTAAGGTTACATTCGGTTCACATATGCATTTACAAATATACCCCTAAGAAGACTAGTCAACGCACCGCCATGCCATAAAAATTTGCGCCGACATGCGCTTCGCACGGCCGCAGAACCGCGGCCAAGAGCCAGGTTTGGCCGCGGTTCCGCGGCCATATTGAGGGCTTGGTTGCTGATTTCTTCTGGGTTTCTTCTAGCTGCATTTTTCTTCTTGTTTCTTCACTTGGTTTCTCAGATTGTCTTCTAGTTTTCTTCCAGATTTCCACAGTGAATAATGTCATGGACTTTACCGCTTGCTTCGTGTCGAAGTCTTGAACCTTGCGCTGCCTTTGTACTTTGTGAACTTGTTCATTGATCTTCGTTTATTCTCCAAACTGTAAGCTTGATCAAGATTCTTCCATTTGTTGGTAGTAGTCTCACTTTTGTATCGTCTTTTCATCGTTTTCACTGTTTTTGTTCCGAGAACCTGTAACCTGCAACTATGTAGCAGACATGGATCAAACGCACCTGTTTATTTGTAAAATGAATAAGAATGGGGAATATAATAATGCAAAATTATGGTATGAACAATTCTTTGTCAATAGTCAAGAATTTATCGACAAAGGTCATACTGTCCCCAACCATGCATGGTCGAAGGAGCAATCGCCGAGCCTCTCGCTGTGACGGGTCTGGAGCGGAAGCGTCAACTGGATACATGACCCGTTGGAAGTTGAAGCTTTTGTAGAATCGGGGTCGTTTATGAACACCAAAAGCACCCAACACGTGCATCTTGACCCATGATGTGAAGTAATGCAATGGGAGATACATGAGCTTTACCCTCGGCTGAGTAGTGTCAGCTGCTAAACTTAGGCCATGGTATAGATGAGCTAACCCCGCAATCCCAACAGCTACGCGCATCCCTACGACGATGCGATGAGTCGAATAAAAGAACAGTTTGCCTCATGTAGCGGGGGTGCGTCGGAACCGCAAACCAACTCAGCCACAGGCCAATGAACCCCAAAAAGAACGTCTCTTCGTCAACACCCGGGGCAGCGATCTCTGCAAAGGGGACGACTGGAGTGTCTGGAATAAAGAAATTCTTTAAATCCGCCTCTGTCGTCGGCAAGTTATCCAAACCAAATCCGAATGGGTCGTCGAGTTTGGCGAATTTCGCAGCCTATTTAGACAGAACTTCCGGACGAAGAAAGCGGCCGATAAAATCTGCGAAGCTAACCCCATGCCCGCCAGACTCCAGGAATAAATTCTCGTACATGTTCAACACCTAGATCAAGTTGGGGAACTGATGTTGAACGGCGTTCTCCGGGGTAAGGCCCATTACCACTGATTTAGTGGCAAAGATGTACTCATCGGGGGCAGTATCTCCTCATTGTGCTCCCTTCTGACGGGTAAGCCGGAGATCTCCGCTAACTCTTCAAATGAAATCAAAACCTCCCGATCTGATAAGAGAAGGATATGAGTCAGGATGTTCCATTGTTCCAAGAAAGATTTGATCCACCACACATGAGGCGAGGGATAGTGAAAGAGGGACGCGTAGATTACGGAGTACAACCCGGTCTTTAATAGCAGTGACTTCTTGGCCAACAGGATATACCGGGCCCACTGTAGATAGTCGGCCGAATGATGGGAAGTCAATCCTATCATGTAAACTTGCCCCCAAGGGCGCGACTCTCCTTGGCATATGCGTCGCCCCAAAATGTCTAAGGCCATCGGTGGTTGTACGGGTATCGATGCCACGGAAGGCTGAAGACGACCTTTCGAGGTCCATTTGACCTCTTCTACGGCGTAAGTAACTTGAGGCGGGTCAGCATAATGAATCACTGGGATTGGCTCCAAAGGCGCTGCATAAGAAAAACTGCGCCGACCCCGGATAATCTGACTATACCATGACCTCCACAGATGAAGAGATTTTTGCTCTAAGTCACGATCCTTAATAAGCGCGAAGACTTTCCGATCTACGGGCGCGTCGGAAAAAGCTCTTTCCGAACGTATGAAGGGAAAAGAGGAATCAGAAGCCATAGTATCTGCATAAAAAGGGAGGAGTCGGTTATCGACACAATGACTAAGGCCTTAATATTCTTTGTCACTTAAAATTGTACTGCACCGCAGTTCAAAAAAAAGAAAGGGATAGGGGCCCCACAAAATCAAGGTAACGCCCCCATCAATGATGGGGCAGTCACTCATTAAAAATAGAATCCAAAAGGATTCTCATTTTATGAGAAAACATCATTGGACTCGGGAGTCAAACTCCCTCGAGAACTATGTTCTGCAAACAGATTTCAAATCTGTTAAGAAAATTAGGAAGGGAATAAAATTCCCAAAAATTTTCAGAGCCAAGCTCTGTAGAACAATGGGATAACATCCCAGGACCCTCAAAAGCAAAGCTTTCTAACGGGATAAAACCCCAAAGATTTTCAAGATCTGCAAGAAAAAATCTTAGAACACTAAGAGATCTTTGTAAAAGAAGAGCAAAGCTCTGTTAATGGGTTAAAACCCTAAAACATGAAGAGATTCCTTCAAGAGTTTGGTCATAATTCTTACCAAATTTCGCGATATAAAAAGCCGAAATGATTGGGCAATCGCGACTTTCGTGATATAAAAAGCTGAAATGATAAAGCATCACGGAAAAAAATAAAATGAAATGAAACATTTTCCCTATAGGTGAGTCCACATCAACCCCTGTATACAATCCATAGGTACAAACGAAAAGGGAACCATATTTTCCCACCAGGCTCCGTCAAAGGGAGAGCCAAGTCTTGACGGTTCACAAAACAACCTAAAGACTTACCTCAACACGCTTCTCGTTACAGCAGACGCAATGTCAACAATGGCGTTCCTTCTCACTCCAGCAGGATGCAGACGCGACATCAACAAAAGACCCAAGGGTCGAAACAAAACGGAGCCATGGCAAAATTCCTAGCTCCAAGTCTTGATGGTTCACAAAACAACCTAAAGATTACCTCGATATGTTTCTCGTTACAGCAGACGCAATGTCAACAACAGCGTTCCTTCTCACTCCAGCAGGATGCAGACGCGATGTCAACAAAAGACCACAGGGTCAAAACAAAATGGAGCCATAGAAAAATTCCTAGCTCCAAGCCTTGGCGGTTCACAAAACAACCTAAAGACTACCTCGACATGCTTCTCATTACAGCAGACGCAATGTCAACAACGTCATTCCTTCTCACTCAGTAGGATGCAGACACGATGTCAACAAAGGACCCCAGGGTCGAAACAAAATGGAGCCATGGCAAAATTCCTAGCTCCAAATCTTGAAGGTTCAAAAAACAACCTAAAGACTACTCCGACATTCTTCTTGTTACAACAGACGCAATGTTAACAAAGGCCCTAAAATAGCCAAATCAAAAGGAAGCGAAGGCAAAATTCCTAACTTCAGGGTCTTGATGGTAACTCAAATAAAACCCAAAAGACTATTAGAGATCATCCCACACCAGTGCCGAGCGGTTATGACTCATCGGAGCATCCAAACTGAGCCTAACCTCAAGTAAAAAGCGGCATGGCAAAATTCCTAACGCTTGCTCTTTTGATGGTCAAACTACCTAAGAAGATTACTTGAAGACGTCTTGTCCAGCCCCTGAATGGATCAGAGACACGACAGTCATGGAGCTACTCGGAAAGCAGCGTAAAGTTTGCATACCGGGGAATGCATCAGCCAACGCGATGGTACCACGGACTAAAACCCTAGTACCACGAAAGCTAACGGACCTCTGTCGCAAAAAGCATGGGTTATCTATAACGTTAGGACGAGTTTGACTATAAGCCCAATGGAGGTAAACTAAACTAACTCCGAAATGAGTCCATAAACTAGAGACTCCGGAATGAGTGAATAAACTACAAACTCCGAAATAAATCCATAAACTAGAGACTCCGGAATGAGTAAATAAACTACAAGCTCCCAAATGAGTTCATAAACTAGAAATTCCAAAATGAGTGAATAAACTACAAGCTCCGAAATGAGTGAATAAACTACAAACTCCGAAATGAGTACATAAACTACTTCACGTCAAGTCAAGACAGAAAGGCGCAACCCATTGGCACCAACGTGTGCTATGCAAGGCGGTAAGGAGAGTATTTGATTCATACCTGACTAAGCGTTCATTCACAACTGCATACGTACTTAAATGGAAATAGTCTTCAAAGCGTGCTGATTTATGTATGTGTGAGAAGGATTAGGGGGTTCGCACTCAGCAAAAATTCCTAAGGGTAAAGTATAAAGCTCATGCACAGAGGCGAGATACACATACGAATATATGATGAAGATGAAACATTCAACAGAAAACATTCAACAGTCAATAATAAGAGAAATATATTGAAATAAAAATCCTACTCTACAGGGAAGAGAACACCAAATATGGGATCAGTGATACAGGGGTTAACAAAACAATAAACAAAATTCCCCAACTCTCTCTCTACGCTCTCCACCATGTCGAAGCGGCACTCTTCGCGAGGAGTTGCTCCCCATTGGTCAGCGCCGTGTGCATCAGCAAAGGCAGACATGATAGCCCGCTAACCCCGTATCTGGCTTAGCAATTGAACCGAACAGTCCCTCAGAGGCTTGGTAATCAAACGTGCCTCATAGAAGCACCCGATCTTGGCTTCCGCCGCATCGAGAATTGCTGGAGTCATCTCTGTCGGATGAGGGGGGATGTCGGCAAGCACGGATAAAAAGATCACCCGGAGCCAAATGGAGCCCACAGAAAGAGGAGAGCCCCTACGGGTCAGGAGCTCATACATCACCGCGTCACATTGGTCATCGGTGAGAAGGGGATCCACTAGCCGCGCAACAAAACGAGGAATAATCTCCTCGATAGGCACCTCCTATGGTTGCCGACAAGCGTGAGGACAATTGCAAGGCATAGCTCTTAGTTTGTTCCTTTAGAAAATGGTTACTTTAAAAACTGTTAAGAGAAATGGTTCTTTCTGTGAGAAGAGGAGGACATAACTTCAGGTTATAAAGAAAAGCATTCAAGGCTAGGCATAGAAAATTGTATGCATGGTGGGACTATTTCCAAGGCCAAAAAAAAAGGATATAGGAAAAGAAAGAGATGACTCATAGGAATCACAGCATGAAGTTGGAACGATTCTAGCGCTTCACATGCGTGACACGTGAGCACTGGCGCTAATCCTTTATAGGATTAGAATCAGTGGTAGCGCCTCATGCGCGTAACATGCGGCCGCCGGCGCCAATCATTGGAACTTATGGCAGCGCCTCACGAGCATAACACGTGAGCGCCGGCATTACACACACACACACACACATACACGGGTGACTACTACTTCACGTGAGGCATATATGAACAGTGGTATAAAAGAAGGAGAGATATTGTCATTCATATTCGGGAAAATTTATACATTGGTGATAACAACAAAATAAAAGTATCATCAAAATGTTTACAATGGTAAAACACTGGATTCCGGACATGGATTTAAGAATTCAAAAGCAAGTCCGAGTAAACCGCTTCTGGCTTTCTAACCATTTTCTTGTGCATTTTCTCATGAATGCAAGCATTGGAATCCCCGCTGATATCGTCCATCCTCTAGTAGGCGGATATTATCGCCGTCTGTTGAAAGACACGATGCAAAACGTCGACAAGATCATCTCACCGTCTCTTTGAGATCAAGCCCATCAGATATACTGAATGCACCTTGTCTTCAGCATCATCAAGTGCCTCAAGCAGCATAATCTTGTCAAGTCCAGGAAGTGCTTCCCAAATTGCCCCTACGATAATTTTCAAAAGAGCAGAACGGCAGGTGAGTACTCGACCATTGTAATCATCGAAGCGGTGCATCACCTCGGCGCATTGGGCGTCCGTAAACTTCTGGTCTTGATAGCGGCCTTGGACGCGAATGTCTTCATAAGAGATTATCTCGTCAAGATCATACAGATAAGAAGCCATAGTATCTGGAAAGAAATTTCAATAAAAGGTTAGCAATCAAAATATCAAGATTCTTGGAATCTAAAATAAAAACAGTGGTCCTAGCACCTCCAGCAATCTAAATGAATTTTCATTTTAATGAAAAATATTATTAAATTATAGAGTTAAACTCCCTCGAGAAACAGGCTTTACAGCAGATTCAAATCTGTAGAGTGAAGAAAAGGGGGAATAAAATTCCCAAAAGAATTTCTTAAAAACAAATCCTCTCAGAGCTAAGCTCTGTAGAACAACCCAAAGTTAAATAATGGGATTAACTCCAAAAAAATCTTAATGAGAAATACACTGGAATAAAAGATCAGAGTAATAGGGTAGAACCCTAGATTCTTTTGAGATTAATGGTCTATCAAAATCATCTCAAGGAAAGAGAAAAGCTCTGTGAATGGGTTAAAAGAAATCCGCGACAAAAGAGTCTCTTTTAAGGAAAATGGACAGAATCCTTACCAAGATTCTTGAAAAAGGAGTAAAACTCTAAGAGTTTCTTTAAGAACAGAGATCTGAGCTCTAAAAGGAGGATTAAATTCTCAAGATAGAAGAATGTTAGAAAGAAGATGAACAACAGCCTTCTCAAGGGCCAAAGGCCCTATTTATAAAACTTTAAGAGACGGTTCAACTCCCCAGAAGATCGAACGGTAGAAAATGTGCCACCGCTGCACTCACGTGCGAGCTACGTGAGCGCAACGGGGGGGGGATTTGTTTCCCCAATAAAAGAGCAAAGCTCTGTGAGGCAGCGCCCAGCGCTCAAGCGCCTCATGTTCCTTCCATGAGGGCGCCAGCGCCAAAGTTAAAAACTCTTATATGAGCGGCGTCAATGTGCAAAGCAAACAAAAATCTTAAGTAGTGCCCACGTGCACAACACGTGAGCGACGGCGTCTAGTTGAATTAAATTCTACTTTCTGTTAAACAGAGCCGTTGGATCAAAAATCCAACGGAGATGATAAATCAACAGGATGCAGAATTAAATTCTATTTAGAGGAAACATTCCTCAAATCTTTCTAAACAAGAAAGATTGCCCTTTGTAAAACAGAGTACCGTTGGATTAAAAATCCAATAGTGATTAAAGAATCACCAATCTACAGAATAAATTCTGTATGGGAAAATATTTCCCTAATCTTGTTAAAAACAAGAAAATACTTTCTGTAAAACAGAAGTCCTTGGATCAAAAATCCAACGGTGGGTAAAATCCCCAAATCAATTGGGATCTCTTAATGAGAGATTTCTTCAGAGCTAATCAACAAACTGCCCCTACTATATAAAGGACCCAGGACTTCAAGTCTAATATAGAGGAACCCCCCTAAGCTTACAAAAAAATGAGAGAAAGCTTCGAAAGATAAGAGAATTAAATTCTCAAGGAAGAAGAACTCTCTTCTTGGAAATTTTAGAAGAAGAAGTGAACATCAATGGCTTCCAGCTGCACCAACTGCAACAGCAACTCCCGCTCTGCCCCAACTGAAGGAGTGACATAGGGGCCCAATACGGCCTCCATCTTTTCAATGCCAGTGGGGTGGGTGACTCAAGCCACCACTGGATTGTATTTCGGGACCATGCTCTCTGTAGCAAGCTTCATCGCCCCAGTGCCACCACAGGAAGCTCCCAAAAAGTCAGTCTTCGATCGACTTGCAACCACCACGGCCCCTCTCAACGGGTCGTCCAAGCCCGCCACCTCAGTCTTCAACAGGCTGAGCCGAAGCTTAAGCGAGCCCACAAAGAAGCTCGTGATACCTGAAGGGGCTATCCCGAACGGATTGTCCCCCCATCTCCTGTTGCGGGTAAAGTCATCAAAGGTGCTTTCCCTACCAGAAAATCGGCATTTGAAAGATTTTCCGTTCCCTCTCAACGGACGTCAGTCTTCGACAGGCTAACACCAACAGTAGCACCTCATCAAAGCCGGGGGAATGACAGAGCCGCTTCTACAACTGAGGTGATCCCGTCTACAAGACACGCACAACGTCGCCACTGGCGCCGGATGAGAAGAGCTAGAGACAACTCCCCCATTGGACTTACTCCACCATCTCCAATGGTAGAAGTTGACGCTGCTATTCCAACCGAGAACAGCTTTGAACCGCTAAAGAGGGTGTAGAAGAACTTCCCAACCGCAGTGTTGAAGAAATCTCCACTTCGTGCTGAAAATATGATACAGGAAAAGCTGGAGCAGCCCCCTCAGCGGCTGTCCCCCCAAATCCACAAAGTCGGTGGAAAGTCCAAGATTTTGTTATCAACAAGAACTACTTTTGTCAATCGGAGAAAATAAAGGTTCGAAAAGAGGAAAATCATCCCTCCAACATACAGCGAGGGACTTCTTTCACACAGGCGCATGCTACAATGGCTCCTTCAACTTCGACCTCCCACAAAAAGAGAAGGCCGGAGAATCTCCCACCACCGGCGGCAAATCCCAAAGTGACGGATCCAAACACCCTAAGTCTGGGGGCATGATTGTGCACACAGTTTACATGGCTTCCGGGAAAGAGGAAAGCCGTGCTTCCGTGGGTCATCGATCGCAAACTCGGTCGTTAACAAAGGCTCAGGAGCAACAACAAAATCTCCAGGAGATGCTGACGAAAATGGCAGCACTCACCGGATAGAAATAAAGTCCGGAGTCAGCATCAGAACAGCGCCAGAAGCAGGAGACCGCGCCAGGAGCAGGAGACCGATATAGAGTTCCTGCGAAGGGTGCTGGAAAGAAAGGATAAGGAGACCGCGGAACAGGCTGTTAATATAATGCAGATGGCGCTTTTGTTCCAAGATATGGTCGGAATGATGATCCAGCCAGAACCTCCAGCTGAAGATCCGCCGATAATCATCGAGGATGACAGAGGGGAAACATCAAACCCTCTTTCGGCTCTATCAACAACTAAGGAGGAAACAATCTCTAAGGCCGCTCTTGATGACTATATAGCTCAGCAAATCGAACTCATCAAGCTAGTGAAGCGGCTGGCCAAACTGTCAAAACTGTGCGACCGTATCCGGGCTGGTATGACCAAATAAAGTACCCATCGGGATATACGATCCCCAAGTTTCATGTGTACAAAGGGACAGGAAATCCGCATCAGCATGTCGCTCAGTTCAGAGATCTATGCGGCAACACTAGAGGCGACGACAAACTGCTGTTTCACCAGTTTATCGGTAGCCTATCAGAGACGGCATTCGAATGGTACTCGGAGCTCCCAAATGAATCCGTCAAAACATTCACCGAGATGGAACTGCAGTTCACACAGCGGTTCGCCAGCGCAAGTGAGCGTACCCCGATCACGGCATTAATCAATGCCAGGGTGAGGTCAGGAGAAACCTGGGTCCAATATATGATCCGATGGCGGAACCTATGGTCGAAATGCGAACAACGCATCGAAGAATCCCCTGCCGTGGGCATGTTCATCGGGACTCTTAATCCTCAAACGACCGTGTCCCAGTTCATGACGTTTTTCAAGCCGACCACCTTCCAGGCCCTGATCAACAAACTGACCTAAATGGACCAGATAGGCCATGGACCTCCCTCCTCAAAAAATACTACGCCTAACAGGTTACGACCTAGGTCAATGACAGATGATGGCGCTTGTGTCCGCTCGCTATCTTCCTGAGTCAAAACTCTAAAATTAGTATCCAAAAGAATTTCCGCCCCAAACATGGCAACACCGGACCGAAATGTCCTTAAACTAAACGTTGCCTATAAAATGGCGACAACGGACCGTAATGTCCTTAAACTAAAACATCGCCCCGAAAATGGTGATAATGGACCGAGATGTCCCAAAACTAACAACGGACCGTAATGTCCTTAAACTAAAACTCCGCCTCCAAAATGGCGATAATGGACTGAAATGTCCCTAAACTAGTGCTCCGCCTCAAACACGGCGCATCGCCCCAAATACGGCGATATCCTCTCTTGAGATCTATATTGCAATCAAAGCTCCAATGGAGAAGACTGCAACTCAAGTCCCGCTGGCTACACAACTACTCCAGCGGTGAAGTCACCCCTAAGTCCCGTTGGCAAAAAGATGGGTGTTAAAAAAACGGTATGTCCAAAAGTAAGATGGGCACGGATGAAAACCCTAAAGGGCGCCGTGAGTAAAACAGCAGGGCTACCGGCGAGTTTGTGAAAACCCGAAAGGGCGTAATCTCGTTGTTAAAATAAAAAAACGGTATGTCCACAAGCAAGATGGGCACGGATGAAAACCCGAAAAGACACCGTGAGTAAAAACAGCAGGGCTACCGGCGAGTTTGTGAAAACCCGAAAGGGTGCAATCTTGTTAAAAAAACAGCATGTCCACAAGCAAGATGGGCAAAGATGAAAACCCGAAAGGGCGCCGTGAGTAAAAACAGCAAGGCTACCGGCGAGTTTGTGAAAACTCGAAAGGGCGCAATCTCGTTGTTAAAAATAAATAAATAAATAAATAAAACGGTATGTCCAAAAGCAAGATGGGCACGGATGAAAACCCGAAAGGGCGCCGTGAGTAAAAACAGCAGGGCTACCGGTGAGCTTGTGAAAACCCGAAAGGGCGCAATCTCGTAAAAATTTTACATACGAGATCCTTATGACCCGTATGGAGAATCTCCCTATGAGACCCTCACGGCTCATAAGATTCAAAAGTCTTAAACTACAGGACTCCGAACCTGTTCTTAATCCATCATATCTCCCGAATTGCCCTACAAGAGGTCCATATTGACCCTTGTATACAATTCACGGGCACGAATAAATATCCCCTCACCAAGTTCCACCACTGACGAAAAATTTCCCCATATGGTGAGTGATACTTATAAGTCCTCTCGACTTGTAAAGATAAAACACTCTTGTAAGATCCTTACGACTTGCAAGAGAAAATATCACTTAGGAGTCCTCACGACTTCTAGGGAGAACCTACACCTATGTGATCCTCTCGACTCGTAGGGAGAAAACCCTTTATGAGACTCTTACAGCTCATAAGGTCAAAAGCCTTAGTCGATAGGATCCTAACCATGTCTACTAAGCCACCTTTGTTCAAATCGGTAAAGGAAAATGATGATTCACTCTTGGCAATATTCCAGTCGTAGCGATGCTGATGCCTAAATCGGTATCAAATTCCAAGTCCTCTCACGGCAAATGATGATTCGCTCCTAGAAATATTCCAGTCGCGGCGATGCTGATGCCTAAACAGGTATTAAATTCCAAGTCCTTTCAAGGGAAATGATGATTCGCTCCCGGCAATATTCCAATCGCAGTGATGCTGATGCCAAAATTAGTATCAGATCTGAAGTTCCATACTCGCAACAAAAAATCCGCGAGCAAAAAAAATGCATATGAAATAGCCGAAATGATGGGGCAACTTGCAATAAAAATCAGTGAGCAAAATATATGCATATAAAATCAACTTGGCATTTTCGGAGAGGTGGACGGATAAATCCAAATAGCATCTGCCCCCAAAATTCAGGCCAAACGTCCTAACATCCCGGTCGCGTCTTTCGGCGGTGAACGGAACTCTTCCAACATACCGCCCATCCATAGAGGGTGAAGACAAAACCCGAGACCGACTTACTGTTGTCCTTATCACTCTGAAAGCTCGAATCGGTAAAGGACTCCACCTAGAGTTCTCCGTTACCATACACCAAGAACATCTCTTTAGTCCTTCTCAAGTACTTAAGAATGTTCTTCACAGCTGTCCAGTACTTCTTCCTAGGATCTTATTGATACCTACTTACCACACTAAGTGTATAAGCTACATCCGGTCTGGTGCATAACATCGCGTACATGATTGACCCAACTGCAGAAGCATAGGGTATCTCTTGCATGCGAGCCCTCTCCAAATCATTCTTGGGAGACATATCTTTGGAGAGAGTGATTCCTGAGCAAGCAGGTAAATTACTACGCTTAGAATCTTCCATACTAAACCTTGTTAGTATGGTGTCAATGTACCTGGATTGGGACAATCCCAACATCCTTTTAGATCGATCTCTATAGATTTTAATCCTCAGGATGTAGGAGGCATCAACTAAATCTTTCATGGAGAACTTTTGTGATAAGAAGAGATTGACCGAATATAGCATAGGAACATCATTTCTTATCAAGACTATGTCATCCACGTACAATACGAGGAAGACAACCTTACTCTCTACAACATTCTTGTATATACAAGGTTCATCTTCGTTTTGATGAAGTCAAACTCTTTGACTGCCACATCAAAACAGATGTTCCGGCTCCACGATTTCTACTTTAATCCGTAGATTGATTTAAGCAGCTTTCACACCTTTCCGCTGCTCCCACTGTCTATGAAGCCCTCTGGCTGTGTCATGTACATGCTCTCTTCTAAATCACCATTTAGAAAAGCGGCCTTGACGTCCATCTGACAGATTTCGTAGTCATGGTATGCATCAATGGCAAGTAGGATACTGATGGACTTAAGCATAGCCACTGCAAAAAAGGTTTTATCATAGTCGACACCTGGTCGTTGACGAAAACCTTTTGCTACAAGTCTAGCTTTGAAGGTCTCAACCTTTCCATATACACCAAGTTTCTTCTTAAAGATCCACTTGCTCCCGATGGGTTTTACCCCTTCAGGAGAAACTTCCAAAGTCTATACTTTGTTGGTGTACATGAATTCTATCTCAAATCGCATAGCATCCAGCCATTTCACAGAGTCCGCACTTATGATGGCCTTCTTGAAACTAGTTGGGTCATCATGTTCTATGATGCAATCCTCACTCCCACCATCTGTGAGAAAATCGTAGTATCTCTCAGGTGGATAAGGAACCCTACTGTTGGGGTCAAAATTTGCACCCCGGTTGACCAAGTCAAAATCAAGGTCAACCCCAAGCCAGGTGGGCCCAAGCCCAGATCAAGTGGGCTCATGCCCGAGTCGAGCCCGAACATGAAGCGGCCGACCTCCCCCATGCCAAAATAAAAAAATCATGTAATAAATAATTTTGATGTATTTTTTATGCATGAATGTAAGCAAAATGGGCATAAAGCCAAATTTTTGTAAAGCCCGTGGATTATGTGCAAAAGAAATGAGCACATGAGGCATGAGATGGGCAAAATGCTATTTTGTAAAGCCCAATGGGCTATATGTAAATATGTAAGCCTATATACGGCAACATGATGATGAATAAAAAAAAGACAAAAAAAGACTTTTTCATTCTCCCTAAAAACTAGAGTTTGTGCCTACTTCCCCTTTCTCAAGGGTCTAAAACCCTCTTCCTCTTTTTGAATTAAATCAAGAGTTTAACTCTTCCTTTCTAAAAAATAAATAGTTTTTCACCACAAAACCCATGAAGGGGAGCTCGAATCTTCAATCAGATCTCGAAAAGGGGAGACTTTTAAGTCTCACCCCCTTTTCTCCCAGATCCCGCCAATCAAGAGAAGGAAGAAGGAGACACATCTCCAAAAATCTAACTTTGGACAGATCCAAGGCTCAAAAAAAGAGCCAAAAATTCCTAGGAGTTTAACTCCTTTCTAGATCTGATGGAGTTAACTCCATAAATTAGTTTCTGTTAGGAGTTCAACTCCAAAAAAAAACCCTTGGGAGTTCAACTCCCCAACCTAGGGGCTAGGCCCCTTCCCGCTGGTGTTTCCCACGGTCACGTGTGCGCCACGTGACCCCGGGCGCTAAGGCGCCCATCGATCACGTGTGTGCCACGTGACCCCGGGGCGCTAAGGCGCCCAATGGTCAATTGTGCGCCACGTGACCCCAGACGCTAAGGTGCCCATCGGTCATGTGCACACCACGTGACCCCGGGCGCTAAGGCGCCCATCGGTCATGTGCACGCCACGTGACCCCGGGCGCTAAGGCGCCCATCGGTCACATGCACGCCACGTGACCCCGGGCACTAAAGCGCCCATGTGCGCGCACGTGACCCCGGGCACCATGCGCCAACGTGCCACACATGCGTCTTTAAGGCACTTCCCCCTATTCTTTTATATGCACTCCACACTAAATATACCTCCCTCGCACCCCGCAAGGGGGCTGCTAGCCTTCTTGACCCTCAGCCTGCTATCCGGGTAGAGAGACCCCCGTAAAAACTCTGCGAGGCCCCCGATATATCTAAACCCCTTTCAAAACACAACACACGCACACTGTACATTGAGTTCGCATAACCAGTTTAACCCGTCAATCGGAGGTTCCTTCGCTCCAAAGACAAAGGGTAATTAACGGCAGCTTAGTCCACGGCTGTCGGAGATTCGGATCCCCACAATCAATAAACCCCTGCCTACCCTAGGCAGGGGGAATCTGTAGTACGCCTAACAAGCACGCGCGTATTCCCATCTCAATGGGGTGACGAAAAACACGCTACACTTACTAGATCTGCGGAGTGGCTGAGCTTCGTCGGAGACTATCGAATCCTAGCAAATCATCAGTTGTAGTTTGTATAGCTGAAACTTCTTCCAGTTCTACCTCATTACCACTAATTTCATTCACAAGAAATTCCTTTTCTAAAAAGGTAGTATATCGAGAAACAAACACCTTTTGTTTCTCGATGTGATAGAAGATATACCCTCGCGAATGCTTGGGATATCCTACAAACTTGCACCGAACTGACCTTGCCTCGAGCTTGTCCGGATTTTGCATTTTAACGTAAGCCGGATAACCCCATATCTTAATAAAATTAATACATGGTCTCTTCCCTTTCCATATCTCATATGAAGTGGTAGGCACGGATTTGGTTGGAAGCCTATTCAATAGATATGCAGCTGTCTCAAGTGCATAACCCCAAAAGGAAATAGGTAACTCAGCAACACTCATCATAGAGCGCGCCATATCTAATAGGGTGTGATTCCTCCGCTCCGATACTCCATTGTGTTGTGGTGTATACGGAGGAATAAGCTGAGAGAGAATCCCATTCTCTTTTAAGTAGTCTCGGAATTCCGTGCTCAAGTATTCTCCTCCCCGATCAGATCGTAGGATTTTAATAGTTTTACCCGTCTGGTTCTCTACTTCGTTCTTATATTCCTTGAATTTCTCAAAAGCTTCAGATTTGTGTTTCAATAGGAATACATATCCGAATCTTGAGATATCATCGGTGAATGTAATGAAGTATGAGAAACTATTCCTGGTATATGTAGACATAGGACCGCATACATCACTATGTATCAGTCCCAAGAGTTCTGTAGCTCTTTCTCCGTGTCCAGTAAACGGAGTTTTGGTCATCTTGCCTTTGAGACACGACTCGCAAGTTTCATAAGATGTAAATTCAAATGGATTCAAATATCCATCTCTATGTAACTTAGCTAGTCTGGTCACATTGATATAACCAAGTCTACAATGCCACAAGAAGGATTCATTCATTTCTGAACTTTTCCTCTTGTATGTTTTCTGTATGCTTAGAACTGTATTTTGATTCAAAACGTATATACCGTTATACAACGTACCAAACCCACTTAACACTTGATTTAAGAAAATGTTCATAACATTTTTCTCTAGTACAAAGTTATATCCTTCTTTATCTAATTAAGAAATTGATATTATATTGCACATCATTTTTTGTATGAAATAACAGTCGTTCAGAATCAATGTATTACCATTTGGTAATACAAGGTGATATTAGCCAACTGCTTTGGCTGCAACAATTGCACCATTCCCTACTACGAGAGACTTATCACCCTTTTCCAGTTCTCTACTTCATCTTAACCCATGTAACAAATTACAAACGTAGGATCCTGATCCGTTATCCAATACCCAGGACGTAGAGCATACCGAGAAACAGTTCACGATAATGAACACACCTGAATAAGATGCATCATCATGCACTTTCTTCGTTCGGGTTGTGTGGGAATCCTGACGTTCCCGTATTTCTTGCTCAGACTTATGACAATCATAAGATAGAGCGGAACCAATGATCCCCAGCTCGGTATAATAAGCGGGTTCGGTCAATACATCTATATTATTATCTTGATTAAGGCATGTCATGGTCGCTACCTGGAGAGAGAGAGAAGAAAACACTTTAGCGTATGCTCTTGTAAGATTAGATTGGTTATTATCTTATCTAATCAGGATGGCTCCCACTGTTTTTATCAAATCTTCCTTCAAACCCTAAAAGGTAAGATTATTCGGGATTAATTATACCCTAATAGTTCGCCAATCGGTCCGCCAGGCAGGTATTGGTACTCCGAGGGAGTCTTCCCATGCTTTCACATAGAACTAATTAAATAACCTCGTTTCTGCAGGGGCATAACCCTGTTAACACCTTTCTTAAACAGCTACTGGATCAGCTAATTGTAAAGTAGAAAACTCTCTCAGGAGTAACTCTTACTCGTAATGGGTATCGGGATCTAACTATCTCATAGAAGGTATGCAATCTCATCGCAAATTTCAACACTTGAAATTCACAATATATGTTTTTACCTCTAACGACTTATGACCTTGATGGAGACCAACAAACCATAGGCCGCTAGTTAAGTTCTACCCGTCATTTCTTGATTGAAATAAACCCACCCGCATGACCCTTGACGGAGGCTAATAAAGCCATACGACTACCCTAATTAAATCGCATCATATGTGGCAGATAAGCACTAATCAGCTACCGCACACTACGTTTTGACGGAGGCCAACAAACGCGACACGAATACTGAATAGTCCTTATCTGAAATAACGGAGGGCTATGACTGGTTTTGAATAAAACCTTTAACGTAATGAACTTGATATTGTTGTAGAATCCAGTGATTTGAAAAGGAGTGGTTTAAGATCCACTTTTTAAAATCGAGTAGTTTTCAAAACAAACCGAGTGGGTTGTAGCATTTGCTAGTTTTGCTAAAGAGCTCACTCCTGGTGAAGGGATCTAGGCTCTTTCCTCATTGAATGAGGTGCTGGATATTCATAAAGGAATACCGCTATGCAAAACAATAACTAGAGCTGCCTTTTTAAAAAAAATAATTCTACAACATATTTAGGTTTCTTTTTTTTCATTAATCTCATTAATGACGTCTTATAATTTATGTTTTCTAAACATTACAGAAAAGAAACGAAAATAAAACGTACGCTTATACCATTCGCATTCGCCACGGGGCCCCGTCATACACCATTAGGTTACTTAACTAACGGCAGAGCAGGGTATGGACTAGCGCGGGTGCAAAACATAAGTAACGTTTATTATATATATATATATCATATATCATATATATATCATTCGTCTCACGCAATTATATGATCACATCACAGAACTCAGGCAGCAGAAACAAACATATGAAATATAGGATATATTAGAAGGTCCGTGTTTTAAATTCAACCAATAATGAAAAACACGGATTCCATAGTCATGATGAATAGCCAAACCCACATCCCTAGACCCCTACGAGAGCGGCAAGCAACCCTGCCAATTCTAGAGTTAGGAGACCCGGTCTTGACTCCTCGAGATGGTCTCCCACTGGACTCTAAAACCTGGTCACTTATGCTCCCCGCCTTGGGTCTATTCTAATGCGGAAAAGTAAATAATATATATCAATAGTGACATCATCCTTAACCCGGAAGTGTCCCGATAAAAGAATATTACATACAACTTTTTACATGAATGAAAATAGAAAAACTCTCATCTCACGTAAAAAACCCTGGCTATTCAATCACGATGATCCAATATAACATATCACAGCAACACATAACATCACATGTCATCAACGTAATTAAATATGCGTATTCCTGATGTCGTTGACGTATAGCAACGAGATCGGGGATACACCACATATTACACTTACAGTCGCAGAAAAGAAATGAAAAATACAATAATTAGAATTTGCATATCCCTTAGACGTCATAAACCCGGAATATCTCATATCTCGGATTTCATACCTAACCCTTTAAATCTTGCATTTATGTCTCGAATTGAAAACACTTTTCAATATCAAGTTGGGTAATTCAACAAGATTCCCGATTCAATGATCTAATGCTCGTCGGGAACTTTAATAGATTGCCGCACCCCCGATGTCATCAACGAAGTGCACTTGGGCGGAACACCGCGGCCGCGAGCACCTGAGTGGATGTTTATGGCAACGGGGTTCTCCTATAGTCACTTGGTCAGGGCTATAGGGCATGGCTATCTAGTACTGTTTTCCGGCGAGTGTCCGCATACTATACACGATTGCGACGGAGTTTTGATCCGAATCGAAACTCCGTGGAAATCGTTGAATAGAGACTAAAACGCTAGATTTACAAATTATAAACTAGTTTTCACAAAACTAATTTAATGTGGATTCCAATTATTGTATCACATATCAAACTTAAACCCGAAATGATATTAAATTGCGACTTCAAAACACTCTGAATTTCCCCAATAGAAAGATAACATCACATGCAATCTTGGCAAAAACAAACAGTACCTGAAACCCTAAAATCAAACTATAAGAACACCAAACAAAAATGAGCCCAAACTAACTTAACAAAACTGGCCAGGCCAGCCAAAATGGGGATGCGACCGGCCACATTAAGGACTTTAGTTCTCGTTTTTCTCTAGTGTACATTTGGCAACAAAAAGAGCACTCTGCAATTGTTTAAAAAAATTTAGAGGCTCTGGAAAATTCGACAGAAATTAGGATTTCGATACGACTGTTTCGGAGTTGTTTCGTTTTCGTAATTTCTAATTATCGTCTAATGCTCTAGCTTTGGATCTGATACCATGAAAATGTGTCTTAGCACCACCACTAGGATTAAACAAGTATCAAGTATGCAATTTTAAAAAATCTAGAGCGCTAAGCTACACTAACCTAGAATCTAACTAGAGTATTAGGGTTTTCTAAGCATGTAAACAAGTTTTACAGTAAGCGAATAGAGAATACAACCTTTGTAGACCGGTCCTTCACTTCTAAAGCTCCAAGTAGTAGTCCCTTAGCTCCAAGTAGTAGTCCCTAGAACTCTTCTTAGGCTCCACTTGGTGAAAGGAACGAACTTGCTTCGTTTTTTTCGAGGCCAAAGATGATCCACCTTAAAGTCTCTCTAACTCAAGCTAATGCTTCACTAATCAAGTATTAGTGAAGCTAACAACCTAAACTTATGGGCTAGATGACTGTAAGTTGATGAAGTAGGAATTTTGCTCATTTTAAAAATCTCTTTCTCTTTCTTCAACTCAAGAAAACCTAAAGAGGAAGAAGATGAACTTGGGTGAAGAAATATCTCAAGTGATCAAGTGAGAGTGTTAACTATGGGCTAAAAGATATATGGTTAGGTAAGAAAATATTTAGAGTAAAACAAAATTAGTGGAATGATTCATGGCTTCTACATGTTTCTACAAGCATCTAAGCTATGCTCATTATCCACTAATTTTTATTTCCTCTTAATAAATAATCATCCAATAATCTTTAGGTCATGGTATGAGTCTCATACACCCATGTTCAATATATCATCAAGCATGATACAATATATAAATACATATATTAATACATAACACATATATATTAAATGTATTAGAAGAGAAGAAAATCTTTAGTGAGCACAATATTAGTTAATATATAAATATATCAAATATAAATATATATTAAATTATTAAATCAACACTTGATTCAATAATCCGGTTATATCATATATAACCGACTAATATCATTTATATGTATATCAAATTATCAAATCAACACTTGATTCGATAACCCGGTTATATCACATATAACCGACAATATTCAATATTCATTATTAAATCAATACTTGATTCAATAATACGGTCATATCATATATAACCAGCCAATATCAAATATATATACATATAACAAATCATTGAATCAACACTTGATTCAATAATCCGGTTATATCATATATAACCTAACCAATATCATATATCGTGATATTAGAATACGGTATCATATACTCGTATTTAATCAAGCTCCCGCACATATCATCATATATGTTAGGAATATGTATGCCCTAGAGGTCATTATTGTATGATATAGTGGATGCTTGGACGTATATATATATATGACTTTTTTGCTCGACATGATAGTATGCTATCTGGATGCACTTTATCTTAACATGTACACTTGTATTATTATACTGTCTCTCTGATACATATTGATAAAGCCTTTAGGATGTTTGCTTGACTACCAGGACTATGATGCGGATCATACTACTGGGCTTGTGTAGTCCACAAGCACATCCTTTAACTGCTCCTAGTCGAGAAAGTATCGAGACAGGGCATCGATATTCCAGAGTAGACTAGTGTGTACGTTTCTTGACCCTGTAGGGGGTGATGATTGATCCCATAACCATTGGTGTTTGAAATCAAAGATTGTACACTGGTGCTCATTAGAGAATGGGTACACCGAACAGGACTCACTGAGAACTCCTAGATGGTACCATACCTATTGTCAGATAGCAGTTCTCTGGTGACACTGGTACAGGTTAGTCTGTAGACCGGAGATCGTCATAGTGTCTTGTGTGGTTCCCACTGTGCATTGATTTCCTCCCTACCACGGCTCAAAGGAGTCATGCAAACACGTGGATTTTGGGCACAGTCCCGAGTCACATGGAGGAAGTGAGCGACAGGAGGCGTTTCGTCTCTCCCGGTATAGGAAGTTGATGTTGCGGTATGCTCGATTGGTTATAACAGTAAGTCCCTGGCCTGGGCTGATGAGATTTACTGGTAAATGTTATCAGTAGTTTTTCGAAGCGTTATGAGCCATACATCGGCATGACTTATTAAGTTCCTAGGGTCTGAGGATTCCACCCCTAGACTTGATATGCGACATATCAGATGAAGAGACCGGACTGTACGGTAAGTGTTACTTATAGGCTTCATTGGAGTTTGGACAAGCTTGCTTGTTGATCTTCTATTCGCTCAATACCCGGGTAGCCGTTATGTCCAGCTAGTACCACTGACGGCTTGTAGGTAACTGATATGATCATTACCTACTGCTGGCGTATTGACGAGTCTTTAAAGTCCCACATAGAGGTTTCATAGTTCAAGCTTAAAGAAATAGGGCACATATGCTGATATGTGCGGGAGCCTGATTAAATATGAGTATGTGATACCGTATTCTAATCTGGCGTCATATGATATCGGTTAGGTTATATGTGATATAACCGGATTATTGAATCAAGTGTTGATTTGATAATGTGATATACAGATAAATGATATTAGTCGGTTATATGTGATATAACCGAATTATTGAAACAAGTGTTGATTTAATAATATAATATATATTTATATTTGATATAATTATATATTAACTAATATTATTGCTCACTAATTATTATTCTCTTAATATATATTTATATGTATATATGTGATATATATATATATATATATATATATTGGATCTTCTATTTTAAGAAAATAGAAAAGATGAGGTGGAAAATAAGAGATATTTGTGGAATAGGTGAGGCGTGGCTTTTTCTTTAGTTTATTCCTTTGTTGTCACTATTGAAGCAAGGTTCTAATATATTATTTGATAATATTGGATGCTTCAATATGTGAGGTAAAGAGAGAAGCCATTCTTCACTTGTATATTTTCCTTGAGCTCATTTCACACACACTCTTGCTCTCTTCATCTTCTTCCTCCAAAAAGCCCTAACCCTCACATGTGTTGTAAACCTTAGGTCTTTAGAGTTTTTCTTAATGAGCTAAACACCCTACTTCATCATCCTATTCTAGATTAGCACTTTAGACTAAGTTGTTTACTTCATTAATACTACATTAGTGAAGAGGTAGCTTAACCTAGAGAAATTTCGGGTGGATCATCTTCGGCGTGGAAGATCAAGGAGCAAGCTCGATCCTTCTTCAAATTGAGCTACGAGGAGTCGTAGGGACTACAACTCGGAGCTTTAGAAATGAAAGACTTGGTCTACAAAGGTTGTAGCATTCTTCACTTAGTGTAGTTTTTGTTATATCATGCTTTAAACCCTAATACTCTAGTTAGATTCTAAGTTAATATAGCTTAGCACCAAGAAAATTTTAAAATTGCATGCTTGATGCCGGTTAAAACTTTGTGGTGGTGCTAGGATACACTTTCATAGTACAGAGCCAAGCTAGAGCATTAGATGATGAATGTACAATTGCGAAACCGAAACAACTCCGAAACAGTAGCATCAAAATTCTAGTTTCTGTCGAATTTTCCAGAGCCTCTAAATTTTTTTTAAATAGTTGCAGAGTGCTCTTCTTCATCTAACTAGAACACCCTACAAAAACGAGCAAATAATTCCTACATGTGGCCAGCCACATCTTGAAAAATCCCGGCCTGGCCGGCCCCATCATGGAATTTTGTGTCGAGTTTTGTTTGGTGTTCTAGAAATTTGGAATTAGGGTTTTAGGTACTGTTTGATTTTTCCCAGGTTGCATGTGATGTTATCTTTCTGTTGGGGCAATTCGGAGTATTTTGTATTCGCAGTTTTAATATCGTTTCGGGTTTAAGTATTAATATGTGATACAATATTTAGAATCCACATTTATTTAGTTTTGTGAAAACTAGTTTGCTAATTGTAAATTTAGCGGTTTAGTCTCGGTTCATCGATTGCCACGGAGTTTCGATTTGGATCAAAACTCCATTGCAATCGCGTATAGTACGCGAACACTCGCCGAGTAACATTACTAGATAGCCACGCCCCATAGCCCCGACCAAGTGACTATGGGAGAACCCTGTTGCCAAAAGCATCCACTCGGGTACTCGCGGCCGTGGTGTTCCGTCTATGTGCACTTCGTCGACGGTATCGGGGGTGCGGCCATCTACTTAAGTTCCCGACGAGCATTCGATCAAGTAGTCAGGAATCTTGTTGAATTACCCGACTAAGTTATTGAAAAGTGTTTTTGATTTGAGACTAAAATACAAGATCTATAGGGTTGGGCATGAAATTCGGAATATGAGATATTCCGGGTTTATGATTGTTCCCTTATGGGAACTGAATAAAGCAACAAGGAAATACCCAAAAGGAGCATCACGTGTCCACACGTGATCGGGCATCACGTGGGGACACGTGACCTTCTATGAGAAAAGTAATGAGTGCTGAAATACACAATTGGAGATGGGGTCACGTGCCAACACGTGATGGGCGCCTGATCCCTTTGAAATAGTAGAATTAAATTCTAATGAAATGCCTAACTGGTGGGGTCACGTGCTAACACATGATGGACTCTTAAGTCCTCTGAGCGAATAGAATTAAATTCTAAATTATTGCTTAATCGATAGGGCCACGTGCCAACACGTGATTGGCCCCTGAGCCCTTTAAAATAATAGAATTAATTCTAATTAGATGGGTCACGTGCCAATAAGTGATGGGTTCCTAGACCCTCTGAAACAATAGAATTAAATTCTAATTAAAAGGAATCAAAAATCCTAATGGAAAAATATTTTCCTAGATCTTTCCAAACAAAAAAGATTGCGCTCTGTAAAGTGGAGTATCGATGGATTAAAAATCCAATGGTGATTAAAAAATCACCAGTTTATAAAAAGATTCTACATAAGGAAATATTTTCCTGAAATCTGCCAGGAACAACAAATAAAATATCTTTTGGATTAAAAATCCAATGGTGAATAAAATTCACCGAGTGATCTAAAAGATCATATTGGTTACAAAATCAATCAAAATCTTTCAATTTAAGATTGACTAAACAAACTGATTCTTTTCTTTCTCCTATAAATAGGAGCCAAGAAGGAAAAAAGGGAGGATACAACAACAACAGAGAGAAAAAAAGAAGAGAATTTAATTCTCCAAAAAGAAGAAGACCTCTTCAGAAAAAAGAAAAAAAAGAAACCCTAGGTAAGAGAGGGAAATAGATCATTCTATAAGTTCCCACAAAACAAAAGAGAATTTAATTCTCAAACTAAGAGTTTAACTCTTCTGAATAAGAACTTAGTTCTTCCTTTGGTTGAAAATCTGCAGAAGCAGATCTCCTCATAAATTGAGAATTTAATTCTCATCGGGGGGATTCTGCCATGCAGATCTAAAACCTAAGGGAGGACCTAAGTTCAGAGAATTTTATTCTCCCAGAAAGCACATAGGAATTTAATTCCTCCAACAAAGATAGGGTTTAACCCTTAATATAAGAACTTAGTTCTTCTTCATGGTAACAGATCTACAGAAGCAGATTTCCCCATAAGTTGAGAATTTAATTCTCATTGGAAAGATTCTGCCATGCAGATCCAAAACTTAGAGGGAGAATTGAGTTTAAAGAATTTAATATTTTCGAACATATAGGAATTTAATTCCTCTAAAAAAAATTAGGGTTTACCCCTATTAAAGAATTTAATTCTTCAACAAGGGATTTATCTCTCCATGCACGTAAAAAGATCAAGCACCCAACATGATCACGTGGCAACACGTGACTCTCCCCCTCAATAATCAAAAGAGAACGAATAAGATTAGGTCATGTGCTCCCATGTGACCCTTGAATAGACTTCTCAAAATAAAAAGGGAAGAATCGATTTTGGGTGACTCACGTGTCCCCACGTGACCCCTGACAAACACCTCTTTAAAAAAGAGAAGATGGAAAAAGCTGAAGGATTAATATCCAACGCATGGGCGCCCTCACGTGTCCCCACGTGACCTTTGGCAAATCCTTTTAATATCTAGTGCATGGGTACCCATCACGTGCCCACACGTGATAGCCATAAAGATTAAGCGTTTAACACTTATTTGAATATTCTAAGAATAAAATAAAGGAAACTTGGCCCGATCCTAGGGCGCCTCACGTGACCCCACGAGAGGGCTTCTTTTTTAGTGTTTAACAATATTTTGTGCGCTTCATCCTTAGTGTTTAACACTATTTTAAGTGCATCACGTGAGGGCACGTGATAGACGAGTGTACTCTAGTGTTTAACACTATATCCAAACCAATCTTAGCCTAAACTAGCTAAGTTTTCCAGAGGCAAGACCTCCTGAAACTGAACTCCAACCATACTCTTGACATTCAAAATAATACCCAGAGCTTTTCAATCAACTTTGGTTCGAGGGTACATCTCTTCACACCTCTGATACATGTCGTTGTAATTCTTCAACGTCTTCAGAGAGGTGACGGGTCCCGACAACCAGCAAATCTTACAGACTATGATGTCTCTAAACTGGACTGTGGGGTCTTTAAACTCATGGACTATGATGTCCTTAACCTTATGGACCGAGATGTCCTTAAACTATCATTGGACCGTAATGTCCTTAAACTAACAATGGATTGCAATGTCCCTAAACTAAACAATAGAGCCCAAATGCTCTTTTGTTGGATCTAAATGATCCTGTTAAGTAGATCTTAGTCTAAAAATTAGACTAACGTATCCTTAACAAACATTTAAGTTGATTTTAATCTCAAACGAGATTAACGATCCTTAAATCAATCCAACTACAGATCCCCCAACCGATATTGGTTCAAGGGTACATCTCTTCACTCCTCTGATATGTGTCGTTATAATCCTTCAACGTCTTCAGAGAGGTGACGGGTCCCGACAACCAGACATTCCACGGACTGTGGGGTCCTTAAACTCATGAACTATGAGGTCCTTAAACTTTACGGACTATGGGGTCCTTAAACTCATGGACTATGATGTCCTTAAACTTTACAGACTATAACGCCTTTAAACCGGACCAAAACGTCCCTAAACTAACGATGGACCGCAATGTCCTAAAAATTGCAATTGACCGAGACATCTATAAACTACTATGGACCATGATTTCCCTAAACTAAACCCTACAGACTATGATGTCTTTAAATTGGACCGAGATGTCCTTAAACTAACATTGGACCGTAATGTCCTTAAACTAACAATGGACCGCAATGTCCCTAAACTAAACAATATAGCTCAAATGCTCTTTTGTTGGATCTAAATGATCCTGTTAAGTTGATCTTAGTCTAAAATTAGACTAACGTATCCTTAACAAACGTTAAGTTGATCTTAATCTAAAAACTAGAGTAACGTATCCTTAACAAACATTTAAGTTGATCTTAGTCTCAAATGAGATTAACGATCCTTAAACCTAACCCAAACCCAAATCTAAGAAAATACGGATTTGGACTAATCCACGCCCTACCGGCGACAAAATAAATTAGACTCCGTATACAATCCACGGGCAACCAAAAATAAAATAAACATACACGACACGAAGTGACCATCTGGAGAAGGAGAAAGTGGTTACCGCGATGCGGTAGCGTAATTAATTGCAGGGGCTTGTGCCTGCAGGGAAGAGCGTCCCCACAATCAAAAACCCCTCAAACGAGGGGGAATCTGACGAAGTCTGCTACAACGGCCGCATCCGTCTAAACCTTCGATACATGGTGCCATAAATCAACTTGGTATCTTCGGAGAGGTGGACAGATAAAACCAAATAGCATCTGCCCCCAAATTCAGGCAAGACGTTTGTCTTTCCCGGCTTTCGGCGAAGAACAATGATGTCTAAGGAATATGCGAATTCTAATTATTGTATTTTTTCATTTCTTTTCTGCGACCATAAGTGTAATATGTGGGGTATCCCCGATCTTGTTGCTATATGTCAACGAAATTCGGGATACGCATATTTACTTACATTGATGACATGTGATGTTATGTATTGTTTTGATATGTTATATTAGATCATCGTGATTGAATAGCTGGGGGTTTTTGCGTGAGATGAGAGTTTTTCAATTTTCATTCATGTAAAATTGTATGTAATATTCTTTTATGGGACACTTTCGGGTTGAGGATGATGTCACCATTGATTTATATTATTTACTTTTCCGCATTAGGATAGACTCAAGGCGGGGAGCACAAGTAACCAGGTTCTAGAGTCCAGTGGGAGATCATCTCGATGAGTCGAGACCGGGTCTCCTAACTCTAGAATTGGCAGGGTTGCTTGCCGCTCTCGTAGCGGTCTATGGATGTGAGTTTGGCTATTCATCACGACCGTGGAATCCATGTTTTTCATTACTGGCTGAGTTTAAAACACGGGCCTCCTAGTATATCCAATATTTCATATGTTGACTTCTGCTATTTGAGTTTTGTGATGTGATCGTATAATTGCGTGAGACGAATTCTATATATATATATATATATATAAACGTTGCTTATATTTTCCACCCGCGCTAGTCCAGCCCCCGCTCTGCCGTTAGTTAAGTAACATAACGGAGCATAACGAAACCCCGTGGCAAATGCGGATAGCATAAGCATACGTTTTATTTTCGTTTTTTTCTGCGATGTTTAGGGAAACATAAATGATGGGACTTTATTAATGAGATTAATGGAAAGAAAAGAAATCTAAAAATGTTGTAGAATCAAAATTTTCAAAAGGTAGCTCTATTTTTTGTTTTGCATAATGGTATTCCTTGATGAATATCCAGCACCTCATTCGATGAGGAAAGAGCCGAGATCCCTTCACCGGGAATGACTTCTTTAGCAAAATTAGCAAATACTACAACCCACTTGGTTTTTTTTGATAGCTTCTCTAGTTCTTTCTTTACATAGTGGTATTCATTGATGAATATCCACCACCTCATTCGATGAGGAAAGAGCCAAGATCCCTTCACCGGGAGTGACCTCTTTAGCAAAACTAACAAATACTACAAAAACCACTCCTTTTCAAATCACTTGATTCTACAATGATATCAAGTTCATTACGCTAAAGGTTTTCTTCAAAACCAGTCGTAGCCCTCCGTCATTTCAGATAAGGACTATTTAGTATTCGTGCTGCGTTTGTTGACCTTCGTCAAGGCGTAGTGTGCGGTAGCTGATTAGTGTTTATCTGCAGCATATGATGCGATTAGATTATGGTAGTCGTACGACCTTGTTGGCCTCCGTCAAGGGTCGTACGGGTGGGTTTAATTCAATCACGAAATGACGGGTTGAACTTAATAAGCGGCCTATGGTTTGTTGGCCTCCGTCAAGGTCATAGGTCCTTAGGCGTAAAAACAGATATTGGGAATTTCAAGTGTTGAAATTTTCAATGAGATTGCATACCTTCTATGAGATAGTTGGATCCCGATACTCACTGCGAGTAAGTGTTACTCCTGGGAGAGTTTTCCACCTTACAATTAGCTAATCCAGTAGGTGTCTAAGAAAGGTGTTAACGGGGTTATGCCTCTGTGGAAACGAGATTATTTAATTAGTTCCATGCGAAAGCATGAGGAGACTCTCTCGGAGTACCAATACCTGCCTGGCTAACCGATTGGCGAACTTGTAAAGTATAATTAATCCCAGCTAATCTTACCTTTTAGGGTTTGAAGGAAGATTTGATAAAAACAGTAGGAGCCATCCTGATTAAATAAGATAACAACCAATCTAATCTTGCAAAGAGCGCACGCAAAAGTGTTATCCACTATCTCTCTCTCTCTCTCTCTCTCCCTCCCTCTCTCCTGGTAGCGACCATGACACGCCTTAATCAAGATAATAATATAGATGTATTGACCGAACCCGCTTATTATACTGAGCTGGGGAACGTTGGTTCCGCTTTTTCTTATGATTGTCATAATTCTGAGTTAGGAATAGAGGAATATCAGGATTACCACGCAACCCGAACGAAGAAAGAGCATGATGATACATCTTATTCGGGTGTGTCCGTTTCTGGGAACTGTTTCTCAGTTTGCTCTACGTCCTGGGTATTGGATACCGGATCAGAATCTCATGTCTGTAATTTGTTACATGGGCTAAGGAGATGTAGAGAACTGGGAAAATGTGATATGTCTCTAAAAGTAGGGAATAGAGCAATTGTTGCAGCCAAAGCAGTTGGCGAATATCACCTGGTATTACCAAATGGTAATACAATAATTATGAATGACTGTTATTACGTACCAAATATGATGTGCAATATTATATCAGTTTCTTTGTTGCATAAAGAAGGATATAATTTTGTATTGGAGGATAATTTTATGAACATTTTCCTAAATCAAGTGTTGATTGGGTTTGATACGTTATGTAATGGTATATATGTTCTATATCAAACGATTGTTCTAAGCATACAGAACACACACAAGAAGAAAAGCTCAGAAATGAACGAAGCTTTCTTGTGGCATTGTAGACTAGGTCATATCAATGCGACCAGACTAGCTAAGTTGCATACAGATGGATATTTGAATCCGTTCGAATTTACATCTTATGAAACTTGCGAGTCATGTCTCAAAAGTAAGATGACCAAAACTCCGTTTACTGGACATGGAGAAAGAGCTACTGAACTCTTGTGACTGATACATAGTGATGTATGCGGTCTTATGTCTACACATGCCAGGAATGGTTCCTCATACTTTATTACATTCACCGATGATCTTTCAAGATTCGGACATGTGTTCTTGTTGAAACACAAATCTGAAGCTTTTGATAAATTCAAGGAATATAAGTACAAAGTTGAGAACCAGACGGGTAAAAGTATTAAAATCCTACGATCTGATCGGGGAGGAGAATACTTAAGCACAGAATTCTGAGACTATTTAAAAGAGAATGGGATTCTCTCTCAGCTTACTTCTCCGTATACACCACAACATAATGGAGTATCAGAGCGGAGGAATCGCACCCTATTAGATATGGTGCGATCTATGATGAGTAATGCTGAGTTATCTATTTCCTTTTGGAGTTATGCACTTGAGACAGCTGCATATCTATTGAATAGGGTTCCGACCAAATCCGTGCCTACCACTCCATATGAGATATGGAATGGGAAGAGACCATCTCTTAAACAAGTTAAGATATGGGGTTGTCCGGCCTATATTAAAAAGAAAAATCTGGAAAAGCTCGATGCAAGGTATGTTTTGTGCAAGTTTGTGGGATATCCAAAGGATTCATATGGATATATCTTCTACCATACTGAGGAACAAAAGGTGTTTGTTTCTCAACATTCCACTTTTTTAGAAAATGAATTTCTTGTGAAAGAAATTAGTGGTAATGAGGTAGAACTGGAAGAAGTTCCAGTTACATAAACTATAACTGACGATTTGGTAGAACCGGAGGATTCAATAGTCCCCAACGAACCTCAGTCACTCCGCAGATATAGTAGGGTTCCTCATCCACCTGAGAGATACTACGGTTTTCTCATAAACGGTAGGAGCGAGGATTGAATCATGGAAGATGATGGCCCAATTAGTTTTGAGCAGGTCATCACAAGTGGAGACTCTATGAAATGGCTGGATGCTATGAGATCTGAGATAGAATCCATATACATCAACAACGTATAGACTATGGAAGTTGCTCCTGAAGGGGTAAAACCCATCGAGAGCAAGTGGATCTTTAAGAAGAAAATTGGTGTAGATGGAAAGGTTCAGACTTTCAAAGCTAGACTTGTAGCAAAAGGTTTTCGTCAACAACCTGGTGTCGACTATGATGAAACCTTTTCTCCTGTCGCTATGCTTAAGTCCATCAGGATCCTACTTGCCATTGCTGCATACCATGACTTTGAAATCTGGCAGATGGACTTCAAAACCGCTTTTCTAAATGGTGATTTAGAAGAGAGGGTGTACATGACTTAGCCAGAGGGCTTCGTAGACAGTGGGAGTAGCGGAAAGGTGTGCAAGCTGCTTAAATCAATTTGCGGAGTAAAGCAGGCATCGCGAAGCTGGAACATCTATTTTGATGTGGCGGTCAAAGAGTTTGACTTCATCAAAAACATAGATGAACCTTGTATATACAAAAAGGTTGTAAAGAGTAAGGTTGTCTTCTTCGTATTGTACGTGGATGACATACTCTTGATAGGAAATGATGTTCCTATGCTACACTCAGTCAAGCTCTTCTTATCACAAAAGTTCTCCATGAAAGATCTAAGTGATACCTCTTGCATCCTGGGGATAAAGATCTATAGAGATAGATCTAAGCGGATGTAGGGATTGTCCCAATCCAAATACATAGACACCATACTAAAGAGGTTTAGTATGGAAGATTCTAAACTTGGTAATTTACCCGCTTGTTCAGGAATCACTCTCTCCAAAGAGATGTCTCCCAAGACTGATTTGGAGAGGGCTCGCATGACAGTGATACCCTATGCTTCTGCAGTTGGGTCTATCATGTACGCGATGTTATGTACAGACCGGATATAGTTTACGCACTAGGTGTAGTGAGTAGGTTTCAATCAGATCCTGGGGAAAAGCACTGGACAGCTGTGAAGAACATTCTTAAGTACTTGAGAAGGACTAAAGAAATGTTCTTGGTGTATGGTAACGATGAACTCCAGGTTGAGTCCTTTGCCAATTCAAGCTTCCAGAGTGATAAGGACGACAGCAAGTCGGTCTTGGGTTTTGTCTTCACCCTTAATGGAGGGGTGGTATGTTGGAAGAGTCTAAGCAAGATACCGTAGCAGACTCAACGATGGAGGCTGAATACATCACTGCCAACGATGTTATCAAAGAGACTGTGTGGATGAAGAAGTTCATTGCTGACTTGGAGTGGTTCTATCCGTTGAGCATCCAATACCTTTGTATTGTGATAACAATGGAGCAGTGGCTTTGGCCAAGAAACCCCGATCCCATCAGAGATCCGGACATATTCTTAGGTGGTATCACCTGATCTGGGAGATAGTAGATCGCCAGAAGATCGAGGTCAGGAGAGTTGACATGAAGGACAACACAGCGGATCCACTCACGAAAGCCCTCCCCCATACGCAGTTTAAGAGACTTTTTGGAATGTTGGGTATGAAATACTACAACAAGTGGCCTCAGTGCAAGTGGGAGATTGTTAGGAATATGTATGCCCTAGAGGCTATTATTGTATGATATAGTGGATACTTAGACATATATATAGAGCACATTCTTGCTTGATATGATAGTATGCTATCCGGTTGCTCTTTATCTTAATATGTACACTTGTATTATTATACAGTCTCTCTAATACATGTTGATAAAGCCCTTAAGATATTTGCTTGACTACCAGGACTATGATACAGATCATACTACTGGGACTTGTGTAGTCCACAAGCACATCCTTTAACTGTTCCTAGTTGAGGAAGTATCGAGACAGGGCATCGATATTCCAGAGTAGATTAGTGTGTACATTTTATGACCCTGTAGAAGGCGATGGTTGATCCCATAACCATTAGTGTTTGACATCAAAGATTGTACACAGGTGCTCATTAGAGAATGGGTACACCGAACAGGACTCGCCGAGAACTCCTAGATGGTACCATACCTATCGTCAGATAGCAGTTCTCTGGTGACACTGGTACAGGTTAGTCTGTAGAACCGAGAACGTCATAGTGTCTTGTGTGGTTTCCCACTGTGCTTTGATTTCCTCCCTACCACGGCTCAAAGGAGTCGTGCAAACAGGGGGATTTTGGGTACAGTCCTGAGTCATATGGAGGCAGTGAACGATAGGAGTGGTTTCGTCTCTCCCGGTATAGGGAGTTGATGTTGCGCTATGCTCGATTGGCTATAACAGTAAGTCCCTGGTCAGGGCTGATGAGATTTGCTAGTAAATGTTATCAGTAGTTTCTCAAACCGTTATGAGCCATACATCGGTATGACTTATCAAGTTACTGGGGTCTGACGATTCCACCGCTAGAATTGATATGCGAAATATCAGACGAAGAGACCAGACTGTACGATAAGTGTTACTTATAGGCTTCATGAGAGTTTGGACAAGCTTGCTTTTTGATCTTCTATTCGCTCAATACCCGGGTAGCCGTTACGTCCAGTTAGTACCGCTGACGGCTTGTAGGTAACAGATGTGATCATTACCTACTACTGGCATATTGACGAGTGTTTAGAGTCCCGCATAGAGGTTTCATAGTTCAAGCGAAACGAAGTAGGGCACATATGCTGATATGCGCAGGAGCCTGATTAAATACGAGTATGTGATACTGTATTCTAATCTGGTGTCATATGATATCGGTTAGGTTATATGTGATATAACCGGATTATTGAATCAAGTGTTGATTTGAAAATATGATATACAGATAAAAGATATTAGTCGGTAATATGTGATATAACCGGATTATTGAATCAATTGTTGATTTAATAATATAATATATATTTATATTTGATATAATTATATATTAACTAATATTATTGCTCACTAATTATTATTCTCTTAATATATATATATATATATATATATATATATATATATATATATATTGGATTTTCTATTTTAAGAAAATAAAAAAGATGAGGTGGAAAATAAGAGATATTTATGGAATAGGTGAGGCGTGGCTTTTTCTTTAGTTTATTCATTTGTTGTCACTATTGAAGCATGGTTCTAATATATTAATTGATAACATTGGATTCTTCAATAAGTGAGGTAAAGAAAGAAGCCATTCTTCAACATTTTCCTTGAGCTCATTTCACACACTCTCTTGCTCTCTTCATCTTCTTCCTCCAAAAAGCCCTAATCCTCACATGTTTTGTGAACCCTGTTTTCCTCCAATAAAAGAGCAAAGCTCTGTTCAAAATTAATGAGGCAACGCCTCACATGTCCTCCACAAGGGCGCCAGCACCAGAGCCAATCTTATAGGATTAAATCTTATGGTGGCGCCTCACGTGCTCCTCACGCGGGCGCCAGTGTGTAAAGGACAAAAGAATCTATGAAATGAAATAACAGTTAAAACTCTCATATAGCACCACACGTACTCCTCACGTGGGCGCCAGTGTGCAAAGCACAAAAGAATCTATTAAATAAAAGTTAAAACTCTCAGGTGGCGCCTCACGTGCATAACACATGAGCGTCGGCGCCAAGGTAAAATTAAATTCTACTCTCTGTTAAACAGAGCCGTTGGATCAAATATCCAACGGAGATGATAAATCATCAAAAATGCAGAATTAAATCCTGTCGGGAGAAAACATTCCCCAAATCTTTTTTAAAAAATAAGAAAGATACCTTTGGTTGGATGATAGAATAAAATTCTATTTTGGGATATATTCCCTCAATCTTTCTAAACAAGAAAGATTACCCTCTGTAAAACAGAGAATCCTTGGATTAAAAATTCAATGGTGGTTAAAAATCACTATTTCACAGAATAAATCTCTACATATGGGAAAATATTTTCCCAATCTTGTTAAAAAAACAACAAGAAAATATTTTCCGTAAAACAGAAACCCTTGGATTAAAGATCCAATGGTGGGTAAAATTCACCAAATCAATTGGAATATCTCAATGAGAGATTTCCTCAAAGCTAATTAACAAATTGCCTCTACTATATAAAGAACCCGAGATTTCAAGTCTCATATAGAGAAAACCCCCCATAAGCTTTACAGAAAGCTTCCAAAACAAAAGAGAACTCATTTCTCAAGAAAAGAAGAAGAGCTTCATTCTCGAAACTCCAGGTAAATAAAAGAGATCAAAATATCTCTACAATACCACATCTAAGGATTTAACCCTTTCAAAAGAACTTAGTTCTTTCTCTGGATCTGTGATCCACAAGACAAGTCTCCCACAAGTTGAGAATTTAATTCTCATCGGGAAGATCTTGCTCTTGAGAATCAAATATTCAGAGGAGAATATGGATACAGGAACATAAAAATCATGGAGTCCATAATACTCCAAGAACTTAGTTTCTTCAAATCAAGAACTTAGTTCTTCTTTTTTAAAATAAAAAACAACCAATCTAAGATCCTCAAAATAATGATCTTGGTGATCGTTAATGGTCAAAATACCATTAACAGAGATTTAAGTTCTCTAAAAATATCAACAGAGATTAAATCTCCATATAAAAGAAACTAGTGCCTCACGTGTTTCCTACGTGGGCGCCCCTCTTCAACAGCGCCTAACGCCTCATGTGCTTCTCACATGGGCGCCACATAAAGAGTGCTTAACACTTCATAAATAGCCAAAACGGCCGAGTGCTTAGCATTTGATTGGGCAGCGCCTAACGTCTCACGTGCTCCTCACGTAGGCGCCACAAAAATAATAAGATAGGCTGAGTGCTTAGCACTGATTGGGCAGCGCCCAGCGCCTCACGTGCTCCTCACGTGGGCGCCACCAAAAAGAAAAGAAGAAAGAAAAGTGTCTAGCACTTCATAAACAGGCAAAGTAGCAGAGCGCTCAGCGCTCATTGGGCTGAGCCCATAATTAGATACTTCACATGACACCCATGTGAGTGTCAGAGCGTCAAATAAGTGTTTGGCACTTTTGCATAAAAAGAAAAGGGCTGAATAAACAGAGCCCAAATAAGTGCTAAGCACTTTTTGAATAAAAAGAAGAAGAAGAGTAAGCAGACTAAAACCCCAAATTGGCTAAGCCCCTCTTGAGTCAATTGCAGCTGAGCCCAAATGCTCTATTGTTGGATCTCAACTAAGATTTGATGATCCTTAAATGTTGCTAAGTTGATCTTAGTCTCAAATAAGACTAACGAATTCTTAGTTAAAAATAAATTGATCTCAAACGCTCATATGTTTAAGTTGATCTTAATTTCAAACTAGATTAACGGTTCTTAAACCAAAAAAAACATTCTTAAACTAAATGAACATATAACCTAAGTTCAAAACCCAAAACCCAGTCTTAGCCCAAATTGGCTAAGCTTATGTTTGTGATATCCAAAGCGATATCCAAACCGATCTTCACCCTATACCTCCTAAGATAATCTCAGTCTCACATATGACTAACGATCCTTAGGTCTATCACCCCCTTTCCCTCAAATACGGGATTTGGTTTAAGGGTAAATCTCTTCACACCTCTGATACATGTCCTTGTAATTCCTCAACGTCTTCAAAGAGGTGGCGGGTCCCGACGACCAAAAACTTCTTTCGATTGATGCACTTCTAAATTGACGTGCACGCCTCAAATTGGATCGTGCCCCAAATTGGGCACATTCCATATCACCATTGTTCAGTTCGTCACGTAACAAATATACATGCGCGCAAGATGGATAATGGACCAAAATTTCCTTAAACTAATATTTGCCCCCAAATACGGCGATAATGGACTGAAATGTCCCTAAACTAATATTCGCCCCCAAATACAACGATAAATGACCAAAATGTCTTTAAACTAATATTCGTCTCCAAAATGGTGATAAAGGACCGAAATATCCCTAAACTAACATTCACCTCCAAAATGGCGATAATAGACCGCGATGTCCTTAAACTAAAATAATCGAGCCTAAATGCTTATATTTTTAAGCTGATCTTAATCCAAACCCAAATCTAAAAATATACGGATTGGGACTAATTCATGCCCTACGGGCGACGACATAAATTAGTTTCCGTACATAAATTAGTCTCCGTTCATCTTCGTTCAAGGAAGGACGCATTTGACCCCAATGTGACAGTGGCTCTAGCTAAGGCTGCCAGCGATCTAAATGATAGATCTTCTTCTTTTCTAGCAGAACATTCGAAACCAACAAAACACACGACACGAAGTGAATCCGGAGAAGGAGAAAGTGGTTATCGCGATGCGGTAACGTAATTAACTGCAGGGGCTTGCGCCTGCAGGGAAGAGCGTCCCCACAATCAAAAACCCCTCATAAAACGAGGGGGAATCTGACGAAGTCCGCTACAAAAGCCGCATCCGTCCAAACCTCCGATATACGGTGCCATAAATCAACTTGGCATCGTTGGAGAGGTGGACGGATAAATCCAAATAGCAACTGCCCCCAGAATTCAGGCCAGACGTCCCAACGTCCCGGTCTGTCTTTCGGCGGTGAACAGATTCTGGCACGCCCAGTGGGACCTTTTTCTCTTTCCACTCCACACTTCATGTGTCGTTTTCGCGAACAAAATTGTGGTTCGCTATGGTTGCCCTTAGATTCGAGGTACTAAGATTTGGTGTCTTTTTCTTGTGCAAAAGAAGAGAACATCAATGGCTTCCAACTGCACAACCTGCGACAGCAACTCCCGCTCCACCCAAACAGGAAGAGTGACTTACGGGCCCAATGCGGACTCCATCTTTTCAATGCCGATGGGGAAGGTAAATCAAGCTACTACCGGATTGTTCTTCGGGACCATGCTGCCACCAATGAGCGTCGGTGCCTCAACGCCGCAACCCAATGTTCCCAAGAAGTCGGTCTTCCACCGACTGATCACCGCAACGGCTCCTCTCAACGAGCGATCCAAAAAGGGGGTCTCAGCTTTTAATAGACCGAGCCAAAGCTCAAGCGGGCCTACAAAGAAGTCCGTGATTCCCGAAGGGGCTACCCCAAAAATGATAGCCCTCCTAATTCCTGCTGCAAATGAATCCTTCAAAATTGCATCACCAGTCTGGCGATCGGTCTTCGAGAGGCCGACCGTCTCTAATCAAATCTTTCCAAGGACGTCGGTCTTTAACAGGCTGGCAACTACTGGAGCTCCTCAACAAAACCAGGGACAAGCTGCAACCGCTTCCGAAATCGAGGTGGTCCCTTCAGCAAGGTACGCTCGACATCACCACTGGCGTCGAGTAAGAAAAGCCGGGGACAACTCCCCGTCTAGACTTACCTCACCAGCTCCAATGGTGGAAGTCGATACTGTTGTTTCAACCATGAACAGCTTTGAACCGCTGAAGAGGGTGCGCAAAAACTTCTCCACAGCGGTACTGAAGAAATCATCTCCTCCTGTTGAGGTCCCTATGCTGGAAAAGCAAGAGCGGCCCCATCAGCGGCTCTCCTCCCAAATTCACAGAGTCTGGTGAAATGTCCAGAACTCTGTGATCGACGAAAACTACTCCCGCCGTCCGAAGAAATCGAAGGCTCAGCAAAAGAAAGATCATACCTCCGTCATACAGCAAGGGGCTTCTTCTACAGAGGTGCCTGTCATAACGGCTCCTTCAACTTCGACCTCCCACAAAAGGACGAGGCCAGAAAAAATCCCACTGCCTGCGGAAAATTCCAAAGGCGCTAGACCCAAACGCTCCAAGTCTGGGAGCATGATCGTGCATATGGTTTACATGGCTTACGGAAAAGAAGAAAGCCGTATTTCCTTAGGTCACCGGCCGCAAACTCGGTCGCTGACAAAAGCTCAGGAGAAACAACAAAAGCTCCAAGATATGCTGACCAAAATGACAGCAATCACCGGGCAGAAAGAAAGTCCGAAACCAGAATCTTAACAATGCCAAGAGCAGGAGACCGATATAGAGTTCCTGCGAAGGGAGCTTGAAAGAAAAGACAAAGAAGCTGTTGAGCAAGCCGCCAACATAAAGCAGATGGTGCTCTTGTTTCAGGACATGGTTGGAATGATAATCCAGCCAGAACCTCCAGCCGATGATCCGCCGATAATCATCAAGGATGACAGAGGGGAAATATCAAACCCTCTTCCGGCTCTATCAGTGGCCAGGATGGAAACGATCTCCAAGGCTGCTCTTGATGATTACATCGCTCAACAAATACGAGCTCATTAAGCGAATGAAGCGGCCGGCCAAACTGCCAGAACTGGGCGACCGTATCCAGGATGGTATGACCAAATCAAGTACCCGCCTGTATATACGATCCCCAAGTTCCATGTGTATAAGGGGACAGGCAACCTACACCAGCACGTCGCGCAGTTCAGAGCTCTGTGCGGCAACACTGGAGGTGACGACAAACTGTTGCTTTGCCAGTTCGTTGGCAACCTGTCAGAGATAGCCTTTGAATGGTACTCGGAGCTCCCAAATGACTCCGTGAGGACATCCACAGAAATGGAACTGCTGTTCACACAGCGGTTCGCCAGCGCAAGCGAGTGCACCCCAATCACGACAATGATCAATGCCAGGGTAAAGTCAGGAGAAACCTGGGTCAAATATGCGATCCGGTGGCGGAACCTGTGGTCAAAGTGCGAACAACGCATCGAAGAATCACCCACCGTGGGCATGTTCATTGGGACCTTAGATCTGCAAACGACTGTGTCCCAGTTCATGACGTTCTTCAAGACGACGACCTTCTAGGCTCTAATCGATAAGCTAGCCTAAATGGACCAGATGGGCCATGGACTTTCCTCCTTAAATAAGGACCCTCGAAACGCCAAGGGTAAAGGTAAAGCGGCCTTCATCACTAACACTCAACAACAACCAAGCGACCCAAAATCGGCGGCTCGCTAAAACAATGCACGTCCATGCCTATCCCTGGAAGAAAGGCTAGACAGCGCATACTCGTTTCCCTGCGATAAAACGAGGAGACTATTTGAGTTGGCAATGCGCAACAAACTCATCACACTGTCAGACCTACGGAGTCCACCGCAACCTGATGACGTCAACAACCCCAACTACTGCTCCTATCACAGAATGGTGAGCCACCCAATTGAGGATTGCTACGTTTTCAAGAACTGGGTCGAGGTCCGGTACCAACAGGGAAAATTCATGCTATCTGAGAACTGGATAGTGAACCCACCTCAGAAGCACACTCCCAAAAAGGTGGATGCACCGGGGGCATCATGCTCGCTTGTGGAAGAAACTCCATGGGAAATCATTCTTTCAACAAAGACCAAAAGAATGCTGAAGGATCTACATGCATGTCCGGCGGTTAGGTGGAAGAGCCCACTTGAATCTGAAATCATCGAAGGGATGCTGAAACTGCGTCCCATACTGAAAGTTGTTGACGAAGGGCAAAATCCCAAAGTCAAGCCATCAAAGTCTTCAAAGAAAAAGAAGAGGACCAAGAAGCCTGTGCAGCCTGCCGAGTATGACGACAAGCGCACAAACATACAAAAGTACATTGACGCGATGGAAGAGTACAACCAGAAGGCGCGGACACTATTCACCCTCGAAGAGTTCCTCGAGTATATTCTTGAGAATGAAAATAGTGACAACGATGAGGAAAATGACTCATCAGAAAAAACTGAAGACTATGTAGCGAGTTGCCACATGGTCTCCCATTCGTTGTTAAATGGCGAAGAAGCTCCCTCAGCGTCAGAAAACAATGCAGAGGAACTGGGGGCAGATGCGGCGCTAAAGTCCCCGGAACTACCAGAAGAAGACCTGATCGATAGGCTGTTAAACGAAGCCTTTCGAAAAAGCAAAACTGACCGAGAATGCGAAACAGCCATATACGAAAAGGCTAAGTGTTAGGTCAGAATGAAGAAGCTGCGGTGAGGATGAATCGTAAAGTACTCCAACCAAGCCGGAGCACACCTGCTACAAATAAGAGCAGGATCAAGGCAGAGAAGCAGTTTGCCAAAACCCTGTCAAGGGGAATGAAGCTGCCACCTCTCATGGGAAGCTCTCCCGGGGTCATACGCCTCGACGGAGAGGATTCACATCCAAACTACTGTGTAACAACTCCAATTTCTATGTATAGAAAATTCATGTACAATTGGGGTATTTGCAAATCCTGTGAATGCTATAAGTATTTGTTTTGATTTAGAACAGCAAGAAAGCACTTGTAGATCATTGGTAAATCCTTACACTGCTGTGACGTAGCCTCTGTGTTCGAATACCATCAGCCACATTATCTTTTTGTTTTAATTTCTTTTAATCGTTTTAGAAGCCCAAGAGTCTTCACATGCACAACACGTAAAACCAAGAGTCACACTCAAAACAAACAGATACAAATTAGTATTCAGACCGTCAGGGACATGTGGCCCCAATCCAAGCCCCCACCTCCATGATCGGACCGGCAAGAATTGATCTGGGGCCGGCGCCGCCGGATTTTCAAAGCCCAAACCCAAAAATTTTCTTTTACCCTAGACCTTTGGACTCCCCCCATAACTCCAGTATTGCTTATTTACTCTGCACCTGTACAGAGAATTATATAACCCTTCAAATTCCATTTTAATGCAAAATTTTAATGCAATATTCATCACCCCCTAAATCCTAATGTTTCCTATAAATACCACTCCATTTCACACCCCTACTCACTCACAAATCCCTGCCAAAACTCTCAAGAATTCCCAAGTCTTATATTGTGCAAGTGGAGTTAACGAAAGGCGAAGCTCCGACGAAGTTCCGACAATGATATGAGGAGTTTCGGCAACGAAACGAAGCACCGACGAATTCTAGACTTCCTTCTACCTCCCCTCTCATCAAAGCTAGTAAGTCCCTATTTCTCTTCTTTTCTCTATTCTAAAAACTTTCAGAAACTAAAACCCGACGGAAGCGGAGTTAGTCCGACTTCCGATTCGGTTTTTCCTTTAAAAACTATACTTTTCTTAATCAAGATAACTTCATATTCTTACATATTGCTTAAAAAACATTAACAAAACCATTAAATCAAGTTTCGCCTCAAAATAATCATTTTTGTGACAATTATCGCATTTTTACATAAGAATACCACATACTATTCATCTCGACAATAAAACCTTTATACCTGCTATACCTTTAGATATTTCACGAGGTAATGACCTACCTCATCACAACACACATCTCTATCATAGCACGGTTGATTTTGGGACAACAGAATACGGGAAATACGATTTACAAATAAATACCCTAAACTTATAAAACGTTTTCTATACAAAAGTGTATTAATCATTTCCATGCAAATGCGCCTCTACAACCCATTTTGGGGACCCTATTTGGGATGGTGCGGATTATCGCACATCCTCGGGCTTAGTGGAACGAGATGCAGACCTCCGCAGGGAGCATTCGATCTCGATGGAATTTTTATACATTTTTCTTTAGAAAATGAGATTTCTACAAGAAAATAAATAAATTATTTTCATTAAATATATATATATAACTATTATCAAAATATCTATTTTAATTATATAAACATTCCAAGTTTTCTAAATCAAAGGAATCACTATTACATGAAAATACCATCCAAATACAACACAAGTACAATATTTTAAGAAAATACCATATACTATCAAATTAGGTTCTATTCACTTGAAATTTCACATTTATAAAATATACATCTATGAAAACCCTAAATACGATAATTAAATACTTGAGGTGTATTTGAAATTATGCCAAAACTATTTTTATATAAAACCCCCTCAAGTTATATTAAATTACAATAAGGACCCTAGTAAACATAGGTTTAAGCAGGACCAGTCTCTTGAGCCTCAGAGAGCCGGAGATATGGGTGCTTGCCTATCTAAGGTAGACAACCGAACAAATGGTGTTATCGATACGGTAATTGTCTTGGAAAAAGACACAAATCCTGTCGTCCATATGCAGCAGTTACCGATAACATCAAAACCTAATTCAGGACTTCAATTTTTTTTCTAATTGTCTGACTCAGACTGAGTCTAAATATAATCAATCCGACTTGAATGTGATTCAAGTATGAAACCACAATTCAATATGAATCCATATATTCAATCTATTCAAGCTATTCAATCTATACAACTTGACTGAACCGAACCATGGATATACTCTATTTACATGTACATCCATTCCATTTACTGATATCATGGTTTCAGCAAGTCATCCATATACAATCAACAATACAAGACAATATAATACAATCAATACAAACAATACAATCAAGATATCACGGGGTTTATAAGGGATAGATTGGTACGGAAGGTGTTAGAAGTGGCACGAGATTGCAACCATAAGACACCTAACCTGAATCTCCATTGTCGTTGTACCGTGGCTGAACGGTTCCTCGTACTCCGTATACCTTAGTCTCCGGGATAGTGAGACTCCTCTCGTATACACTGGCACTTTCTGTACCAAGCTACAAACAACAGCGTTAACAATGTAATACAACTTTAAAAGTTACATTCTCTTATTTTGTCTCTTCCTACTTTTGGGACTTACCGAGCGATTATTCGCTGACGACATTACTTTTCTTCTTTCTTTAGAATGTTGTCAAGTGGATCGGACCTATTGGAGACAGAGCCCACCAGCGAGGATTTGGATCAGCTAGCCTTTGACCCGGAGCTCTAGTTTACTTGTACATTTCATTTTCATTTTTGTTATGCCATTATTTAGGCATTACTTTCAGTACATGCATTTTCATTTCAGTTGTATTGTAAAAGAATGTTAATAAATAAAGTTGATGTTCAGTTACATTTTGTCTCTTGTGTACATTTTATTTTATATTGCTTAGATACGCTTAGTGTATTTACTTCTGAGTAAATACGTAGCGGCCTCGTCGCGGCCTCAGCCCGTATACTGGGAAGCGAGGCGTGACATACTGCCTATATCATCGGAGGGTCACTCACCCTACCGAAGAATACAATGCCTTCAAGAAATGGTGGCAAGGATACGTTGCCCATCAAAAACACTTCAAGAGGATGAAGCGCAAAGCTCGTCGACAGCAAAAAGGTACGACAAGTACATGTAAAAAAACGACTGGCAACTGTCATATGGTTGATACCGGTCCGAAAAGGAAAACACCCCAAGTTCTTACCTTCGGGAGCAATTCTGAGGAAGAAATACCCCTCAGCCCTCTCTTCAAAGACCCCACCTCCGAAAAAGAAGTGGAGGAGAAAAAATGCTAGAATATTCAGCTACGTAACCGCACGCTGCCCAAGAAGAACCTTGGACCTACAAACAAAGGTTCAAGCAAAAAAGACAAAGGGAAAGCAAAAATCCCTGAGGAAATTGCCCTCAACGGTGGAGTTGTCAAAGAGCTCACAGTGAAGGATCCACCTAAGGAAAATAAGGTGGATTACAACGTCCTGGCACATTTGAGGAAAATACCCTCACAACTGAGTATATTGGATGCTCTCCTCTTGTCCAAAAAAGCACGAGAGTCTCTGATCAAGGTATTACAAGAGCCCGATCAGTTCCAAGCTTTCCTTGTATAAGAGAAGATAAAGGATGAGCTGGCGGAGGTTTACACAGCTGACGTTACATTCAGCGATGAAGACCTCCTCCTTGGTACGTGCGAGCATAACCGTCCATTATACGTCACCGAGTACTTCCACGACATCAAGATAGCAAAAATCCTTGTCGACAACAGATCCTCCGTCAACCTTCTCGACGTGAAAGTGCTGAAGGAGATTTGCATGAACGTTCAGCACTTGGCTCGGGACAAAAATACCATCTCCGGGTTCGACTCACAATCGCCACGGACGCTTGGGTCCGTAATTTTGACGTTACGCTTCGGGTTGCTCGTCACTGACATTAAATTTCACGTCATTGACGCCAAGACTTGCTATAACGTTTTGCTCGGCAGACCCTGGCTGCATGATTACAACGTCATCCCTTCTATATAACATCAGTGTATAAAGTATTTCAAGGATGGTTTGGAATGCACCGTCATAGGGGAGCTGAATCTATTCTCCGTAAATGAGGTTCGGAAATATGAAGACGCAAAGTACTTCCTACCAGACTTCAAAGACACGGAAAGATGTCATAATCCGGAGGATGAACAGAAGTCCATCGCCACTATCCCGATCTTTGAGAGCGATTCCGAGAAAGATGAAGAAATAGTCTACTCGGGGCAACCCCAGAAAGAAAACAACAGGCCCGGACCATCGACCCCTATTCTGGTCTTTGGCAGCGACTCTGAGGATGAGGCTAACGCCATTTTCTCCATCCGCCCATCAGTGCAAACCCTCGCCGGAGCGAATTAGAGTCTACAAATTACAATGGCTCCGCCTCGGCATTATAAGGAACATGATGCACTCGATACATACAGCATACAGGAACTACAGACTTTCTACGTGCCTCCCAGGCGAAGAGGTGAAAAGGCGATCCTCTTTTACCAATCTACGGAGACCGGAGTAAAGAAAGAAGTCTAGCACGGTGCCAAAAATGCACTTGATAAGCTTCAACCAATCTGTTTGCCAAGATACTACGCGGAGGGATTGAAAAGGCTATTAAGATGCTAAGGTGTACCCTTCGAACAAACTGTTCGACAAGCCCACTTCTACAAAAAGATTTGGGATATCCCTGGGACCCAGTGAAAGATGCCCAATGGGAAGATGGAGACAACCGGGCTCGGATACGTTCGATCCAAGAAACGGGAGCGATTCCACAGCTGCCACGTCATAAACAGCTCCGGTGAAGAAGAGAACGCTCTTCCAAATAGCTGTGACATTGAAACAGAGCGAAATCACGCTCTAAGAACATTAAGTCCGTCGTTCGAAGAACAAGTTGACAAGCTAATAAAAAAAGTCGGGATAACCATATTTGTGAAATAGCTTTTTATGAAAAGGCCAGAACGCAACGTCTCAATCAGCATTCTGCGGAGAAAGATGTCTACAATGCCTTTCATCCTCAACCAACTGTACGTTCTCGCCACGAGGGAAAATCCGAAAATAGAGGCAAAAACAAAGTGACGAACACAAACAATGCTCGAAAACAGAAAAACGGATCGAAGAAGCCGTGCAATCGAGGAAAATTCGATTGGAACCCGTCCTTTATAAAGAAGATGGATAAGGAATACTCTTTCCCTCAAGACAAGACAAGGAAAATATTTAACCTTGTCATGAAGCACCAAATGGTGACGCTCCCGGAGTCTCGGCACCCCGAACAAATAAACAAGGTCCATACCCGGATTATTGCTCCTACCATCGAGCCATAGGTCATCCTCTTGAAGACTGCTTCACCTTCAAAGACTGGGTCGAGGACCAGTATCAACATGACAGGTTCACTTTATCCAACAGCTGGAGGGTGACCCCGCCGCAAAAGCATGAGCCAAAAAGGACCTATACCGCAAGGGTAGGACCAGCTCAACATGAAGAATGGAAGCGAACATGTACCTACCACGTGATAACACTCTCAAAAGAGGGAGGGCACGAGACGATAGATGACCCCTTCAAGTGCTTCGCAAATGAAGACGAGGACGAGGTGATCTCAGAGTTTCCACCAGCACCAAAAGAGCTGGAAGACGAGATACATACTACGGCGGACAACCTGAGGAAAATTGACCTAGGGACGGAAAATGATCCGAGGCCAACGTTCGTCAGTGGGCTACTATCTGAAAAATAGGTAGTCACATTAAAATACATGCTCATGCAATTTAAAGACTGCTTCACATGGAACTATTTCGAGATGTCGGATCTAGATCCAAAAGTAGCGGTACATAAACTGGTCATATCGCCAGACATCAAGCCAGTCAAGCAAACGCCAAGAAGAATGCGTCTCGAACTCGAGATGAGTATCAACACCGAAGTCAAGAAACTAATTGACTCCGGCTTCATCCAAGAAGTTCAATATCCCGACTGGATCGCCAACATCGTTCCAGTGATGAAGAAAAATAGGACGGTGCGCATCCACGTGGACTTTCGGGACCTTAACAAAGCCTGCCCGAAGGATGACTTCCTAGTACCAATTACTAAGCTGATGATTGATAACACGTCTACCCATGAGGTCTTCTCCTTTATAGATGGATCTTCTGGGTGCAACCATATAAAAATGCATCCTGAAGACCAAAAGCATACTGCCTTCCGGACTCCACTGGGCATATTCTGCTACAAGGTGATGCCTTTCGGTTTAAAGAACGCCGGCGCTACCTACCAGAGGGACATGATGAAGATCTTCGATGACCTCATCCATGAGATTGTCAAATGCTACATCGACGACCTGGTGGTGAAGAGCAAGTCTTACGAGGAACATTGGGAACATCTTATCGTAGTGTTCCAACGTCTTCGGAAGTACAATTTGAAGATGAATCCTCTGAAATGTGCGTTCGAAGTTTCCTCAGGCAAATTCCTAGGATTCATCATACGACACCGGGGTATCGAAATCGATCCCTCAAAGATCAAGGCGATTACGGAAATGCCCACGCCAAGGACCCTCAAACAGTTAAGATCCCTTCAAGGAAAGCCCGCATATATCCGGTGGTTCATATCCAACCTCTCCGGAAAATGTCGTCCCTACAGTCATCTGATGAAGAAGGGGACCTCGTTTGTCTGGGATCAAAAGTGCCAAAATGCACTAGACGGAATCAAGCAATATCTGCAAAATCCACCGGTACTGACCGCTCCGATTAAGGGAAAACCCCTCATCCTATTTACAACGGCCCTTAAGGGTTCTCTAGGCGCGTTATGGGCACAGGAGAACGACCAGGGAAAGGAAAGAGCTTTGTATTATTTGAGTCGAGTTCTCTTGGGGGCAGAAAACAACTACCCCCCCATCGAAAAGCATTGTTTAGCACTAATCTTCGCGATAACGAAGCTCAGACACTACGCCTTGACACATAAGGTCCATCTTATATCAAAGGTGGATCCTCTCAAATATCTAATGTTGAAGGCCATACTAACGAGAAGGCTCGCCAAATGGACCCTCTTCCTGATGGAGTTCTCGATAACGTATCGACCCCTCAAAGCAGTGAAAGGCCAGGCCATTGTTGACTTCCTTATCGAGCATCCGATACTAGCCGACTCTCCCTTAAATTGTGGGTTGCCGGATAAACATGCGTTCGACACAATCAAAAGAGAAAAGGAAGAAAGTGATTCCCAATGGGAACTCTACTTCGACGGAGTATCTTCCTTGAAGAGGCGAAAGCAAAACACCCCTATAATCAAAGCCGGAGTGGGCCTTATCTTCGTGACACCGCAAGGAAGGATACTGCGTTACGCTCTTTCCATAACAGAGCCAAGGACTAATAACGAAGCTGAATATGAGGCTTTGATAGCAGGTCTCGAGATCACTGTCGACATGGGAATGAAAGACCTCCTCATATATGGAGACTCCCAGCTGATCGTTAGCCAAGTAAATGGCGACTATCAGACGTGCAAGCCAGAGTTGATAAAATATGGTGAAAGAGTGCAACAACTGTTGACACAAATCCCCTCCTACATCCTAAAGATTATACCGCGTGCAGAAAACAGCAAAGCGGATGCGTTAGCCAAATTGGCTAAGGAATTAGCCAACGAAGACCTCGATGACGTAAAGATCATCGTGCAAAGTCCCAGGATCCTCGTGCCAACAGATATATTCTCGGAAGACTTAACAGAGCTATCCGAAGGAAAAGAAGCGACCGAAAAAGTAGCCCTTCAAATAGGGGATGAAGAAAAGGTCATCGACTGGAGAGAAGTCTTCATAGACTACTTCAAATCTCGACGAACGCCCGAAAGTGCGTCGTATCAACATCAGCTCATGAAACGAGCTATGTCCTTCGCCTTCGTCAATGATACTCTATACAAAAGATCGTTCGGCTGTCTATGGCTAAGATGCCTGGGGCCAGTGAAGGGTCCCGGCAGCGCCCCGGCCATCGAAACGCGGCCAAAATGCGGAACAAAAATTTATTAAACCGACGCTACCGCTACCCGAATTCCGAATCGACCTTAAACCCTAAACTAGCAAATAAAACTAAGAGTTAGAATTGTTATACCGAGATGATCCAAGTCCTTCGGTCTTCATTCCAAGTTCCTAGTAGTTCTTTGACGAAGTTTGATTGTCGGTCTTCCTCCATCTCCGATGATCCACCAGAGGGAAACGGCGCAAGCTCCAGCTCGACGAACGAGACAACCGACGCTCCAAACTTGCTAACGATGGAGAGTCGAGGTGTAAGGAAGTGTCACTATAATTTTCTCTCTTTCTTTTTTGCTTATTGAGCAAGAATAGAAGATGAGTGAGGAAAAAGCTTTGGCATGAGCAAAGAATGGCTTTGTATTTGTGAAGTATGAGAGAGTGAGAGAGGCAAGCATATAGTGTAATGTCATGAGCCAAATGAAAAATGAATCCCCCTCAAAAAATATGGCCGGCCCCCTCTCTCTCTCTAATTATGAAAATCTCAATTTTCTTTTTACAATTAAACAATACAGACCATTAAACAAAAGTGCACCATACTTTGCACCATGCCTCAAAACCATACCTCCTTTCCACCTCATTTCCCAAATAATTTTCAATAAAGAAAATCATTAATGAGGTGGCACCTTCTAGAAGCTATTCCGTATAAAATACGGAATACTTTCCGGTACATGTACCGAAATACATATACGCGTATTCGTACCAAAATACGAATAGCCGAGAGAGAAAACTAATAGTGAACAATAATAATAGAATACGTATATACAAATACATATATAAATTATTAAATCAAAACCTGATTTAATAAACTGGCTTAATCCTAAGCCGCTAGTATTATCAACCGTCTAATTAAAGTCTGTGCAGCAAGTGCACATATTTAATCGGACATTTGTATGTATCAACATACCTCATGTACACCATATCGCCTGAACCGTGAAAACCCTCTGTGTGGGACTCTAAAGACTCATCAATACACTGGAAGTGGGTTTAACCACAAGCACGTCAGCGGCACTATCTGTACGTAATGGCTACCCAGGTATTGAGCGAAAGGGAGGCCGACGAGCAAACTCATCCTGAACCCCTACTGAGCCTGTCAGTGACAATATCCGCACAGTCCGGTCTGTTCGTCTAAGAGTATCGTATATCGAGTCTAGGGGGGTGGATAAAGTCAGACCCCCAACAACGCGATATTTAGTGTCGGCATGAAACCCATCACCGCCTGAGAAACTATCGATCCTGGATCGGTAGTTCTCGTCCACCGTGGCTACGGATTTATGGTGATGGCCATCCGTACACAACGCGACATCAACCCCCAATACCGGGAGAGACGAATCCCCGACGATCCGATCACTGCCTCCATATGGCTCGGGACTGTACCCAACTAAAACATGTTTGCACGACTCCTTTGAGCCGTGGTAGGGTAGTAATCAAAATACAGTGGGAACTCACACGAGACAAATGACGATCTCAGGTCGACAGACTAACCTGTACACATGTCACTTGGGAACTGCTATCTGACAATAGGTATAATACCAACTACCAGGTTCCCGGGGAGTCCGTCCAGTGTACTCATAACCTAATGAGCACCTGTATACTATCTTAAGTGAACAAACTAACACCAATGGCTTGTGAGACCTGGCCACCGCCTCTCGTCGGGGTCTCGATCAGTATACACTAGTCTACACTGGAGTATCGATGCCCGGTCTCGATACTCCCATGACTAGGGACATTTAAGGATGTGCTTATAGACCCCAGCTCCCACATATATGATCGCCATCAAAATGCTGGCAGTCAAGCAAGAATCCTATGGGTTTTATCAACATGATGATAAAGACAAACCAAATAGCATACTATCATCTTGAGTTAGACTGTTTTATCGGTATAGGTCCTCACTCAATCATCATGATCACAAGTCCGCGACTATGATAATTGCCTTGAGGGTACTATAGCCAACAATATCCCACTTGCACTTAAGGCCAATTATTACGATGTCGCATACTCACAGCCCGTGTGATACCGAACACCCAACTTCTCTACTAATCATTTTCGCAAAACCCGTTTGCGAAAATGATTGCGTTCGAGAAATAGCCTCAGTGAGTGGATCCGCTCCAATATTTCTTTCTATATTTCTCTATATCTCAACTTCGCGGAGAAGACTATCTCCCGAAATGAGCAATACCTGTCTCAGAATTTGTCTGGATGTCTGATGGGACCTAGTTCATAAATGAACTCCAAATCCAGCAAACCTCCTAGACAGTATCATCCACTGAATTTAATCGGTAACATGTGCTATGCCTTCCTCAGTATCCTCTTTGACCACCTGTCCAACATACTGTCCCTCAAAAGAGAGAAAACTATAACTCTGACAGTCACTCTGTCATCCAGGTCACCTTGGAAGCCTGAAATGGTAACCATCTCCAGAAGGAGGCTGCCGTTACCATATCGCAAGAACATCCATTTATGTTCAATAACTGCTTCCCAATGTTTCTCCAGGATTGGATTAATATATCTGCTTATTGCATCTAGTGCAAAAGCAATATCTGGTGTGGTACTTGATATTTCATGATTAACTCAATTGCTTAAGAAAATGATATGTTAATCATGTAGATCCCTCTTCCCGTTAGTCTGTAAGACACCTTTAGAGAGGTTGACTCTATCACCTGCAGGTACACCACCATGCCAGGAGTCGTCCATTCTAAAATGTCAAAGTACCCAGATTAGGATACTCCCCAAATCTAGATCTAAAACCATAGATCTAGTAACCAGAAACCTGATATTATATCCATAACCTATGTGGAGAAACAACTTTGTGATAAACACAGTATATACGATCGTAGTATAGGAATATCTCTTCCTATTAAGTGCATGTCATCCCAATACCTGGACATCACTCTCTACTACCTTCTTACAAGATCCATCTCCTATTCTGATGAGGTCAAAGCCTATAACTTTCACATCAAAATTAGATAATCTATTTCCGCTATACATGCTCTGTAAATAGACATAAGCTACTTGCCTACTATACTTCCGCTGCTCCCACTGACTACAACAACCCTCTGGCAGAGTCATATACACGTACACCTCTAAAGCTAGTTTAGAATGACGGTATACTCATCCTCCTGCCGGGTCTTATAGTCTAGAACAGCAGCAATGGCAAGTCTGGGTAAACAAGAACCTCCCTGTCACCGTTACTGAGAAGACCGAAGTACCTCTCAGGTGCCTGAGGTTACCCACCAAATCTGCGGAGTGGCTAATGGAACATCAAATCCAATTGAATCCTTAGGTTCTATTAAATTTCCAGTAATCGTTTGTGGTTCTGGAATAACTTCCAATTCTACCATACTCTCACTTCTGTTTTTCCGGAAAAAATCCATTTTACTAAAACTGTGGCGAGTCATGAACAATATAAAGATTGATCTTCCTGATGGTAGAAAATTAACCCTCGTCAAAGCCCGGGATAACCCACAAACAGCCATTACTGAAACGTGCCTTGAGCTTATCCGGATTCTGGTTTTAAGCATCAGCCGGACAACTCCCTATACCTTAACATCGTTAAAATATAAATCGATTCTATATATATCTAATATAGAAACAAAAGCACTAATCTAATTTGAACCAGATTCAAAAACATGCAGCTGTCTCCAGTGCATATCAACCAAATGGAAGGAGGCCATTCAGCATTACTCATCTAGGAGTGCATCCATATATGAGTAACCCGAAAGAGAAGCAAGTTCTCAAACCATTACTATAAACGGAATACCAAACACAAGTATCTACATCTTCGACTTCCTCGAAGAATCCTGATACTTCCAACAAATGGTTCTCTACTTTATTCTTATACCTATAACTTCTCAATATCTGGACTTTGCATTTCAACGAAATACATGTCCAGAACTGGAGAAATCATAAGTAAACATAATATAGTACGAGTACCAACCCCTTTTGTCCTAATGGACACTGGACAATATACAATACTTTGTATAAGTCTCCTGAGTTCAACAACTCAAACCCAGTGCGTCGTAGGTTGAAAAACTGTAGTATGGTTAAGAAGAATTACACCGCTATTGAATGCACCTTACCTAATCATCAACCGATATAGGTAAATGTCACAGACATAATATCAAAAAGATATATCTCACTTTATAAAAATGAACGTACAGATATATCAGTTTGAAATTGGTGCATAACAACGGATATTCAAAACCAAATATTTGCCATCCGGCAAAATCCAGATGATTTTTTCAAATATCACCAATTACAACGAATTCCGATATAATGAGGATCTAATCACCCAATTCCCAATATCTTACTCCCACTCACCATCCGCAATAACATGCAGATGTGAGAAACTGATCTGGTAAATAAATACCCTGGAGTTAGATTCCAATTGGGAAAATAGTTTTCAATTAATATCGCACAGTGAAACTGAAACATGAAAATGTTCCAAAAGGGTTAACTGGTATACCTAGTAACATCTCTTCCATTATCCTGAATCATGACAGTAACCATATACTTACCTGCTCTCACTACAATCCCTTTATTATGTCTTTACTTATTACCTTTGTACACCTCCTTTACGCTAATTGGTTTTCTTCATTCCCTACCTTTCGGCACCAGCCTAAGGTTTGAAAGAAGACTATCCAATAAGCGTAATAGGTGTACTCTCCTAATCCTAGGAGCCTGCGCAACCTGAGAGAAGGTAAAGAGAAAAGATATATGAATAATCCTATTCTTTTTCTCCTGAACCAGAATCCATCCTCGAAAAAGTTCCTTCGAGTTTGTATGTAACTATACGATAGATTTATCGAATGGAAGTGGATATCCGTAGTGATACGGAGTGCCCTAGAGAAATGCAAAGTGGATGTAGAAGTGGCAGGGGTATACCTGGTTTTGTCGTGAATGATGGTGATCGCATTTCCTTTGCCATTATTCTAATCCCTTTATATGTCTTTACTTATTACCTTCTGTACACCACACTTAAGCTTAATTGGTTTTCTTCCTTCCCTACCGTTCGGCACCTACCTATGGTTTGGAGGAAGACTATCCAATAAGCTCAATAGGTGTACCCTCTCCTAATCCTAGGAGCCCTCACAACCTGAGAGAAGGTAAAGGGAAAAGACAACCGAATAATCCTATTCAATCTCTCCAAAACCAGAATCCATCCCCGAAAAAGTTCCTTCGAGTTCGTATGTAACTATACGATGGATTTATCCAATGGAAGTGGATACTCGCAGTGATACGAGGTGTTCTGGAGAAAAACAAAGGTGATATAGAAGTGGCAATGATGTATGCGACACCGTGACATTCCATAAGCCAAAGTGTTTTAAAAAGGTTCGGTTAACGTGGTTCATGAGTTTTAGTCAAGGTCGGGTCATAGTCGCAGCCAGAGAGAGGGAGAGAGAAGAAACACTCAGCATGCACTCTAACCTAGATCAGAATGGTTAATCATTTTATCTAATCTGGATGGCTCCCACTGTATCCTCGAATTCTCCTCCAAACATAAAAGGAGAATTAGTCGGAATCACCCGAGGAGTATTCCTACTCATCAGTGGGAATCGGGATCCAACTATCATCGCATGATAACTTGATGGAAGCCACTCAAGTCATCACACTCCAGAAGGTATGCGCAACCCTGGCAAGTTTCCTGTATGTTTGAAACTCCCGATGTGATTTTTACCCCAAGCGGCTTATGACCTTGACTAGGTCAACATATCATAAGTCACAAGTCAAGTTCAACCCATCATTATCCTGGATTGATTAGACCCACCTGTACGAGCCCTTGACTAGGTCAACATGACTGTACGACTGTCCTAACCAATCGCATATCCATGCAACAGAAAAGTACTACAGAGCTACCGAACACTACGCCTTGACTAGGTCAACATACGTAGCACGAATACTAAGCAATACTCGTCTGAAATGACGGAGGGCTACGGCTGGTTTTTGGCGAAAAACCTTCTAACGTAATGAACTTGATATCGTTGAAGGAACCGAGTGGTTTTATAAATATATAGTAGCGAAAACTTTTGCTAAAGAGGTCACTCCCGGTGAAGGGATCTCGGCTCTTTCCCCGTCGAATGGGGTGCAGGATATCCCAAACTGAATACCACGATGCAAAGAAAAAATAATCGACTATAGTAAAGTTATTACGTTGACGCAAACTTTTACCCAAGGGGTCACTCCAGAAGAAGGGATCTCGGCCCTTGCCTCGTCGAATGAGGTGCAGGATATTCCAAAATGAATACCACGATGCAAAGCAAAAATAATCGACTATAGTAAAGTTGTTACGTTGACGCAAACTTTTACCCAAGGGGTCACTCCCGATGAAGGGATCTCGGCCCTTGCCTCGTCGAATGAGGTGCAGGATATTCCAAAATGAATACCACGATGCAAAGCAAAAGTGTACGTCTGTAATGTCAGTTTTTTAAAAAACTTGGTTCCAACAACATCATATATAGGTTTGTTTTATCCTTGCATTAATAAGAATCTATGCAGTCCTATCAATTAATCACACCAGAAAAGAACGAAAATAAAATGTACATATATGCCATCCGCATTCGCCACTGGGTCCCGTCATCACCCGTTAGGTTACTTAACTAACGACAGAGCGGGGACTGGACTAGCGCGGGTGCAAAACATATACAACATCTACTAATATATATAAATATATATATAACATTCGTCTCAAGCATGATAAAAAACAACATCACAGAAACATCATAGAAACATCACAGAATGGTAGATAATCTGGAGCCCCGGGTTTCACTTGAGCCGCAAGTGAGACCCGACGTTCCCTGTTGTGTGGATAGCCTGTGCAATGAAACCTAGACCCCTACGAGCGCGGCAAGTTACCTGCCAAAACCAGAAGTGAGGCAGCCCCCTTCAGCAACGTGAATGGACCACCCAGCACTTCACGGAATCCGGTAACTTGAGCACCCTTCCTGGGTCACCTATACCCCCTACGAGTGCGGCGAATAGCCCGCCAATTCTAGAGTAAGGTCCCCTCCATCCCAACGCTATGAGATGCGGACCCGTTGCCCTCTAGAATCCGGCTATTCGTGCACTCCACCTCGGGATAATCCTAGTACAGAAAATAAAATAATATACAAGGGTGACATCGACCTCAGCCTGGTCGTGCCCCAAAAGAATAATATACAAACTAGCAGTGACGGCAGTCCACATGTCGGACGCTCGCCCCGCAATATCAAATGTACAAATGAAATAAAACATTACTAACATTGCACCATAGCTATCCACCACGACGATCCAACCAATATCACAGCACAAACAAAACATCAACGCGAATGTCACGTTCGCAAACCCGTCTAAAAGACATATAGCAATTAGACGAGTTTACCGATCAAGTGACATTCACGGTCGCAGATAATAATGTATGTATTGATAAACGTACACTTAAAATATCGATCGACAAAGTTCCAAATTGGCCCCAATAGCAAAACAACACTTCACTGAAACCTGGGCCAAAACAGAATATGAAAAAATTCACAATTCCAAGTCTCTGTGCTACAGTAAAATTTTGAAGGCCCGTCGCCAATAAGTGGCCGCGGATCCGCCGCCAAAAGGGGGTTAGTGCGGCGGTTCCGCGGCAACTTGGAGGCATCACAAGCTCAAATTTTTTCCGTACCCTTATATTCGCCTGCACGGATTTTTAAGATGTGTGAAATAATTTTTTGACCACATTTAAAAATCGACAGCAAACAGAAAAATGGAATCGTGTTTTCGGTAAAATCTATCGATCGATCTTTTAAGCACGTCTAAACAAGCTAGTAAAGGGTTTAAAGGGTGGCTCTGATACCATGAAGGGTCCCGGCAGCGCCCCGGCCATCGAAACGCGGCCAAAATACGGAACAAAAATTTATTAAACCGGCGCTACCGCTACCCGAATTCCGGATCGACCTTAAACCCTAAACTAGCAAATAAAACTAAGAGTTAGAATTGTTATAACGAGATGATCCAAGTCCTTCGGTCTTCATTCCAAGATCCTAGCAGTTCTTTGATGAAGTTTGGTTGCCGGTCTTCCTCCATCTCCGATGATCCACCCGAGGGAAACGGCGCAAGCTCCAGCTCAACGAACGAGACAACCGACGCTCCAAAGTTGCTAACGATGGAAAGTCGAGGTGTATGGAAGTGTCACTATAATTTTCTCTCTTTCCTTTTTGCTCATTGAGCAAGCATAGAAGATGAGTGAGGAAAAAGCTTTGGCATGAGCAAAGAATGGCTTTGTATTTGTGAAGTATGAGAGAGTGAGAGAGGCTAGCATATAGTGTAATGTCATGAGCCAAATGAAAAATGAATCCCCCTTAAAAAATATGGCCGGCCCCCTCTCTCTCTCCAATCATGAAAATCTCAATTTTCTTTTTACAATTAAACAATACAGACCATTAAACAAAAGTGCACCATACTTTGCACCATGCCTCAAAACCATACCTCCTTTCCACCTCATTTCCCAAATAATTTTCAATAAAGAAAATCATTAATGAGGTGGCACCTTCTAGAAGCTATTCCGTATAAAATACAGAATACTTTCCGGTATATGTACCGAAATACATATACGCGTATTCATACCAAAATACGAATAGCCGAGAGAGAAAACGAATAGTGAACAATAATACTAGAATACATATATAAAAATACATATATAAATTATTAAATCAAAACCTGATTTAATAAACAGGCTTAATCCTAAGCCGCTAGTATTATCAATCGTCCAATTAAAGTCTGCGCAGCAAGTGCACATATTTAATCGGACATCTGTATGTATCAACATACCTCATGTACACCATATCGCCTGAACCGTGAAAACCCTCTGTGTGGGACTCTAAAGACTCGTCAATACGCTGGCAGTGGGTTTAACCACAAGCACGTCAGCGGCACTATCTGTACGTAACGGCTACCCAGGTATTGAGCAAAAGGGAGGCAGACGAGCAAACTCATCCTGAACCCTTACTGAGCCTGTCAGTGACAATATCCGCACAATCCGGTCTGTTCGTTTAGGAGTATCGCATATTGAGTCTAGGGGGGTGGATAAAATCAGACCCCCAACAACGCGATATTTAGTGTCGGCATGAAACCCATCACCGTCTGAGAAACTATCGATCCTGGATCGGTAGTTCTCGTCCACCGTGGCCACGGATTTATGGTGACGGCCATCCGTACACAACGCGACATCAACCCCCAATACCGGGAGAGACGAATCCCCGACGATCCGATCACTGCCTCCATGTGGCTCGGGACTGTACCCAACTAAAACCTGTTTGCACGACTCCTTTGAGCCGTGGTAGGGTAGTAATCAAAACACAGTGGGAACTCACACGAGACAAATGACGATCTCAGGTCGACAGACTAACCTGTACACATGTCACCTGGGAACTTCTATCTGACAATAGATATAATACCAACTAGCAGGTTCCCGGCAAGTCCGTCCAGTGTACTCATAACCTAATGAGCACCTGTATACTATCTTAGGTGAACAAACTAACACCAATGGCTTGTGAGACCTGGCCACCGCCCCTCGTCGGGGTCGCGATCAGTATACACTAGTCTACACTGGAGTATCGATGCCCGGTCTCGATACTCCCACGACTAGGGACATTTAAGGATGTGCTTATAGACCCCAGCTCCCATATATATGATCGTCATCATAATACTGGCAGTCAAGCAAGAATCATATGGGCTTTATCAATATGATGATAAAGACAAACCAGATAGCATACTATCATCTTGAGTAAGACTGTTTTATCGGTATAGGTCCTCACTCAATCATCATGATCACAAGTCCGCGACTATGATAATTGCCTTGAGGGCACTATAGCCAACAGCCAGAAGAAGCGAAGAGAGTCATCCAAGAAACTCACGACGGATTCTGCGGTTCTCACCAAGCTGGGCCAAAGATGAAGCTGAAGATCAAAAGAATGGGTTATTATTGGCTCACAATGGTTCAGGACTGCCTTGAATATGCGAGGCAGTGTCACTCATGCCAAATTCACGGGGACTTCATCCACCAGCATCCAAATCCGCTACACCCAATAGTAGCTAGCTGGCTGTTCGAAATATGGGGAACCGATATAATTGGCCCCATTAAACCGGCATCGTCCAAAGGACATCGGTTCATACTGGCAACGACCGACTACTTGTCCAAGTAGGCAGAAGCAGTACCACTAAGAGAGGTAAAGACAAAGAACATCCTCCATTTCTTCAGGACACATGTCATCTATCGGTTTGGTGAAAATCTGCCCTAGCACCACACGGGGTCTAAGTGGGATCAAGCATGCCAAATTCAAATTTTTATGGTGCAAAGCTAGACTTAACAATATCTTTAGCGAGTTGATTAAGGTTTTAGTTTTGATATCAAGTAAAATAGAAGAAAGTGAAAGATGGCTATACCCTCGTAGATCGAATCATTCACTTCACATGCTTCGTGTAGTAGTCCCGCGACTCTGCTAAGCTCCACTTGAGACTTTGGGCGAGCTTCCTCCAATGACCTTCATGCCGAAGATGATCCACGCGAAGTCCCTCCAACTCAAGCTACCTCTACACTAAACTCTTTAGCGTAGTAAACACGCTACACTCGATTGCTAGTCAACTGTAGGATGGTGAAGTAGGGGATGTTAAAGCTCATAATTTTGTGTTCAAGCTTCATGGTACACATCACATGTGAGGGTTGAAGCTTGAACTATGGCAATGGGGAAGTTGAAGAAGCTAGAGAGCAACCATGGGAGCAACTAAAGAAAAATATGGCTAAGTATTGGAAATAAGCTTAGAATCAATAGAAACCCTTGACCCCCACTCAATCATGCATGGAATTTTGCAATATAAAATTGCAACCATGCTTGAATAGTGAGTCAAGATGAATAAACAAATATAAAGCCCATGCTTGCAACCATGCTCTCATTTTCCACCTCATTTCTATTTCTCTCAAATATAGAAATCATGCCATGCTATATATATATATATATATATATAATGAAATATTTAGTGAGCTAATGATATTAGTTAAGATATAATTATATCACATATAATATATATCACATTATTAAATCAACACTTGATTTAATAATCCGGTTATATCACATATGACCGATTAATATCATTTATCTGTATATCACATTTTTAAATCAACACTTGATTCGACAATCTGGTTATATCACATATAACCGAACCGATAACAGATAACTGCCAGATTACTATACGGTATCATATGCACGTATTTAATCAGGCCATCGCACATATCACGGTTAGTAATATGTATGCCCTAGAGGCCATTACTGTATATACGATGTATATTGTAGTGGATGCTTGGATATATATAGGGAGGACTTTCTTGCTCGACATGATAGTATACTATCTGGTTGCTCTTTATCTTAACATGTACACTTATTGTCTCTTTATTACATGTTGATAAAGCCCTTAGGATGAGTACTAGACTACCAGGATTATGATGTGGATCATACTAGTAGGGCAATGGTAGTCGGTAAGTACATCCTTCAATTGTTCCTAGTCGTGGGAGTATCGAAACAGGGTGATTGAAAAACGATTTCCGGATGTGTAGTAGTTGGAAAAATGAATAGAAATCACAACCAAAAATATTTTGACCGCAATCAATAACGGTGTCTGATGTAGCGGGTTAGTAAGTGCGGATAGTCCTCAGGGAAAGTGTAATCCTTCGTCTTTTGTTTTGTCTGAATCGAAAATTTAATGAAAAGAAAACAAAAAATTCATGATTTGTAATTGAAGTTCAAGAATTAGAAAATCTAGATCTAATAACAAGAAATGATAAAATCAAGAATTGAGAGTTTGATGATTTTTCCAACCAAATATCAAGAATCGAAATGTAGCTCGTAGGAATCGATCGGATCTATAGATGTGATGAGATCTAATGATTTCATATTCTTATCCTTTAACGAATTGATACTAGATCGATGATGATTCATCGAGGTTAAGGATCTTGCGAGGAAGCTAGGGTTTTCTCGTCTTATCCTTTATCTTTTCAATAAATCTCATTCACAAACTAGCTTCGAGTAAATCTAATGATCGATCGTTGATCTCTAGTTTCGAGCGAACACAATCAAGAAAGCATCGTCTCGAAACTAGGTCATCGATCGTTCGATTTACAAGAATTTACAAATATTATAGGATTTAAGAATTGTAAAAATATCTAAATCATCATCATTCTATTGATCGTCTCGACTCCTTTACGAGCGGAGTTTTACTCAAACATCACAACAAGAATCACAATCACAAATTGAGATCGAATCATGATGCAAGAATTTAAAGAAAGCAAGATTAAAGAATTTCACCTTTTATTTATATCAACAATTTCGTTACAATCGCTCAAGAACTACAAGAGGAAGAACTCGATCGTCGATTTGGCTTCGCTCGTCTCCTTGAGTCGCGGATCGGCTTGGATCACTTGCCCGATTGAAAATCAGCTCCGCTCCTAAAAAGTTGAAGGCTTCTTGCTTGATTTAGTACTCGGAATCTTGAATTTGGATTGGAATTAGGGTTAGGGTTTCACACAAGTCGTGTCACTCAACTTGTGGATGGAAGATGAAGAGAGAATGATGAAGAATTGATGAACTAATGAACAACCTCAACCCTAGATCTAGGCTCCTTTTTATAAACCATCAAAACCCTAGATCTAGGATTTGAATTTTGAATTTCCCTCCAAAAGTTTGTTGAAGAGATTTGAATTTCCCTCCAAAGGTTTGTTAGCAAGAGAGGCTTCTAGAAGTGATTAGTTAGGAGGAAGCTTCTAGAAATAGTTTGTTAGGAGCTTAATCAAGATTTGCTTAATTAATCATCCTTGCTGATCTGGCAGTAGCTTCGAGAAAATTCTGGAATTTGAAGCATGTTTCTGAGCTGTAGCCACTGAGATAGGAATAATGAAGCAAAATTGGAGTGCTGACGTGGCAATATCGCCGCAGATCCGCGGCGCAAGCAGGCTCCTGCCGCGGATCCGCGGCGTTTTATGGGCCTTAGGGATTGGGCTCTCTGCTACTTCTTTGGGCTGATGTTTGGGGCTTTTTATGATATGTTGAATATTGTAATTCCTTCTGTATTGCTACCAGCTCTCAGGTCTTTGAGTTGGCGTAATGTTTGATCAGCAAAATGACAATTTTGGCCTTTCTTCTGGAATTTCCTGCACAAATCTCGACACAAGTGTTGCGCAATATAGGGATGATGTGATGCCATGAAATGCAGTCAATTCCCTTTATAGTGCCGGTTTTAGAGTCTAACACATGCGATCTGATATTTAACGACTGATTTGCTAATATGTGCTATATGAATGCCGAACACTTCTAGATGAGTACAAAAGATAGGGAAATTGCCGTGTTAAAAATGCAGTATTTTCGACTGATCAAATTCCCCCAAACTTATTTTCGGTCGTCTCGAGTGAATTGTTTTATTAAAAAGAGAAGGAGAAAATAAAGAAAGAGAAAAACTAACTAGCACACTTTCGTAGGCAACACGATTGCACTGAGCACGTGCAACAAGCCTTTAAACCTCTAGGTGTCCCTAGTAGGAGGAGTGTTGTCTCCTGAGGGTTTTCAGCGGATTGCACCCACAAAATCCAATAATAAAAGGAAGATCATGAATATTACATTTAAAGACAAGAATTGTAAAAGAAAAGCCTTGAAAATTAGGGTTTCCAACTAAGCTAGCTTTTCGGTTGTCATGAGCCCTATCTTAATGGTCATGAAAAGATGTCAGAAATCACGCCCTCCCTCAATAAAACATCGTCTTATTCTTCATTCCTATCTTTCTTCCAAACATCGAGCATATCACCCTGCGTGTGTGTAAAGGACATCCCTACACCCGGAGAATTCAATTCAAGCTATCATACTCTTGCCCATCAGCCTCAGTACTTTTTAATTAATGAATATTAGGATTGCGCACACACTTTCATGCGACCGTTAATACTTCTTGAGATACTAACCGACCGATTACTCATGTGCTTGCTTATTTGGTGTATTTTCCTCGTCTTGCATCACCTAAGGCATAGCAATGACTCCCAGACCAGTTGGCCTTAGGGCACTAGGTGAAGAGGCACCCTCGCTATATATTTTTTTATTGCCCTCGGTGATAACAAAACCAGTGTCCATTTTTCTCACCACTTTATATATATTTTTTATTCACTTTTTTTTCCTTCATACATCGGCTTTAAGACAAGAGCATTTCAAGGTATCCTCTACTATCCCGGGCTTCAAGACGTGTGTAAGTGCGAATAGCAGGGTATCAACGTTCAAAATGTTTGGCTTCCAGAATAGAAACTATTTTTCAGACTTATTTTTATCCTCAGATTAGTGACTTCCTTCATCTTACTAACCCTTAGGACAACGGCTCATAACTACTTATTACTAGTTCGTATAAGAAAACTTCTAATTTTCTTGGTTTTCTTAAATTTTTCCAATCTCATGGATGTAATTTTTCACTATCTAATTTTTTATTATCTTATTTATGTACAAAAAATGTTTTTATCTTTTTGACAATTTTTAAATTTTTATAGGTTTTCAAAAAAATGTTTTGTGCTTATGCAAAGTATGATGCAAATGATGCGAAAATAAGCACAAACCTCCCCCAAACTTGTTTTCAATAGTGTCCTCACTGTTGCCATCTGCTAAATCTTGAAAAACCTGTAAGCCTGGGAGGAAATTTATTAACGGGGGCAAAATATTTAAGTGAAGAACCTCCCCCAAACTTATTTTTGGCTCATCTTTTTGTAAAAATTTTCTTTTCAAGAGCCTGAAAAAATGCCCCCCCCAAACTTAAGCAATGTTAATCTTTGAAAATCACATGAGGGGGTCAAAAATCAGTGGTCGATGCCAAGTTTTGCAAAGACCAAATGTTTACACCAACATTCAAAAATTTTATCAATGCAGTGCTCTGGTTGGTAGAAGAAGAAGTGGGGAAAGGTTAAGTGGTGGAATAGAATGTGTGTGCGTCTCATTTTGGAGAGACGATGCAGTGAATGTGATGGATTGCTCGCATTCTTTTTACAGTTCAGAAGAAGGGGTGGAGGTTCAATTTCAGTGATTGGATGTGGATTCATCTCAACACCCGTGTCATTCAAAAATGCGAGTTCTTCAGCGAAGATTTCCTCAAAAGTTCCATCAATACCCCGATGAATTATGTCATCACAAAGTGCGGGGTGATCTTCAGACTCTAAAAGCAGTTCATAATCAGTGTTAATTGTTGACCCGGACATCTCGGTGGAAGAGTCCGTATGTGTATGATACATTGTTGGGTCAAACAACAACATATGAAAAGAGTCAAGATCGGTATCAGGAGGATCATCAAATTCGCTGCTGTCGACATCCATTAAGTCGACAGAACAGACCTGAGCAGTAGGTTCGGAGGGTACACTTCCCAACTTGTAAATGTTCAGCTCTATTGACCTATTCCCGAAAGATAGGGTCATAGAGCCATTACGACAGTTGATGATAGCGTTGGAAGTGGCCAAAAAGGGGCGACCTAAAATCACCGGAATTTGATTCCGTGGGTTCGCTACAGGCTGTGTATCAATTACAATAAAATCCACAGGGAATATAAATTCCCCGATTTTTATTAACACATCCTCCAGTTCACCCCTAGGTTTGGTGATTGATCGGTCAGCCATCTGGAGAGTGCAATGGGTTGGCTTCAACTCTCTAATCCCTAACTGCTCATAGACTGAGAAAGGAAGCAAGTTAACACTTGCCCCAAGGTCTAGTAGAGCACGGTTGATGTGTTTTTCCCCGATATAAATGGAAATAGTAGGATATCCAGGATCCTTACGTTTCCTCGGCAATTGCTGGGGAAAGGCTGTGTCTACTGTTTTTGCCATGAATATCTTCTTGGGCACTTGAGTCTTCCTCTTCCTAGTGCACAAGTTCTTAAGAGTTTTCGCATAGGACGGAACTTGTTGGATAGTATCTAGGAGAGGGATGTTGATGTTAACTTGCTTTAAAATGTCCATAATCTTCTCCATATGTGGACTCGGTGTGTTAGCCCTTAACCGATTAGGATAAGGTGCTTTAGCAATAAACGCTGGGTCCATCATAGGAGAAGGAAGTGTGTGTGGACCCGATCCCAAAATAGAAGTAGGGATCGTCGGTGGTGGAGTAGAAGAGGTGGGCTGAGGTGGCGAGCCTTGTGGGAAACGAAGAATAGGCTCGCAAGAAGGTGGCGGGGTGGAAGAACTGGGGTCAGAATTAGAAGTGTGTGTGTAAGGAAAGGTCTCAGCCGGGGTATCATCGATAGATTTTTCGGTGTCATCAATCTCTTCCCCAACATGATTGTCAAGCACTCTTCCAGATCTCAACGTGATTGCATCCACACAATGTGAATAGCCAGGATTGGGTAAAGGTTGAGCTGGAAGTTTCCCTTTCTCTCTTGCACTCATTTCGGCTTTTAGTTGTGCAATTTGTGCTTCCATCGATTTGATATTCTCATTTTGAGAGACAATGATCTTCATCACATTCTCGACAGAAGATTGCAAACTTGTCATCCCTAGGATGGATTGTTTCATGAAAGTATCCAAGGTTTGTGCTAGTGCAGAGGTATTATCTGTACCGGTCAATTGCAAAGAGTTTTCATGTGGTGCAAAAGTGTTGACCGGATTTTGGAAGTTTTGTGATTGGAAGGGGTGCTGACTCAATTGAAGTGGTGGTTGCTGTTGTGGTGGAGGGACCCTTTGGAAATTGTGATGGGTTGGAACCATGTTTTGAGATTGTGATTGGTTCCAAGCAAAGTTAGGGTGATTCCTCCAACCCTGATTATATGTGGAAGAAGATGGATCGTTTCTAGGTCTTTGGAATGCGGCATTGGTATGCTCGTGACCTTGAAACGGAGAATTTAGTGGACATTCTTCCGTGAGATGTGATGGATCAGAACAGCATCCATATACAGTTTTGAAGAGTGACATTTGACTTAGAGCGGCGGCTAAAAATTTGTTTTCCATAGTCTCGAGTTTCTTTTGCATAGCTGAAATTTCAGCTCTAACTCCTATGGAAACTTCCGATTGGTTATTGCCAGCCCTAGACGATTGACTCACACTCTCCCACTGTAAAGACTTTTCAGCGAAATTTTCTAAAAATTTCCAGGCTTCCCCATCATCTTTGGTCATGAAATTGCCTTGACACATTAATTCAAGGGTCTGTCTTATGTTAGGATTAATGCCCTCATAAATGATTCGGCACAGTTCCCATTTGGGGATTCCGTGATGAGGACATTGGACTAACAGATCCTTAAAGCGTTCAAGACATTGTGAAAATGTTTCATTTGGAAGCTGGGTGAATTGATATATTTCGCTACGGACTCGAGCTGTCTTTTGATGAGGGTAGAATTTCTTTAGGAATGCTTTGACGAATTCTTCCCAGTTTGAAATGGAATGTGCGGTTGTGTTATACAGCCACTTCTCGGCTATATCGCACAAGGTGAATGGGAGAAGACGTAGACGCATAGCATCCACAGAAAGCTGTGAGGTACCCATCATTGCGCATACATTTTCAAATTTCGTGATAAACACGTATGCGTCCTCAGACTCGAGACCGTGAAATTTTGGTAGAAGGTTGATGTATTGGGGTTTTATCTGAAAATTTTCCCCGTTAGCTGGTGGAATGGAAAGATAGGTGGAAAGGGGACCTCGTGTAGGATAGCACCTCTCTTGGAGAGAGATGCGAGATGGATTCTGCGCACCAACGGACGGCGGCAGAGTAGTGGCAAAGAAGTTCGATGGAGTCGGATCCATCGATGTGGGTGTGGTGGTGGGAAAAGAAAGGGTAAATGTAGAAATACCTACTTTAAGGTCGATAGGGGGACGCGGACTGAACAGACACTAGAATCCCATTGTCCAACCTATCTTGCACTAAAAAGGGTTAGTACAAATGGCAGCGTAGATTTATAATTAGGGGAAATGATATGAATGCGGTGTTTGTTTTGAAAATTGGACGGATTTTTGAAAAAATGATGCAACACAACAAATGCAACACACAAAACCCTAATTCTAGGTGTCACCTAGGTCAAATCTCTAGACCGCTCTTAACTGCCAAAAGACAAGTCGCAGGATAAATCCTCCACTGCCTCTTTGTCTCTCCTGTGGCCAGGTAAGTGCCAGGTAAGTGGGAGGTTCTCCACTACGTAAGTAGTGGGCCTAATTAAGTAACCACTAGCCTTCGACACACTTGCCTTAGACACCACAAAAGAAACGCGGATAAGCAATGAATTACCCACGGCCTTCTCTTGTCCTAAGTGAGCGCGACGGTCCTTAGAGTCATCTCTAGATATTTTTTAATTAATGAGGGTAATGCGGATGCAAGTTTGTGATTTTTAGGGCTTAGGAAGGGTAATGAACTCCCCACCTAATCTGGATTTGGTCGTGCCCCTTAATTTCCGTATTAATATGCAAACAACCAAAAATCAAAACACGCATAATTTATTTTGCTTTTGCGGCGCTGCGATTATTTGCAAAGAAACCTGCACAAAATGTTATTTGGAGCAGATTTAGGAGAAGATAAAAAAGGTAGAAACTCACAGAGCAAAATTGGTGCAGTGAAGAGCTAGGGAAGCCGCGGAACCGTCACAATAGGGGGCTTATGCCGCGGAATCGCCGCAAGTTGAACAGATCACTGCTTCAAATTTTCACAGAGAGCTTATGTTGGCTCTCTCAGCTCTCTGGAATTTTCATAAAAAAATTTCTCCAGCTCCAATGATCCCAGATTTCCTCGCAACAAATCACAACAACTCGTATTAGTGTTTGCGCGAATTTTGATCTAAAAATTTAGATGGAATAAACTTTTCAACTCAAATTTCAAAATACGAACAATTAGCGCACTATCCCCGGCAACGGCGCCATTTGATTGAAAAACGATTTCCGGATGTGTAGTAGTTGGAAAAATGAATAGAAATCACAACCAAAAATATTTTGACCGCAATCAATAACGGCGTCGGATGTAGCGCGTTAATAAGTGCGGATCGTCCTCAGGGAAAGTGTAATCGTTTGTCTTTTGTTTTGTTTGAATCGAAAATTTAATGAAAAGAAAACAAACAATTCATGATTTGTAATTGAAGTTCAAGAATTAGAAAATCTAGATGTGATGAGATCTAATGATTTCATATTCTTATCCTTTAACGAATTGATACTAGATCGATGATGATTCATCGAGGTTAAGGATCTTGCGAGGAAGCTAGGGTTTTCTCGTCTTATCCTTTATCCTTTCGATAAATCTCATTTACAAACTAGCTTCGAGTAAATCTAATGATCGATCATTGATCTCTAGTTTCGAGCGAACACAATCAAGAAAGCATCATCTCGAAACTAGGTCATCGATCATTCGATTTACAAGAATTTACAAACATTATAGGATTTAAGAATTGTAAAAAGATCTAAATCATCATCATTCTATTGATCGTCTCGACTCCTTTACGAGCGGAGTTTTACTCAAACATCACAAAAAGAATCACAATCACAAATTGAGATCGAATCATGATGCAAGAATTTAAAGAAAGCAAGATTAAAGAATTTCACCTTTTATTTATATCAACAATTTCGTTACAATCGCTCAAGAACTACAAGAGGAAGAACTCGATCGTCGATTTGGCTTCGCTCGTCTCCTTGAGTCGCGGATCGGCTTGGATCACTTGCCCGATTGAAGATCGGCTCCGCTCCTAAAAGGTTGAAGGCTTCTTGCTTGATTTGGTACTCGGGATCTTGAATTTGGATTGGAATTAGGGTTAGGGTTTCGCACAAGTCGTGTCACTCAACTTGTGGGTGAAAGATTAAGAGATGAATGAAGAATTGATGAACTAATGAACAACCTCAACCCTAGATCTAGGCTCCTTTTTATAAACCATCAAAACCCTAGATCTAGGATTTGAATTTTGAATTTCCCTTCAAAAGTTTATTGAAGAGATTTGAATTTCCCTCCAAAAGTTTGTTAGCAAGAGAGGCTTCTAGAAGTGATTAGTTAGGAGAGAGCTTCTAGAAATAGTTTGTTAGGAGCTTAATCAAGATTAGCTTAATTAATCATCCTTGCTGATCTGGCAGTAGCTTCGAGAAAATTCTGGAATTTGAAGCATGTTTCTGAGCTGTAGCCACTGAGATAGGAATAATGAAGCAAAATTGGAGTGCTGACGTGGCAATATCACCGCGGATCCGCGGCGCAAGCAGGCTCCTGCCGCGGATCCACGGCGCTTTATGGGCCTTAGGGCTTGGGCTCTCTGCTGCTTCTTTGGGCTGATGTTTGGGGCTTTTTATGATATGTTGAATATTGTAATTCCTTCTGTATTGCTACCAGCTCTCAGGTCTTTGAGTTGGCGTAATGTTTGATCAGCAAAATGACAATTTTGGCCTTTCGTCTGGAATTTCCTGTACAAATCTCGACACAAGTGTTGCGCAATATAGGGATGATGCGATGCCATGAAATGCAGTCAATTCCCTTTATAATGCCGGTTTTAGAGTCTAACACATGCAATCTGATATTTAACGACTGATTTGCTAATATGTGCTATATGAATACCGAACACTTCTAGATGAGTGCAAAAGATAGGGAAATTGCCGTGTTAAAAATGCAGTATTTTCGACTGATCACAGGGCATCGATACTCCAGAGTAGACTAGCGTATGTGCTTCTTGACCCATATGATGGGCGATGGATGATCCCACATCCATTGGTGTTTGACATCAGAGAAGGTATACGGGTGCTCAGTGGAGACTGGGTATACTGAACGGACTCGCCGAGAACTCCTAGATGGTATTATACCTATCGTCGGATAACAATTCTCTGGTGACACTGGTACAGGTTAGTCTGTCGACCCGAGATCGTCATAGAGTCTTGTGTGATTCCCACTGTGGTTTGATTTCCACCTTACCACGTTCAAGAGATCGTGCAAAACGGTGGTTTTTGGGTAAGTCCCGAGTCACATGGAGGCAATGAGCGATACGAGGGGATTCGTCTCTCCCGATATTGGGGGTTGATGTTGCGCTATGCTCGATTGGCCATAACAGGAAATCCCTGGCCAGGGTTACTGAGATTTACTGGTAAGTGTTATCAGTGGTTTCTCAGATCGTTATGGACCTTGCATAGTCATGACTTATCAGGTTATTGGGGTCTGACGTTTTACCATCCTCAGGCTGTGATATGTGACATATCTGACGAAGAGACCGAACGGTACGGTAGTGTTACTTGATTGGATTCGCATGAGTATGAGCAGACTTGCTTGTTGATCTTCCGATCGCTCAATACCCGGGTGGCCGTTACGTTTAGAAGACCGCTTGCGGCTTGTGGGTGACTGATATGATCACCACTTACTGCCGGCGTATTGACGAGTCTTTATTGACGAGTCTTTAGAGTCCTACACAGAGGAGCGAAACAAAATAGGAGCACATATGTGATATGTGCGGGACTGAGTTTAATGCGCGTATGTGATACCGCATTCTATTCTCGCGATATATGATATCGGTCGGTTATATGTGATATAGCCGGGCTGTCGAATCAAGTGTTGATTCGATAAATTGATACATATGATATTAGTCGGTTGTATGTGATATAGCCGGATTATTAAATCAAGTGTTGATTTAATAATTTAATATATAATTATAAATTTGATATATTATCTTACATTAACTAATATTAGCTCATTTAAGATTTCTTTTTCTCACTTGTGTACACTTAGTATATATGTGATATATATTAATATACATTATTTTGTGTCATGCTTGATGCCACATGCTACATGGGTGTATGAGACTCACAACATGCTTATAATAATGATGGGTTTTATTTATTTAAAATAAATCAAATTAGTTGGTAATTAGTCGCACGGTTGAAGCTTGTAGAAGCTTGTGGAACCATTGACCAAGTCCACTAATTTTGTTTTACTTGTAGATATTTATTAACCTAACCATTATTGTTAGCCATAGTTTAGTCTCTACATGAGTTAGTATATGATACTAACTCACCCATGGTTGCTATTCTCACCTCATGAGTTTCATTCTCTTCTCTCTTCATCTTCTTCTTCATCAAGAGCTTAGCTCTCTAGGTTTATGGGAGATGAAGAAAAAATAGTGAGAAAATTATTTATAAAGTGAGCAAAATTCCTACTTCATCAACCTCTTCTCTACTAGCCATTTAGATTGGGTTGTTTCTTCACTAAGTTCATCACTTAGTGAAGAGGTAGCTTGAGTTAGTGTCTCCTCGACGTAGATCATCTTCAGCCTCGAAGACTTCAAGCAAGTTTGTTCATTTCACCTTGTGGAGCCTCACTAGAGTCCGAGAGATCACTACTTGGAGCGAAGGGACTACTACACGGAGCTATTGAAGTGAAGGACCGGTCTACAAAGGTTGTATTCCTTGTTTACTTAGATATAAAGATGATTACATGCTTGTTCGTCTAATTCTCTAGTTTAGATTCTAACGTTTGGGTTCTTTAGCGCGCCAAATTTTTGAAAACGGCATGGTCGATGCCTCCCGAAACCCAACGGCCGCCTAGGGAACCCTACAATCACATATATGTCCTACTTCGTTTCGCTTGAACCAGGAAACTTCTGTGTGGGACTCTAAAGACTCGTCAATACGCCAGCAGTAGGTGATGATCATATCAGTCACCTATAAGCCGTCAGCGGTACTAGCTGGACGTAACGGCTACCCAGGTATTGAGAGATATGAAGATCAACAAGCAAGCTTGTCCATAGTCTTCATGAAGCCTATCAGTAACACTACCGTACAGTCCGGTCTCTTCGTCTGATATGTCGCATATCATGTCTAGGGGTGGTAAACGTCAGACCCCAATAACGTGATAAGTCATGCCGATGTCTGGCCTATAACGGTTCGAGAAACTACTGATAACTCTTATCAGTAAACCTCGGCAGCAGCCCTGGCCAGGGACTTCCAATTATAGCCAATCGAGTATAGCGCAACATCAACCCCCAATACCGGGAGAGACGAAACCCCTCCTATCGTTCATTGCCTCCATGTGACTCGGGACTGTACCCAAAATCCACCTGTTTGCACAACTCCTCTTAAGCATGGTAGGAAGGAAATCAAAGCACAGTGAGAGCCACACAAGACTCCATGACGATCTCGGGTCTACAGACTAACCTATTCCAGTGTCACCGGAGGACTGCTATCTGACGGTAGGTATACTACCACATAGGAGTCCTCGGCGAGTCCTGTTCGGTGTACCCATTCTCCAATGAGCACATGTGTACAATCTTTGATGTCATACACCAATGGTTGTAGGATCAACCATCGCCCTCTAAGAGACAAGAAATGTACACACTAGTCTACTCTGGAATATCGATGCCCTAGTGATTGTTGTGAAATTTTGTGAATCAAAGAATATTAACCACAATCAAGAACGGCGTCGCTTGGTAGCTAGCCGGTGAGAACGGGTCGGTCCACAGGGATTTTGTGTATTTTCTATTTGTTCTAACGAGTTAATTCCAATTAGGATTGGATTGATTATCACTAAAAACTGAAATGTGTTTGATTAGGATTAAAATCTTGCTAGGGTTAGGATTAGGTTAACTTTGGAAAGTCAATATTCCTCACCGCTTTCTATGCCCTAATTAAGATCTATTTAGGTGTTAAGGTAATAATTAATAAAGTGGATTAGTACCATCTGGAAGAAACTAGGTTTCTTCCTCTAGGTCCTTATCCGTCCTTTCTTAACTCTTACCCTAACCTCCATGGAAAATATACCCAACCGGTCTTTAACTACGGTATCACCGCTACCACGTGGGATAGGGTGCCGTAGTGAGCGGTGTGTGTGTGTATGCATGGAGTCCTATTTAAAATGTATAGCGGGCAAGAAAGGGGTGAGAGATTTTTATCTCTCAAACCTTTCCCATTCCTAACCCTAACAAGTGAGGAACTACTCACTCATTAGGGAATTGATAACAAGAGACATTTTTATGATTGTTTTTAATAACCTAATTACCTAATCTACGGCGGATAAATAAAAGTGCTAAACTAGAGCAGATAATTAAAATTAACTAGGGCAGAAAGGAAAATTAACTAAGGCAAGAAAAGAAAGACTTACTTTAATTTTTATTTGATGCACTCTTCAAACATTACAGCGAATAAAAATTCTGAATTTGATAATTAAAAAGAGGCACAGGAAGAAGCATGCTCCAAAAAGAGCTTTAGGGTTCCTATTTATAGATTATAGAAACCCTAGGTTACATTCTGATCTTTATCTGCATTTACGAAATTACCCTAAGAAGCCTAGTCAACGCACCGCCGCCTCCGTTGAGTTTTGCAGCGACACGTGCTCACCATCGCCGCGGATCCGTGGCCAGAAGGCATGTTTGGCCGCGGTTCCACGGCCATATTGTGGGTTCTTGGTCTCTGTTTCTCTGGTAATTTTCATGTTGCTTTTTACTTGATTTTTCTTCACTTGGTTCTTCAGAATGTCTTCTAGTTTTTTCCAGATTTCCACAGTGTAGAATGTGGTGGACTTTTACCGTTCGCTTCGTGTTGAAGTCTTGAATCTTTGCGCTGCCTTTTGTACTTTGTGAACTTGTTCATTGATCTTCGTTTGTTTTTCAAACTGTAGGCATGATCAAGATTCTTCTATTTGTTGGTCGTAGTCTCACTTTTGTATCGTCTTTTCATCATTTTCACTGTTTTGTTCCGAGAACCTGTAACCTGCAACTATATAGCAGACATGGATCAAAAGCACATGTTTATTTGTAAAATGAATAAGAATGGGGAATATAATAATGCAAAATTATGATATGAACAAATACCCCCAAACTTATCTTTTGCTCGTCCTCGAGCAAAACTAGTTTATTCTCGAAAAAGACCTACCCTCACTTTCGCAGGGAAACGCGATTGTACTGAGCTCGTGCAACAAGCCGTTAAACCTCTAGGTGTCCCTAGTAGGAGGAGTGTTGTCTCCTGAGGGTTTTCAGCAGATACTACCCACAAAATCCTATCAATTCAGCCTATTGACTTTTATTCTCCAATTCGATTTTCTAGCAAGAAATTCTATTATCTTCAACTCAGAAATTATCAACCCGTATTTTTCATACTTCCTTATCATTTAACTTAAGATTGTATATGTTTTGTAAATTTACTTAGCTTTTAGCATCCCTTGAGTTTTTCTTCTAAGGTTGCATCTCAACTTAGGAATTTTTATCATCTCTACTAAAGATATAAGTCCTATTTTTCATTCCTATCTTTCATCCAAACCCAATCATATACCCCTACGTGTGTGTATGTATCACCCCTACACTTGGAAATTCAATTTAAGCTATCATACTCTTGTCCATTGTCCAAAGTACTTCTAGTTGGTGAATTTTTAGATGAAATTGCTCACACGTCCTTCATGCGACCGTTAATACTTCTTGAGATACTAACGACCGATTACAAAATGTGTTCGCGCATTAAGGCGTAATTCCTCGTCTTGTAATACCTAAGGCTTTTAGCAGTGGCTCCCAAACCAGTTGGTCTAAGGCACTAGGTGATAAAGCACCCTTGCTATATATTTTTTTTATTTTATGCGGCCTTAAGTAATTACAAAACCAGTATTCATTTTTTTATATCTCTTTATTCATACTTATACTTTTTTTCCTTTATACTAAGGATTTTAGACAAGAGCATTTCAAGGTCTCCTCTACTATTCCAAGTTTCAAGGTTCATGTTTGTGCAAGTTGTAAGGTATATATTTTCAGATTTTGGACTTAATGTTCGGAATTATTTTTCAGACTTACACTTTAATAAAAATTTCAATACTCCTCCTTTATTTTGACTTAGCCCAAGAAGTGAACTCAAAATTTGCCTATTTCTAAGTAAACTACAAAAACATATATTTTCTACCGTTAAATTTTAAGAAAGGTTATTTTTAGGGTTTTTAATTTACTAAGTTTAGGATCTAGTTTTTCATAACTAGTTAACCGTCTTGTCAAACTCAAATCAATTATGGCCAAAATTGAAATTTTTTTTTATAATTTTTTTTCAATTTTTATTTGATTTTTTTCTATATTTTTCTAAATTTTTTTTAATTATTTTCAATTTTTTAAAATTTTTATGATTTTTTTTAATAAAGATGCAATACAGAATTTAAACATGCAAAAGAAAAAGAAAAATATATACAAAAATTTAAAAAAAGTATGCAATACAAAAGATAACTATTTACAACCACCAACTCCCCCAAACTTATCTAAAAGCAGTGCCCTCACTGCTCGGCCCCACGCCGTGCCCTCGAGCGTGAACGGGAACGCTCCTCCCTAGTCAGCAGGGTTCGGATCCCCTGCTCTATCTCAGTCAACCACCTATCATGCTCCCTAGCTATCCCCCTCAACTCATCAATGCCCCTAACTGCTCTTCGCATCAAATTTGCATGTTCTAAAGGGGTAAGTTCTCCCTCGCTCGCAGTCGAGCTGGAGCTAGGTGTGCGGGCGGGCACGTGCTCCGCCGGTTCAGTTCTTGACCACACATCCGTCAATCGTGTATTGGACGTAGAAACGCCCTCAACGAGAGGCCTGACAGGTATGCCTCCAAGTATATAAAATTCGAACTCCTCCACGGGGAGGAAATATCGACACAGTTGTGTCACAAGCATTGGGCAATGGTAGTTTGTGGCTCTTTTGCCCGCACCAATAGAGTTCAGTAAAACCGTGCACATATCGAAACGAGGGTTTCTTGTCATGAGTGTATGCACAATATGCAGTGAGGGTGTAAAAAATGTGGTGTTGTGGGAGCTTCCAAAAATATTGTTTTGAGCCCAACGGCACACAGTTAAGACATTGGCGAAAAGGGTTCTCGCTTGGATCCCCTTCCATGGCTCCCTAGAGCAATCATTGCCCATCAAGGGCATGTAATCCTCAAATTGTAATGGTTGATGATGAGCGGGTATCCGAGGGATTAATGTGACTTCATGTATGAGGTCTTTATCAATGATAATTTCCCGATCACCCCACTGCAATTTTATAAAGCCGTATTGGGCGAGACACCCATCTTCCATGCACTCGTAAAAATGAGTGACTAATTCCGGAAGGGAGTAGGCGTTTGGGTGATTATATATCAGAAAATTTCATTCCCTACGTGCTATCTCATTTGCAAAATAACTTCCATACATTGCATGTGAAAAGATTTGTGAAAAGTCACGCTCAAGTTGCATACTGGGTGCCATCAGGTAAGCTACGATCTACAGAAATTAAAAACAGAAAGGGTTTTGAGAGATCGAACCTCCCCTGAAAAATTCAGGGGGTGAAGACAGAGACCCGCGGCGGATGCGCGGCGGGAAGTGCGTTTCGGCGGCGGATGCGCGGCTGAACGACGAGATCTCTCTGCAGAATTCCAAGAGGCGGCGGCTAGGTTTTTTAGAAGATGAAAATTAGGGTTTGTGATCAGAGAGAGAGGTTGGGGTTACTTATATAGGGGGAAATGTTGGCTATTTGCAAATAAACCCCTCTAAAAAGAGGAAATTGTTTGCAAATAAAAATTTTATTTTATTTTAAAATCTGAAAATTTACAAAAATACCCAAAAAAAAATTATTTCATTTTTTTTAAAATTTTTATGTTTTTATGTTATTTTTGAAAGCCAAATTATATCCCCCCCCCCCCCAAACTTGAGTTAAACAATGTTACAAGTCAATGCCAAGCTTTGCAAAGACCAAAAGTCAACACCAACCATCTGAAGAATTTATCTGTGTAACGTGTAGGTCGGTGGAAGAACATGTTATAAAGATCCAAGAAGAAGTGGGGAAGAGATAAGTGGTGGTATGGAAAGTGTTTGCGTGAACGTGGATGTGAAGAGATAAGAGGTGATGATAAATAAAAACGAGAATGGGAATGATCATTTATGAGTGGAATATTGGCATTCTCGTATTTTATTAGAAGAAAAGATGGCGGTTCAACTTTTATAGGTGGAGGTTGATTAACCACAAAATTCTCGAGGTGTTTCTGTGGATCCTTTACTGGCTTGGCATCATCCATCATATGTATATGATGTTCAATTATGAGGGAATTAATCTCCTTGATGTACGCCATAGTCCAGCCAAAAGTTTGCCGGTTATTTTGTAAGACCATTAATGGGGTTTTCTCTTGCTCGAGAGCTAGAGATGCTGATATGATAACGGAAAAGGTCTCATTCTCACTTAAGTAAGCGCATTTAGAGTGAAATAGCAACAGCTTGAGTTCGAGTTTTGGAGATGGTAAAATTGGTGAAACTGTCTCGAACTCGAAGGATTCCATCAATGGTTCAAAATGACTGTAAGCAACCGAGTCGGATGGTTCAACTAACTCATCCGAAAATTCAAAGGACTCAAGCTCGGGTAGTGAGTCTTCAAAATCGTCCGAAAAAAGTGAAACACTCGTAATCGTTATCGGTTGTGCAAACTGTGTCAGATTCAAGGAGGAACGCACTAGTGGCGTCAAAACTGCTGTGATCGAACAGAAATTTTTCAAGCTCACAGTCCTCCTGCGTGATTTCATGGATCGAGCAAACATCACGTATACTAGCTTTAGGCACGGAGGGCAGACTTCTTATCTTGTAAATGTTGAACTCACTTGACATCTTCCCGAAGGATAGAGTCATAGATCCGTTGCGACAGTTGATTACAGCATTGGAAGTGGCAAAAAATGGTCGACTGAGGATCACCGGAATTTGGTTCCGTGGGTTAGCCACAGGCTGTATTTCCATAACAATGAAATCAACGAAGAATATGAAGTTCCCTACTTTTATCAACACATCCTCTAACTCACCCCTAGGATGGGTGATGGATCGATCAGCCATTTGGAGAGTACAATGAGTGGATTTCAACTCTCCAACTCCTAATTGCTCATACACGGAATAGGGAAGCAGGTTAACACTGGAACCAAGATCTAAAAGTGCTCGATTGATGTTCTTATCCCCAATTGTTATTGAAATTGTAGGACAGCCAAGGTCCTTTCGTTTTTGGGGCAAAGGTTGAGGTTGGGTGATAGTATTGCTCACGGCACTAGCTACGAGCACTTTCTTGGGTACCTGAAACTTTCTCTTCATGGTGCATAAGTTCTTCAAGATTTTAGCGTAAGAAAGGACTTGTTGGATTGCATCCAAAAGAGGTATGTTAATGCTAACCTGCTTGAATAACTCCACAATCTTCTTCATTTGGGGAGTTGGTTTATTGGATCTCAACCTGTTTGGAAACGGAACATTTTGAAAATATGTTGAGTCCAATGTTTGTGGAGTAGATTGCGGAGTTGGAACGGATCCCAGTGTTGGTGTGTTTGTGAAGTGAGATGTGGGTCCGTTAGAAGTAGAAGAAGTAGAGCCTTGTGAAGAATGAAGAATAGGCTCTGAAGAAGATGAAGATGAAAAAGGTGAAGAAGAAGCACCGGCAGGGGTGTCCTTACTAATACCCAAGTTATTGTGCAACACTCTTCCAGATCTCAACGTGGTCACAGCATTCACATTATGATTTTGTTGTTCATAAGCAACATGTGCGTTGTGTGTGTGACCGGGATTTCGCAATGGTTGAGATGGAAGCTTTCCCTTTTCTCGCTCGCTCAACGCAGCATTTAGTTGTGCAATTTGGGCCTCGATTGATTTGATACTTTGATCATGTGAAACACTGTTTTGCACCAAAGACTGAATGGAAGTTTCCAACCGTGCTGCAGATTGTGTAGATTGTTTTAAAAACGCATCTAGACTTCGTTCTAGCGAGGAAACCTTATCGTTATTTGGTTGAACAAAATTGTTTTGAGGATAAGAATTGTTAGGTACACAATTGTTCATTTGGTTTGGGTAAGGTTGGGGTTGGAAAGGCTGCTGGTATTGAGTTTGTTGAGGTGCTTGTTGTTGTGGAGGAGGAGGCCTTTGAAAGTTGTTATTGCCTTGGAATTGTTGATTTTGATTCCAAGCAAAATTTGGGTGGATCCTCCAACCAGGATTATAAGTCGAAGAGTATGGATCATTTATTTGTCTTTGCTGAAAGGCAGCATTGACTTGATCTTGTCCTTGAACAGGTGGATTGTAAGGACACTCTTCAGTAAGATGGGATGGATCCGAACAACAAGCGCAAACAGTGCGTGGGGGTAAAGCAGGGGCAGGAGAAGGCGATGAGAATTTGCTCTCAATTGCTTCTAGCTTTTTCGTAAGTGCGGCCATTTCGGCCTTCATTGCAATCGACATATCTAGTTGATGTATGCCTGCCCTAGAATGACCTGATGAAGTAGATGAGGTGGTCTTAGTGCTTTCCCACAGAAGTGTTTGTTCAGCAATATCGTCAAGAAACTGCCAAGCTTCCTCACTTGATTTTGTTAGAAAGTGACCTTGACAAATGGTTTCTAACAACTGCTTAGTTGCCGGGTTCAATCCTTCGTATAAAGTTTGGCAAAGTTGCCAATTCTCGATACCATGGTGAGGGCATTGAACAAGTAGGTCTTTAAATCTTTCAAAATACTTCCAAAAAGGTTCGGAAGGAAGCTGGGAAAATTGAATGATTTCATTGCGAATTCTCGCGGTCTTGTGGTGTGGGTAAAATTTTTTTAGAAAAGTTTTAACAAACTCTTCCCAATTTTTTATCGAGTGTGATACTGTGCTATATAACCATTTCTCGGCTAGGTCACATAAGGTGAATGGAATGACACGTAGCCTTATAGCATCATCAGAAAGTTGTGTAGTCTTCATCATTGCGCAAACATTCTGGAATTTGTTTATGAAGATATAGGCATCTTCGGATTCCAGTCCGTGAAATTTGGGCAACATGTTGATGAAGTGGGGTTTAATCTCAAAGTTATCCCCATTAGCCGGTGGAAGTGAAAGACAAGTTGGTAAAGCGGTGCGGATAGGGTAGAAAAGATCCTGGAGCGCGATTCATTGGGGCGCTTCAACAGGTGGGTGTTGTGGGTTATTCGCACCTAGTGGAGGTGGAATCAGTCCCGCGGGTAAGGGGTTGTTAGGATTGAATCCTAACATCTCCTTAGAAGACGAAGAATGTAATGATGAAGGTAAAGAAGTAGAAGGAATTTCGACTTCAGAGTCGAAAGCGTCGTCGGTCGCCACTAACGAGACACGGATTAAACGGGCACTAGTGTCCCTAGTCCAACCGGACATACACTAAAGAGGTGTAGTATAGTCAAAAAAGGTGAAAACAGAAGGTGGGGGTAAGAAAACGTCAATGGAAAGAAGTGGGTGCAAGTGGGGTGCAATGGATTTCTTAGCGACAAGTGGCAAGTTTTTGTAAAATATTTTTTTCGTTTTGTGTTTTTTTTATAAGGAGCTTTTTGTAAAAAGATTTTCAATAAAAAGCTTAGACACACGTTCAATCAATCACAATATGCACAATCAAGTCTAGATCTAGGGTCACCTAGGTCAACTAGACTGCTCCTAACTGTTCCAAAGGGCAAGTTGTGAGGACCTCAAATCGCCTCTTCACCGCCAATTATGGCCAGGTAAGCACAAGTAGAGAAAGGAGGGATCCGCTCACGAATCACCGTGAGACGAGCCTTTTAAAGTTACCTTTCCCCACTTGTCTAGCCTAGGCACCACAAAATCTGGTTTAGATAAACGATCGATGCCTACAACTATTCCTTTGTCCTATTGAACGCGACAATCCTTAAGGCTGAGTCTAATCTTTTTTTAATTAACTCGATGGTCAATGCAATATGCTTTTTTTATGATTTTTGGGGTCCTGGGAAGGGTAATGAAATCCCCACCCAATCTGGATTGGTGTAAAAGCCCCTTAAAGTCAATTTTATAGATGCAAAGCAGTAAACACAATCAAACACTTGCTAAATTTTTTTTTATTGCGGCGCAAAGAATCCTGCACAAAATCAAGTTATTGGAGAAGGGGGAGAAGTTTTTGCGCAAAGAACTCTACAGGAAAATTTTTCAGAGGAGTTTATGGGGTTACAGAGAAGAAAAGAAGGCTTACAGAGGGGTTTCGGGTTGCTGACGTCAGCAACCCGCGGCGGATCCGCGGCAAAAAGAGGGTCAATGCGGCGGTTCCACGGTCAGTCGGTCTGTTCAGATCTCCAAACCTTTTCTATTTCTCTGTTGTGCTTCTCCTCTGTAGGTTCAGATCTGCTGTTTGCTATTTCGCTCTCTGAAATTTTCCAGATCTGAATCCGTTCGTCGATCCTGCACAATTCAAACAAAACACCCTTCAAAAAATAACAAGATGATAAATTTTTTATAATTTTTTTATTTTTCATTTTTTATGAATTTTATGATTTTATATTAACCCGAAATTGCAAAATGAAAATAATTACGCCATCCCCAGCAACGGCGCCATATGATTGTTGTGAAATTTTGTGAATCAAAGAATATTAACCGCAATCAAGAACGGCGTCGCTTGGTAGCTAGCCGGTGAGTACGGGTCGGTCTACAGGGATTTTATGTATTTTCTATTTGTTCTAACGAGTTAATTCCAATTAGGGTTGGATTTATTATCACTAAAAACTGAAATGAGTTTGATTAGGATTAAAATCTGGCTAGGGTTAGGTTTAGGTTAACTTTAGAAAGTCAATATTCCTCACCGCTTTCTATGCCCTAATTAAGATCTATTTAAGTGTTAAGGTAATAATTAATAAGGTGGATTAGTACCATCGGGAAGAAACTAGGTTTCTTCCTCTAGGTCCTTGTCCGTCCTTTCTTAACTCTTACCCTAATCTCCATGGAAAACATACCCAACCGGTCTTTAACTACGGTATCACCGCTACCTCGTGGGATAGGGTGCCGTAGTGAGCGGTGTGTGTATGTATGCATGGAGTCCTATTTAAAATGAATAGCGGGCAAGAAAGGGGTGAGAGATTTTTATCTCTCAAACCTTTCCCATTCCTAACCCTAACAAGTGAGGAACTACTCACTCATTAGGGAATTGATAACAAGAGACATTTTTATGATTGTTTTTAATAACCAATTATCTAATCTACGGCGGATAAATAAAAGTGCTAAACTAGGGAAGATAATTAAAATTAACTAGGGCAGAAAGGAAAATTAACTAAGGCAAGAAAAGAAAGACTTACTTTAATTTTTATTTGATGCACTCTTCAAACATTACAGCGAATAAAAATTCTGAATTTGATAATTAAAAAGAGGCACAGGAAGAAGCATGCTCCAAAAAGAGCTTTAGGGTTCCTATTTATAGATTATAGAAACCCTAGGTTATATTCTGATCCCTATCTGCATTTACGAAATTACCCTAAGAAGCCTAGTCAACGCACTGCCGCCACCGTTGAATTTTGCACCGACACGTGCTCACCATGGCCGCGGATCCGTGGCCAGAAGGCATGTTTGGCCGCGGTTCCGCGGCCATATTGTGGGTTCTTGGTCTCTGTTTCTCTGGTAATTTTCATGTTTCTTTTTACTTGATTTTTCTTCACTTGGTTCTTCAGAATGTTTTCTAGTTTCTTCCAGATTTCCACAGTGTAGAATGTGGTGGACTTTTACCGTTCACTTCGTGTTGAAGTCTTGAATCTTTGCGCTGCCTTTTGTACTTTGTGAACTTGTTCATTGATCTTCGTTTGTTCTTCAAACTGTAGGCATGATCGAGATTCTTCTATTTGTTGGTCGTAGTCTCACTTTTGTATCGTCTTTTCATCATTTTCACTGTTTTGTTCCGAGAACCTGTAACCTGCAACTATGTAGCAGACATGGATCAAAAGCACATGTTTATTTGTAAAATGAATAAGAATGGAGAATATAATAATGCAAAATTATGATATGAACACCTAGTCTCGATATTCCCTCGACTAGGAACTGATTAAAGGATGTACTTTTGGACCACCCTGGCCCCACTAGTATGATCTCATCATAATCCTGGTAGTCAAGTACATATCATAAGGGCTTTATCAACATGTAAGACACAGACAGTATAAATACCAGTCTACATATTAAGATAAAGGTAACCTGATAGTATACTATCATGCCGAGTGGGTGGGTCTAATTCAATCAAGAAATGAGCGGGTTGAACTTGACTAGCGGCCTATGGGTAGTTTGGCCTCCGTCAAGGTCATAGGACGCTAGGGGTAAAAACATTATCAGGAATTTCAAGTGTTGAAATTTTCAATGAGCTTGCATACCTTCTATATGATAGTTGGATCCCGATACCCACTGCGAGTAAGAGTTACTCCGGGGAGAGTTTTGCACTTTACAGTTAGCTAATCAAGTAGGTGTCTAGAAAGGTGTCAATGGGGTTATGCCTTTAGGAAAACGAGGTTTATTTTAATTAGGTCCGTGCGAAAGCACAGGGAACCTCCCTCTGAGTACCGATACCTGCCTGGCCGAACGATTGGCGAACCTGTAGGGTGTAATTAATCCCGGCTAATCTTACCTTTTAAGGTTTGAAGGAAAATTTGATAAAACAGTGAGAGCCATCCTGATTAGATAAAATAACCAATCTAATCTTGCAAAGAGCGCACGCAAAGTGATTATCCTTCTCTCTCTTTTGGTAGTGACCAATGAAATGCCTAAATCAAGATAATAATATGGATGTTTTGACCGAACATACTTATTATATTGGGCTTGGTTCCGCTCTATCTTATGATTGTCATAAGTCTGAGCAAGGAATAAGGGAATATCCGGATTCCCACGCCACCCAAACGAAGAATAAGCATGTTGATGCATTGTCTTCGGGTGTGTTCGTAACCAAGAGCTGTTTCTAAGTTACCTCTACGTCCTGGGTATTGGATACCGGATCAGGATCCCACGCATATAATTTGTTACATGGGCTGCAGAAAGGTGAAAAACTGGGAAAATGTGATATGTCTCTAGTAGTGGAGATGGTGCAATTATTGTAGCCAAAGCAGTTGGCAGATATTACCTAGTGTTACCAACTGGTAATACATTGATTCTAAGCGACTGTTATTCCGTACCAAAATATTGTGAATATTTTTCTAGATCAAGTGTTGATTGGGTACGGTACGTTGTATAACAGTATAAACGTTCTGAATCAAAACATAGTTCTAACGTACATAACACACACAAGAGAAACTGTTCATAAATGAACAAAGTCTTCTTGAGGCATTATAGACTAGATCATGTCGATGAAACAAGACTTGCTGAAGTTCCATAAGGATACATATTTGAATCCGTTCGAATTTACATCTTATGAAACTTGCCAGTCATGTCTCAAATACTAGGTGAACAAATCTCCGTTTACTGGAAACGAAAAAAGAGCTGCTGAATTCTTGGACAGATACATAGTGGTGTATGCAGTCCTATATCTACATATGCCAGGGATGGTTCCGTGTACTTTATTTCATTCACTGATGTTCTCTCAAGATACGGACATGTGTTCTTGTTGAACACAAAACTGAATCTTTTGAGAATTTTCAAGGAATATAAGTACGAAGTTGAGAACCAGATGGGTAAAGGTATTCAAGTCCTTCGATATGATCGAAAAGAAGAATACTGGAGCATGGAATTCCGATACTTTTTAAAAGAGAATGAGATTTTCTCTCAGTTTACTCCTCCGTATACACCACAGCACAATGATATATCGGGGTGGAGGAATCGCACCCTATTAGATATGGTGCACTCTATGATGAGTACTGCTGAGTTACCTATTTCTTTTCGTACTGCTGAGTTACCTATTTCTTTTCAGGGACATGCACTTGAGAAGATGCATACCTATTGAATAGAGTTCCGATCAAATCCGTTGCCTACCTCCATATAAGATGTGGAATGGGAGGAGACCGTCTCTTAAACGAGTTAAGATATGGGGTTGTCCGGCCTATGTTGAAAAGCAAAATCCGGACAAGCTCGAGACAAGGTCAGTTCTATGCAAGTTTGTAGGATATCCCAACCATTTGCGAGGGTATATCTTCTACCACACCGAGGAACAAAAGATGTTTTGTTTCTCGACATGCCACCTTTTTAGAAAAGGAATTTCTTGTCAAGGAAATTAGTGGCAATGAAGTAGAACTGGAAGTAGTTCTAGCAAACACAAACTAAGACTGACGATTTGTTAGAACCGGAGGATTCAATAGTCCCTGACGAACCAAAGCCACTCCGCAGATCTAGTAGGGTTCCTCATCCACCTGAGAGATACCACGGTTTTCTCATAGATGGTGGGAGCGAGAATTGCATCATGGAGATGATGACCCAACTAGTTTCGTGCAGGCCATCACGAGTGGGGACTCTGTGAAATGGCTGGATGCTATGCGATCTGAGATGGAATCCATGTACACCAACAAAGTGTTGACTTTGGTAGTTGCTCCTGAAGGGGTAAAACCCATTGGGAGCAAGACGATATTTGAGAAAGATAATTTGGTGTAGATGGAAAAGTTGAGACTTTCAAAGCTATGCTTAAGTCCATCAGGATCCTACTTGTCATTGCTGCATACCATGACTACGAAATCTGGCAGACTGCATATCAAACCGCTTTTCTAAATGGTGATTTAGAACAGAGCGTATATGACACTGCCAGAGGGCTTCGTAGACAGTGGGAGCAGCGGAAGCATGTGCAAGCTGCTTAAATCCATCTACGGGTTAAAACAGGCATCGCGGAGATAGAACATCTGTTTTGATAAAGCTGTCAAAGAGTTTTACTTCATCAAAAAGGTAGATGGACCATGTATATATAAGAAGGTTGTAGAGAGTATAGTTGTCTTCCTCGTATTGTACATGGATGATATACTCTTGATAGGAAACGATGTTCCTATGCTACACTCGGTCAAGCTCCTCTTATCACAAAGGTTCTTCATGAAAGATCTAATTGATGCCTCCTACATCCTGGAGATATAGATCTATAGAGATAGATCTAAATGAATTTGGGATTATCCCAATCCAGGTACATAGACACCATGCTAAAAGGGTTTAGTATGGATGATTCTAAGCGTGGTAATGTACCCGCTTGTTCAAGAATCATTCTCTCCAAAAAGATATCTCTCGAGACTGATTTGGAGAGGGCTCGCATGCAAGGAATGCCTTATGCTTTGGCAGACGGGTCAATCGTGTATGCGATATTATGTACTAGACCAGATGTAGCTTACTCACTAGGTGTAGTGAGTAAGTATCGAAAAGATCTTTGGGAAAGCCACTGGACAGCTGTGAAGAACATTCTTAAGTGCTTGAGAAGGACTAAAGAGATGTTCTTGGTGTATGGTAACGGTGAACTCCAAAAGGAGTCATTTACCGATTCGAGCTTCCAGAGTGATAAGGACGACTGAAAGTCGGTCTCGGGTTTTGTCTTTACCCTCAGTGGAGGGACGGTATGTTGGAAGGGTTCCAAGCTATATACCGTAGCAGACTCGTTGATAGAGGCTAATTATATCGCTACCAACGATATTGCCAAAGAGGTTTTCTGGAAGAATTGTTGGCTATAGTGCCCTCAAGGCAATTATCATAGTTGCGGACTTGTGATTATGATGATTGAGTGAAGACCTATACCGATAAAACAGTCTTACTCAAGATAATAGTATCCTATCTGGTTTGCCTTTATCATCATGTACATATTGATAGAGCCCATGGGATTCTTGCTTGACTACCAGCATTATGATGGCGATCATATATGTGGGAGCTGGGGTCTATAAGCACATCCTTAAATGTCCCTAGTCGTAGGAGTATTGAGACCGGGCATCGATACTCCAGTGTAGACTAGTGTATACTGATCGAGACCCTGACGAAGGGCAGTGGCCAGGTCTCACAAGCCATTGGTGTTAGTTTTTTCATCTAAGATAGTATACGGGTGCTCATTGGGTTATGAGTACACTGGACGGACTCGCCGGGAACCTGCTAGTTGGTATTATACCTATTGTCAGATAACAGTTCCCAGGTGACATGTGTACAGGTTAGTCTGTGGACCTGAGATCGTCATTTTTCTCGTATGAGTTCCCACTGTGCTTTGATTACTACCCTACCACGGCTCAAAGGAGTCGTGGAAACAGGTTTTAGTTGGGTACAGTCCCGAGCCACATGGAGGCAGTGATCGGATCGTCGGGGATTCGTCTCTCCCGGTATTAGGGGTTGATGTCGCGTTGTGTACGGATGGCCATCACCATAAATCCGTTGCCACGGTGGACGAGAATTATCGATCCAGGATCGATAGTTTCTCAGGTGGTGATGGGTTTCATACCGACACTAAATATCGCGTTATTGGGGGTCTGACCTTATCCACCCCCCTAGACTCGATATGCGATACTCTTAGACGAACAGACCGGACTATACGGATATTTTCACTGACACGCTCAGTAGGAGTTCAGGATGAGTTTGCTCGTCTGCCTCCCTTTCGCTCAATACCTGGGTAGCCGTTACGTACAGCTAGTGCCGCTGACGTGCTTGTGGTTAAACCCACTGCCAGCGTATTGACGAGTCTTTAGAGTCCCACACAGAGGGTTTTCACGGTTCAGGCGATATGGTGTACTTGGCGTATGTTGATACATACAGGTGTCCGATTAAATATGTGCATGCTGCGCAGACTTTAATCGGACGGTTGATAATACTGGCGGCTTAGGATTAAACCGGATTATTAAATCGGATATTGATTTAATAATTTATATATGTATTAGTATACACGTATTCTAGTATTATTGTTCGCTATTTATTTTCTCTCTTGGCTATTCGTATTTTTGTACGAATATGCGTATATGTATTTCGATACATGTACCGGGAAGTATTCCGTATTTTATACGGAATAGTTTCTAGAAGTTTTGCCACCTCATCATTGATTTTCCATTTATGGAAATTCATTTGTTTCATGATGAGGTGGAGGGTGTGATGTGGCATGAGCATAGTTCATGGCATGGTTTTGTGCATGTAGTAAAGTATGGTTGATTTGTTTAATGAAAAATGGTGGAGACTTTTTTTTTGAAAGGGAGAGAGGGGGCCGGCCAATAATTGGGAGGGAGGGGGCTCATTCATTTGGTGATTGATTTTTACATTAGCCCACTCTCTCACTCTCTCAAGTTCACCAAAAACACTTAACCATTTTTTTGTTCATGCAAAAGCTACATCACCTCCATTCTTCTTCTATTGTTGATCTCATGAGCACATGAGTTGAGAGAAAATTGTAGTGACACTTTCATACACCCCCACTCTCCATTGCCAGCGACTTTGGAGCATCGGTTACCTCGTTCGACGAGGTTGGAGCTTGCGCCGTTTCCCTCGGGTGGATCATCGGAGTTGGAGGAAGACCGGCAACCAAACTTCGTCAAAGAACCGCTAAGAGCTTGGAATGAAGACTGAAGGACACGGATCAACTCGGTATAACAATTCTAACTCTTAGTTAGCTTTCTAGATTAGGGTTTAAGGTCGATCTGTAAATCGGGTAGCGGTAGCGCCGGTTTGATAAATTTTTGTTCCGCATTTTGGCCGCGTTTTGATGGCCGAGGCGCTGCCGGGACCCAACATGGTATCAAAGACACCCTTTAAACCCCTTACTAGCTTGTTTAAATATGCTTAATAGATCGATCTACGGAAATTTCCGAAATCACGATTCCAATTTTGATGTTTCTGCCGATTTTCAAAAGTGGTCAAAAAATATTTTCCAGTGGCTTAAAGATCCGTGCAGGCTTTTTGTAGGGTATAGAAAAAATTTGGTCTCCTGAAGCCTCAAACACGTCGCGGATCCACCGCACTTACCCCCTAATGGCGGCGGTTCCGCGGCCAATTAGTGGCGACGGGCTTCCAAAATTTTCCTGTAGCCCTCTGACTTGGAATTGTGATTTTTGACATATTCTGTTTTGGCCCAGATTTCTGTTTCAGTGCTAGTTTTACTATTGGGGCCAATTTGGAAATTTAGTCGATCGATATTTTAAGTGGGCATTTAACAGTACATACATTTCTATTTGCGACCGTGAATGTCATTTGATCGGTTAACCCGTCTAACTGCTATATGTCTTTTAGACGGGTTTGCGAACGTGACATTCACGTTGATGTTCTGTGTTGTGCTGTGATGTTGGTTGGATCGTCGTGGTGGATAGCTATGGTGCAATGTTAGTACAGTTTTATTTCATTTGTACATTTGATATTGCGGGGCGAGCGTCCGACATGTGGACTGCCGTCACTGCCAGTTTGTATATTATTTTTTTAGGACACGACCGGGCTGAGGTCGATGTCACCCTTGTATATTATTTTCTTTTCTGTACTAAGATTACCCCGTGGTGGGGTGCACGAATAGCCGGATTCTAGAGGGCAACGGGTCCGCATCTCATGGCGTTGGGACAGAGGGGACCTTACTCTAGAATTGGCGTGCTATTCGCCGCACTCGTAGGGGGTATAGGTGACCCAGGAGGGGTGCTCAAGTTACCGGATTCCGTGAAGTGCTGGGTGGTCCATTCACGTTGCTGAAGAGGGCTGCCTCACTTCTGGTTTTGGTGGGTAACTTGCCGCGCTCATAGGGGTCTAGGTTTCATTGCACATGCTATCCACCGACATGGAACATCGGGTCTCACTTGCGGCTCAAGTGAAACCCGGGGCTCCAGATTATCCACCATTCTGTGTTGCTTCTGTGATGTTTCTGTAATGTTGCTTTATATCATGCCTGGAACAATTGTTATATATATTTATATATACTAGTAGATGTTGTATATGTTTTGCACCCGCGCTAGCCCAGTCCCCGCTCTGTCGTTAGTTAAGTAACCTAACGGGTGATGACGGGACCCAGTGGCGAATGCGGATGGCATATATGTACATTTTATTTTCGTTCTTTTCTGGTGTGATTAATTGATAGGACTGCATAGATTCTTATCAATGCAAGGATAAAACAAACCTATATATATGATGTTGTTGGAACCAAGTTTTTTAAAAAATGACATTACAGACGTACACTTTTTCTTTGCATCGTGGTTTTCATTTTGGAATATCCTGCACCTCATTCGACGAGGCAAGGGCCGAGATCCCTTCATCGGGAGTGACCCCTTGGGTAAAAGTTTGCGTCAACGTAATAACTTTACTATAGTCGATTATTTTTGCTTTGCATCGTGGTATTCAGTTTGGGATATCCTGCACCCCATTCGACAGGGAAAGAGCCGAGATCCCTTCACCGGGAGTGACCTCTTTAGCAAAAGTTTTCGCCACTATATATTTATAAAACCACTTGGATTCCTTCAATGATATCAAGTTCATTACGTTAAAGGTTTTTCGCCAAAAACCAGTCGTAGCCCTCCGTCATTTCAGACTAGTATTGCTTAGTATTCATGCTACGTATGTTGACTATGTCAAGGCGTAGTGTGCGGTAGCTCTGTAATGCTTTTCTATCGCATGGATATGTGGATTGGTTAGTACAGTCGTACGGTCATGTTGACTGTGTCAAGGACTCGTGCGGGTAAGTCTAATGCAATCAAGATAATGACGGGTTGAACTTGACTAGGACCCTTTGATATGTTGACTGTGTCAAGGTCACTTGGGTCCTAGGGGTAAAAACTAATATCGGGAGTTTCAAACATATAGGAAACTTACCAGGCGTGCGCATACCTTCTGGAGTGTGGTGACTTGAGTGGCTTCCATCAAGTTATCATGCGATGATAGTTGGATCCCGATTCCCACTGATGAGTAGGATTACTCCTCGGGTGATTCCGACTAATTCTCCTTTTAGGTTTGGAGGAGAATTCGAGGAAACATTGGGAGCCATCCAGATTAGATAAAATGATTAACCATTCTGATCTAGATTAGAGTGCACGCTGAGTGTTTCTTCTCTCTCTCTCTCTCTCTGGCTGCGACTATGACCCGACCCTAAACTAAAACTCATGAACCAAATTAACCGAACCTTCTTAAAACACTTTGGATTTTGGAATGTCAGGTGTCGCATACATCATTGCCACTTCTATATCACCTTTGCATTTCTCCAGAACACCCCGTATTACTACGAACATCCACTTTCATTGGATAAATCCGTCGTATAGTTACATACGAACTCGAAGGAACTTTTTCGAGGATGGATTCTGGTTCTGGAGAGATTGAATAGGATTATTCGGTTGTCTTTTCTTTTTACCTTCTCTCAGGTTGTGAGGGCTCCTAGGATTAGGAGAGTACACCTATTACACTTATTGGATAGTCTTCTTCCAAACCTTAGGCTGGTGCCGAAGGGTAGGGAATGAAGAAAACCAATTAGCGTAAAGGAGGTGTACAGAATGTAATAAGTAAAGACATAATAAAGGGATTGCAGTGAGGGCAGGTAAGTATATGGTTACTGTCATGATTCAGGATAATGGAAGAGGCGTTACTAGGAATACCAGTTAACCCTTTTGAAACATTTTCATATTTCAGTTATACTCTGCGATGTTAATTGAAAAATGTTTTCCCAATTGGAATCTAATTTCAGGGTATGTATTTACCAGATCAGTTTCTCACATCTGTATGATATTATAGATGGTGAGTGGGAGTAAGATATTGGGAATTGGGTGATTAGATCCTCATTATATCGGAATTCGTAATAATTGGTGATATTTGAGGAAATCATCTGGATTTTGCCGGATGGCAAATATCTGGTTTTGAATATCCGTTATTATGCACCAATTTCAAACTGGTATATCTGTACATTTATTTTATAAAGTGAGATATAACTTTTTGATATTGTGTCTATGACACTTACCTATATCAGTTGGTGATTAGATAAGGTGCATTCAACAGCGGTGTAATTCTTCTTAACCACACTATAGTTTTTCAACCTACAACGCACAGGGTTTGAGTTGTTGAACTCAGGAGACTTGTACAAAGTATTGTATGTTGTCCGGTGTCCATTAAGACAAAAGGGTTGGTACTCGTACTATATTCTGTTTACTTGTGACTTCTCCAGTTCTGGACAAGTATATCGTTGAAATGCAAAGTCCAGATATTGAGAAGTTATAGGTATAAGAATAAAGTAGAGAACCATTTATTATAAGTATCAGGATTCTTCGAGGAAGTCGAAGATGTAGATACTTGTGTTTGGTATTCCATTGATAGTAATGGTTTTGAGAACTTGCTTCTCTTTCGGGTTACTCATATATGGATGCACTCCTATATGAGTAATGTTGATTAACCTCATTCTATTTGGTTGATATGCACTGGAGACAGCTGCATGATTTGAATCTGGTTCCAATTAAATTAGTGCTTTTGTTTCTATATTAGATATATATAAAATCAATTTATATCTTAGCGGTGTTAAGGTATAGGGAATTGTCCGGCTGATTCTTAAAACCAGAATCCGGATAAACTCAAGGCACGTTTCAGTAATGGCAGTTTGTGGGTTATCCCGGGCTTTGACGAGGGTTAACTTTCTACCGTCAGGAAGATCAGTATTTATATTGTTCTTGACTCGCCACAGTTTTAGTAAAATGGATTTTTTTTTTCAGAAAAACAAAAGTGGGAGTATGGTAGAACTGGAAGTTATTCCAGAACCACAAACGATTACTGGAAATTTAATAAAACCTAAGGGTTCAATTGGATTTTATGTTCCATTAGCCACTCCGCAGATTTGGTGGGTAACCTCAAGCACCCGAGAGGTACTTCGGTCTTCTCAGAGACAGTGACAGGGAGGTTCTTGTTTACCCAGACTTGCTATTGCTGCTACTCTAGACTATAAGACCCGGCAGGAGGATGAGCATAGCGTCATTCTAAACTAGTTTTAAAAGTGCACGTGTATATGACTCTGCCAGAGGGTTGTTGTAGTCAGTAGGAGCAGCGGAAGCATAGAGAAAAAGTAGCTTATGTCTATTTATAGACTAAAACAGGTATAGCGGAAATAAATCATCTATTTTTGATGTAATGTTCATATCATAATATTGCATTGTTATATTCCCCATTCTTATGCATTTTACAAATAAACAGGTGCTTTTGACCCATGTCTGCTACTTAGTTACAGGTTACAGGTTCTCGGAACAAAAACAGTGAAATTAATGAAAAAGATGATACAAAGTGAGACTACGACCAATAAATGGTGGAATCTTGATCAAGCCTACACAAAGATCAGTTCACAAAGTACAAGGCCGCGCAAGATCCAAGACTTCGTTACGAAGCAACGGTAAAAGTCCACTGCAATTATTCACAGTGGAGATCTGGGAGAGAACAAGACAACATTCTGAAGAACCAACCAAATAAATAGGAAGCCAAAGACAACAGGAAGCAGTAAAAGAAAAATCAACACACAAGCCTCTTGTTTGGCCGCGGAACCGCGGCCAAACCTGGCCTGCGGCCGCGGTTCCGCGGCCGGGTAGAGCACGTAGAGGCGGAAAATTTTACCAAAAAGAAGGGCGGCGCTGACTAGTCTTCCTAGAGGTATTTTTGTAAAAGCATACATGCGACGATTGTAAACCTAGGGTTTTCTATGTCCTGTAAATAGAGACCCAAATTCTTGTATTAGGTCATGCCTCCTTTCATTAATAAAATTCAGATTTCTTTTGGAGAGCATCGATGCCTCTTTTCATTTCATCTATTCAGATCTGACAAGTCTTGTGTAAATGTTTGGAGAGAGCCATCAAGTAAGTAGTTTTATTTAATTGCCCTAGTATAGATCTTTAATTCCTTGCCCTAGTTAGATAGATAGAATGTTCTTCAATTCCCTAATGAGCGAGTAGTTTCCTCGCTTGTTAGGGTTAGCTTTGGGGAAGGCTTTTGAGAGATGAAGATCTCTCATCTCTTTCTTGCCCATCACACGTTTTTATAGGACTCTATGCATACATGCACACACCGCTCCCTACGGCATCCTATCCTTCGAGGTAGCGGTGATACCGTAGTATAAAGGCCCGGTTGAGCGTGTTTTCCATGAAGGTTAGGGTAAGGATTGATAAAGGAAGGACAAGAATCTAGAGGAAGAAACACCTTCCCGAATGGTTCTAATCCCCTTTATTAATAATTACCATAACACCTCATAGATCTTAATTTGGGTATAGAAAGCGGTGAGATTTATTTACATTTCCAAACCTACCCTAAACCTAACCCTAGCAAGATTTAGATCTAGATAGATTTAGTTTTTAGATTTAATCAATCCGACACCAATCGGAATTAACCCGTTAGACCAATTAGGAAATTCACAAAATCCCTGTGGACCGACCCGTACTCACCGGCTAACTACCAAGCGACGCCGTTCTTGATTGCGGTTACTAAATTCTTTGATTCATCTTTTAAAAGCGCACGAGCCGATCATAAATCTCTTCAATCAAATGGCGCCGTTGCCGGGGATGGCGTAGTATTTCCATTTTGCAATTTCGGGTTAATCTAAATTAAAAAAATCATAAAAACATTAAAAATATATATATATATATATAATTTATCATTTATTGTTTGAAGGGTATTTTTTGTGAATCTCTGCAGGATCGACGGATCTGGAAAAATCCAGAGAGCGAAACAGAAAAATAAAAATCTGAATAACAGAGGAACGTCAAACCAGAGGGGCACAGAAATTTTTGGGAACCGAGCCTGACAACAGACCGCGGAACCGCGGTCGTGAGGCACATCTGGCGGCGGAAACGCGGCTATCTGGACGATTCAGCACGTGAAAAAAATTCTCGGGAAACGAACCTACATTCCAACTGCGGAAACGTGGCGATATCCCACTTCCCGCCGCGGAAACGCGGTCATCTGACGTCGTCATTTGACAAAAATCCCTCGGTTTGTTTTCTTTCTCTCTCCTCTGCAACCTTAAATATCTCCTCTGTAGATTTTCCTGCAGGATTCTTTGCGCTTAAAAAAATCTTCCCCCTTCCAATAACAAATCTTATGCAGGATTCTTTGTGCTGCGCTTAAAATAAAAAATTGATTGCAAGTGATTTTTTCTGTTTTGCATAGCTTTAATATGACTTTAAAGGGCTTGAGACCAATCCAGATTGGGTGGGGATTTCATCACCCTTCGCAGAACCCCAGAAATCACATAAGGCATATGCATTGACCATGATTTAATTAAAAAATACTAGACTCAGCCCTAAGGACGTCGAGCTCAATAGGGCAGAGGACTAGTTGTAGGCATCGGCCGTTGATCCTAACCTGACTTTGCGGTGTCTAGGCAAGTGTGTCTAAGGCGAGTGGTTACTTAATTAGGGCCACTACTTGTAGTGGAGAGCCTCCCACTCACCTGGCACTTACCTGGCCGCAATTGGCGGTGAAGAGGCGGTTTGAGGTCCTATTTCTAGCCCTTTGGAACAGTTAGGAGCTGTCTAGCTGACCTAAGTGACCCTAGATCTAGGCCTGATTGTGCATTTGTGGTTGATTGCATTTGTGTCAAAGCCTTTTATCGAAAATCTTTTTGCAAAGAGCATCAAATAAAAAAAAAAGGAAAAATTTTTACAAAAAAGACTTGCAAATTTTGTCGCTAAGAACTCCTTGCACCACCCACCTTCTTTCTCTTCTCCTTTTTACATCATGGGTACCTCACCTCACAAATATCTTGCCGAACTTTGGTACCCCGAACCAAACTTTGCCTCGTACGCGAATTGTTTCAGTCGATTTAAGGACGACCCCTCCATGCCCAAAATTTCTTTGAAGGATCGAATAGAAGCATCTAAGAGAAACAGTTCGACTTCGCAATCCACTTTATATCAACCGTGTCAATCTTCACCACCTTCGTACGTTGATACCACTTTTTCGAGTCCTGTTGTAACTCCTAGACCCATGTCTATTGCTGAACACATTGAACAATCTCGTAACCGATCTTTCACTCCTCTCCACACATCCAATTCTAGGGATCAACAAGTCAATTCACCTTCTTATCCAAATGTTGATCTTACTCCTGTCCAACCATCCAATTCCTACCAGTCCTACCCGACTTTCCCACCTTCACTAGACATTGCTTCTACACAGCCATTTGGGAGTTTCACGTATCCAAACAATTTTGAATTTTTTACCGAAACCCCTTCACAACCCATGTCTAGTTTGGAACAGTCGTTGGAAGCTTATATTTTAGCAACAAACAAAATGATTAGGAATGTGGATGCGTCCATTGCCGCCCTTATGCAACCTAATGAACCGGTAGCTGGGTTCCAACTAGCTCCAAATTTTCCAATGTATGAGGAGGCGGTTGGACAGAGTGAGAATTTGAGTGGTGAGAGTGAGCTGTACACCCTTCCAAATCAAACCTATCCATTACCAATTGAATTCAACAACTCCAGTTTTCAAACAAGTGCTCCAAATAATGAGTTGTGTGACTTTGTATTACTTGATTTGCCAGATTGTGAAGAATCCCTTTCGAGTGAAACCATCACCAATCCTTTTGATATCTACACCTCCACTCTAGAACCTGAATTGATAAATATCCATGCTTTTGATGAGGTGTCTAAGAAAATTGATTTTCACTTGATTGAGGATATTGACGCCGGGAATATTTTGGATGATGAACCCGTAGATTTGACTGAAATTTTATCCTCAATTCATCATCCCGAGTCATTAAATGTTTCTCCCGAACTTCATGTGCGTCTTGATTTTGATGATAATGGCATGGATAAGCTAAATATTGAGGAGAATTATGAGGATAGTATTGAGGAGAGTATTGAAGATAATATTGAGGATGAACCATTTTTGTTTGATGTGTCGGATTTTCCTATTCATCCTCCGAACCCTTTAACTGTTATACTTCCTAAATCACCCCTTCTTTCCATCGTTCCGACCACGCAAAAGATCACGCTTGAGGACTGTGAGTTTGAAAAATTTCTGTTCGATCACAGCAGTTTGGACTCCACTAGTGCGTACCCCTTTGAATCTAACACAGTTCTCACAGACGATAATGATTACGAGTGTTTCACTTTTTCGGACGATGTTGAAGACTCACCGCCCGAGTTTGAGTCCTTTGAATTTTCAGATGAACCATCAGACTCAGTTGCTTACGATCATTTCGAACCATTCATGGAATCTTTCAAGTTCGAGACAGTTTACTACGGTGAGAATAAGACTATCCCTAATTCACTCCCTTTCGTCCTTCCTATCGTTTTGACCACGCAAGACTCCGTCGCGTTTCCATTTTCAAAGGAGGGTTTACCAAGTTCGGCGTACCCATGTTTTCTTGCGAATCTTGAGGGATTTGACCCCATTTCTCGACGGGTTGATGAATTAGCACAATCGCTTTTAACACATCGGTCATCGCATATTGCGCTAATTTATTCACTCGATTTACACCCTCAAGATCGTACTCCACTTCTTTCTCTTTTCCGCTATTCTTCTCCTCCACCGAGACCATATTCCACCCTTCTTCCCATCCGGTCTCGTGTGTTTCTCATCTCCTTTCTCTACACCCCATTCTTTCACCAACTCTACCATTACCACGATAAGATTTTTGAATGGTTGGTGCTAACCTTTAGCTTGTATAAGGCCTTGTTTAGTTTGGGGAGGACCTTGTTGTATATATGTATATATATATTTTTTGTTTTCTTTTTCTATTAACAAAACAAAACAAAAAAATTAAAAAAAATTAAAAAAAAATTATAAATAAATAAACAGGGGAGTGCCGACATTCTCAACGCTCTTGGTGTAGCATGACAGTGAGGACACTTTCAAGTTTAAGTTTGGGGGTATGCTCGGTAAGCCTTCTTCCTTCGCATTCATGTGTATATTTTTGCATTTGCATACTTATTTTAAAACCCATAAAAATTGAAAATTTTCAAAAATTATAAAAATTAAAGTATTCAATTTTGGCCATAATTGACTTGAGTTTGACAAAAAGGTTAACTAGCTAGGAACAACTAGGTCTTATACTTAGTAAATTAAAAACCCTAAAAATAACCTTTCTTAAAGTTTAACGGTAGAAAGTATATTTCTTTGTAGTTTATTTAGAAATAGGCAAATTTTGAGTTCACTTCTTGGGCTAAGTTAAAACAAAGGAAAAGTATTGATATTTTTGTTAAATTATAAGTTTGAAAAATAATTCCTAGCTTAAGTCTAAATTCTGAAAATATATACCCTACAAATTGCAAAAACACACACCTTGAAACTTGGAATGGTAGGAGAGACCTTGAAATGCTCTTGTCTAAAGTCTTTAGTAAAAAAAAGAAAATAAAAGAAAATAAAAATTCAAGTGTGAATAAAGAGATAAAAAAATGAACACTGGTTTTTGTGATTACTTAAGGCTGCAAAAATAGAAAAATATTTAGCGAGGGTGCTTCATCACCTAGTGCCTTAGACCAACTGGTTTGGGAGTCACTGCTAAAGCCTTAGGTGTTACAAGACTAGAAATTACGCTTTAATGTGTAAACACATTTTGTAATCGGTCGTTGGTACCTCAAGAAGTATTAACGGTCGCATGAAAGATGTGTGAGCAAACTTCATCTAAAAATTCACCAATTAAGAAGTGCTTTGGACAACGGACAAGAGTATGATAGCTTGATTTGAATTTCCAAGTGTAGGGGTGATATATACACACACGTAGGGGTATGTGATTGGGGTTTAGATAAGAGATAGGAATGAAGAATAGGACTTGTATCTTTAATAGAGATGATAAAAATTCCTAAGTTGAGATGGAACCCTAGAAGGAAAACTTAAGAGATGCCAAAAGCTAAGTAAGTTTATAGAACATATATAATCTTAAGTTAAATTATAAGGAAGCATGAAGAATACGGGTGGATGATTTATGAGTCGAAAATAATAGAATTCCTTGTTGGAAAACCTAATTGAAGAATAAAAGTTAATAGGCTAAATTGATAGGATTTTGTGGATAGTATCCGCTGAAAACCCTCAAGAGACAACACTCCTCCTATTAGGGACACCTAGAGGTTTAACGGCTTGTTGCACGAGCTCAGTGCAATCGCGTTTTCCCTGCAAAAGTGAGGTTAGGTTTTTGTTGAGAATAAAACTAGCTTTGCTCGAGGACGAGCAAAAGATAAGTTTAGGGATATTTATTCATATCATAATATTGCATTGTTATATTCCCCATTCTTATGCATTTTACAAATAAACAGGTGCTTTTGACCCATGTCTGCTACTTAGTTACAGGTTACAGGTTCTCGGAGCAAAAACAGTGAAATTGATGAAAAAGATGATACAAAGTGAGACTACGACTAATAAATGGTGGAATCTTGATCAAGCCTACACAAAGATCAGTTCACAAAGTACAAGGCAGCGCAAGGTCCAAGGCTTCGTCACGAAGCAACGGTAAAAGTCCACTGCAATTATTCACTGTGGAGATCTAGGAGAGAACAAGACAACATTCTGAAGAACCAACCAAATAAATAGGAAGCCAAAGACAACAGGAAGCAGTAAAAGAAAAATCAGCACACAAGCCTCTTGTTTGGCCACGGAACCGCGGCCAAACCTGGCCTGCGGCCGCTGTTCCGTGGCCAGGTAGAGCACGTAGAGGCGGAAAATTTTACCAAAAAGAAGGGCGGCGCTGACTAGTCTTCCTAAGGGTATTTTTGTAAAAGCATACATGCGGCGATTGTAAACCTAGGGTTTTCTATGTCCTATAAATAGAGACCCAAATTCTTGTATTAAGTCATGCCTCCTTTCATTAATAAAATTCAGATTTCTTTTGGAGAGCATCGATGCCTCTTTTCATTTCATTTATTCAGATCTGACAAGTCTTGTGTAAATGTTTGGAGAGAGCCATCAAGTAAGTAGTTTTATTTAATTGCCCTAGTATAGATCTTTAATTCCTTGCCCTAGTTAGATAGATAGAATGTTCTTCAATTCCCTAATGAGCGAGTAGTCTCCTCGCTTGTTAGGGTTAGCTTTTGGGAAGGCTTTTGAGAGATGAAGATCTCTCATCCCTTTCTTGCCCATCACACGTTTTTATAGGACTCCATGCATACATCCACACACCACTCCCTACGGCACCATATCTCTCGAGATAGCGGTGATACCGTAGTATAAAGGTCCGGTTGAGCGTGTTTTCCATGGAGGTTAGGGTAAGGATTGATAAAGGAAGGACAAGAACCTAGAGGAAGAAACACCTTCCCGAATGGTTCTAATCCCCTTTATTAATAATTACCATAACACCTCATAAATCTTAATTTGGGCATAGAAAGCGGTGAGATTTATTTACATTTCCAAACCTACCCTAAACCTAACCCTAGCAAGATTTAGATCTAGATAGATTTAGTTTTTAGATTTAATCAATCCGACACCAATCGGAATTAACTCGTTAGACCAATTAGGAAATTCACAAAATCCCTGTGGACCGACCCGTACTAACAGGCTAGCTACCAAGCGACGCCGTTCTTGATTGCGGTTACTAAATTCTTTGATTCATCTTTTAAAAGCGCACGAGCCGATCATAAATCTCTTCAATCATGTGACAGTCATAGGCTTTGACTTCATCAGAATAGGAGATGGATCTGCTAAGAAGGTTGTAGAGAGTGATGTCCAGGTATTGGGATGACGTGCACTTGATAGGAAGGGACATTCCTATACTACGATCGGTTATACTGTGGTTGTCACAAAGTTGTTTCTCCACATAGGATATGGATATAATATCAGTTTTTCTGGTCACTAGATCTATGGTTTTAAATCTAGATTTGGGAAGTATCCTAATCTGGGTATTTTGACATTAAATGGACGACTCCTGGTATGGTGGTCTACCTGCAGGTGATGGAGTCAACCTCTCTAAAGGTGTCTTACAGACTAAAGGGGAGAGGGATCTACATGATTAACATATCATTGGCTAGGCCAATTAAGTTAGTCATGAAATGTCAAGTACCACAACAGATATTGTTTTTGCACTAGCTGCAATAAGCAGATATATTAATCCAATCGTAGAGAAACATTGGGGAGCAGTTTATGAATATAAATGGATATTCTAGGGATATGGTAACGGCAGCCTCCTTCGGGAGAAGGTTATCATTTCAGGCTTCCAAGGTGACCTGGATGACATAGTGAAGTTCAGAGTTATGGTTTTACCCTCTTTTAAGGAACAGTATGTTGGACAGGTGGTCCAAGCGAATACTGAGGAAGGGCATGGCACATGATACTGATTAAATTCAGTGGACGATACAGTCTAAGTAGTTTGCTGGATTTGGAGTTCATTTGTGAACTGGGACCCATCAGATATCCAGACAAATTCTAAGACAGGTATTGCTCATTTCGGGAGATAGTTTTCTCCGTGAAGTTGAGATTAAGAGAGATACAGAAAGAAACATTGGAGCGGATCCACTCACTGAGGCTATTTCTCGAACGCAATCATTTTTCACAAACGGGCTTTGCGAAGCTGATTAGTAGAGAAGTTGGGTGTTCGGTATCATACGGGCAGTGAGTATGCGACATCACAATAATTGGCCTTAAGTGCAAGTTGGAGATTGTTGGCTATAGTGCCCTCAAGGCAATTATCATAGTCGCGGACTTGTGATTATGATGATTGAGTGAGGACCTATACCGATAAAACAGTCTTACTCAAGATGATAGTATGCTATCTGGTTTGTCTTTATCATCATGTACATATTGATAGAGCCCATAGGATTCTTGCTTGACTGCCAGCATTATGATGGCGATCATATATGTAGGAGCTGGGGTCTATAAGCACATCCTTAAATGTCCCAAGTCGTAGGAGTATCAAGACCGGGCATCGATACTCCAGTGTAGACTAGTGTATACTGATCGAGACACCGACGAGGGGCGGTGGCCAGGTCTCACAAGCCATTGGGGTTAGTTTGTTCACCTAAGATAGTATACAGGTGCTCATTGGGTTATGAGTACACTGGACGGACTCGCCGGGAACCTGCTAGTTAGTATTATACCTATTGTCAGATAGCAGTTCCCAGGTGATATGTGTACAGGTTAGTCTGTCGACCTGAGATCGTCATTTTTCTCGTGTGAGTTCCCACTGTGCTTTGATTACTACCCTACCACGGCTCAAAGGAGTCGTACAAACAGGTTTTAGTTGGGTACAGTCCCGAGCCACATGGAGGCAGTGATCGGATCGTCGGGGATTCGTCTCTCCCGGTATTGGGGGTTGATGTCGCGTTATGTACGGATGGCCATCACCATAAATCCATGGCCACGGTGGACGAGAATTATCGATCCAGGATCGATAGTTTCTCAGGTGGTGATGGGTTTCATACCGACACTAAATATCGCGTTGTTAGGGGTCTAACCTTATCCACCCCCTAGACTCGATATGCGATACTCTTAGACGAACAGACCGGACTGTACGGATATTATCACTGACAGGCTCAGTAGGAGTTCAGGATGAGTTTGCTTGTCGGCCTCCCTTTCGCTCAATACCTGGGTAGCCGTTACGTACAGCTAGTGCCGCTGACGTGCTTGTGGTTAAACCCACTGCCAGCGTATTGACGAGTCTTTAGAGTCCCACACAGAGGGTTTTCACGGTTCAGGCGATATGGTGTACTTGGCGTATGTTGATACATACAGGTGTCCGATTAAATATGTGCATGCTGCGCAGACTTTAATCGGACGGTTGATAATACTGGCGGCTTAGGATTAAGCCGGATTATTAAATCGGATATTGATTTAATAATTTATATATGTATTAGTATACACGTATTCTAGTATTATTGTTCGCTATTTATTTTCTCTCTTGGCTATTCGTATTTTTGTACGAATATGCGTATATGTATTTCGATACATGTACCGGGAAGTATTCCGTATTTTATACGGAATAGCTTCTAGAAGTTTTGCCACCTCATCATTGATTTTCCATTTATGGAAATTCATTTGTTTCATGATGAGGTGGAGGGTGTGATGTGGCATGAGCATAGTTCATGGCATGGTTTTGTGCATGTAGCAAAATATGGTTGATTTGTTTAATGAAAAATGGTGGAGACTTTTTTTTGAGAAGGGGAGAGGGGGCCGGCCAATAATTGGGAGGGAGGGGGCTCATTCATTTGGTGATTGATTTTTACATTAGCCCACTCTCTCACTCTCTCAAGTTCACCAAAAACACTTAACCATTTTTTTGTTCATGCAAAAGCTTCATCACCTCCATTCTTCTTCTATTGTTGATCTCATGAGCACATGAGTTGAGAGAAAATTGTAGTGACACTTTCATACACCCCCACTCTCCATCGCTAGCGACTTTGGAGCGTCGATTATCTCGTTCAACGAGATTGGAGCTTGCGCCATTTCCCTCAGGTGGATCATCGGAGATGGAGGAAGACCGGCAACCAAACTTCGTCAAAGAACCGCTAGGAGCTTGGAATGAAGACCGAAGGACACGGATCAATTCGGTATAACAATTCTAACTCTTAGTTAACTTGCTAGATTAGGGTTTAAGGTCGATCCGTAAATCGGGTAGCGGTAGCGCCGGTTTGATAAATTTGTGTTCCGCATTTTGGCCGCGTTTTGATGGTCGGGGCGCTGCCGGGACCCAACATGAATAAGTTCATAGGATGAACTTGGTTCCTACCATTGAGCATCCAATACATATGTATTGTGATGACAATGGAGCTGTGGCTTTGGACCAGGAACCCCGGTCCCGTCAGTGATCCAGACATATTCTTAGACAGTATCACCTGATTAGGGAGATAGTTGATCTCCGGGAGATCGAGGTCAGGAGAGTTGACACAGAGGATAACACAGTGGATCCACTCATCGAGGCCATTCCCCAGATGCTATTCGAGAGACTTTTGGGATGTTGGGTATGAGATACTACAACAACTGGCCTCTGTGCAAGTGGTAGATTGTTAGGAATATGTATGCCCTAGAGGCCATTATTGGTGATATAGTGGATGCTTGGACATATATATAGTGGACTTTCTTGCTCGACATGATAGTATGCTATCATTCAACACTCCGCGATGAATTATCTCGGATAATGGACCAGCTTATAGAAGCCATAAAATCAGCCGCTTCGCACAACAGCATAAAATAGATTGGAGATACTCTTCAGTCTATAATCCTCGGGTCAACGGTCTAGTGTTCATACCATAATATTGTATTATTATATTCCCCATTCTTATTCTTTTTACAAATAAACAGGTGCTTTTGACGCATGTCTGCTACATGTTACAGGTTACAGGTTCTTGGATAGAAAACAGTGAAAAAGATAAAAGACGATGCGAAAGTGGGACTTTAACCAATAAACAGAAGACTCTTGATCGAGCCTACATAAGGAACAATTCACAAAGCAAGATTCAATACATCGACTCAAAGCGAAGGGTTAAAGTTTACTACAAATTGTTCACTGAAGATCTGGAACCAATGTAGAAGCCCAATTGATAAAAGAACCAAAGAACCAGAAGCCCAAAAAGACCCAGAACAAAACCATAAAGTTTCAGCACCCAAGCTTGTCAAAGGGCCGCGGAACCGCGGCCCAAGCCTGCCATTGCCGCAGTTCCGCGGCCATCATGTGCCCGGGCTTCGCGAATTTTTTATAGAAACTTGAGACGGCGTTGACTAGGTCTTTTCTTAGGGGTATTTTTGTAAAAGCATATATGCGAATCAAATGTAACCTAGGGTTTCCTATTCTCTATAAATAGGAACTCTAATCATTGTAAACCTTATGCCTCCTTTTAATAATAAAATACAGATTTCTTTATGGAGAGTATCGGTGCCTCTTTTCAATTCAGAAATTCAGATCTGACAAAGCTGCGTTGATGATTGGAGAGAGCCATCTGTAAGTAGATTTAATTATTTGCTCTAGTTTAGATTTTAATTCTTTGCCCTAGGTAGATTTAATTCATTGCCGTAGATAATTGTTTAGAGTTAGCTTTGGGGAAGGCTTTTGAGAGATGAGATCTCTCATCCCTTTCTTACCCATTATATATTTTCAATAGGACTCCATGCATACACGCACACACCGCGCCCTACGGCATCCTACCCCTCGAGGTAACGATGACACCGTAATATAAAGGCCCGGTTGCGCGCGTTTTCCATGGAGGTTAGGTAAGGATCTCTAAGGGAAGGACAAGAACCTAGAGGAAGGAACACCTTCCCGAATGGATCTAATCCCCTTTATTGATAATTACCATAACTCCTCATAGATCTTCATTCGGGTATAGAAAGCGTTGAGATTTACTTGCATTTCTAAACCATCCCTAAACCTAACCCTAACAAGACTAGATCTAGATAATCGTAGTATAGAATAATTAGGTTTTTAGATTTAATAATCAATCCGAACACCCTTCGGAATTAACTCGTAAGCACAATTAGGAGATTCACAACATCCCTGTGGACCGACCCGTACTCACCGGCTAGCTTCATGCGACGCCGTTCTTGATTGCGGTAATAGATAGTTTTTGAGATCAAATCAAATGGCGCCGTTGCCGGGGATGACGTAGAACTTTCCTTTTTGCGATTTCGGGTTAATCTAAATTAAAAAATCTAAAAAATCTAAAAAATCCAAAAATTATAAAAATATATCAATTTTTATTTTTTGGAAAGGGTACTTTGTTGTGTGAATCTTGCAGGAACAATCGAGACGGATCTGGAAATTTCCAGAAAGCAAAACAGGAAACAACAGATCAGAACAGAGGGGGATTTTCAAAACAGAACAGCAGAAAAAATTTGGAGTCTCGAACCGCCCACCTCACCGCCCTTCCGCGGCCAAAACCTGCCTTAGGCCGCGGAATCGAGGCCGCCTTGTCGATTCAGAACGTGAAAATTTTTCTGGGGATCCAAGCCGTCAAGAAGACCGCGGAAACGCGGTGGTACCCCACTTAAACCGCGGAAACGCGGCAGTGTCGTGGCATTATCTGGTGAAAAATTTTCTGTAAGCCTCTCTGTTTCTTCTCTGTACATTTTGAAATATCTTTTCTGAAAATTCCTGCAGGATTCCGTGCGCTATAAAAATATTTCCCCTTCCAAATAACAATTTTGTGCAGGATTTTTGCGCCTCGTTTAATATAGAAATTGATTGCAAGTAATCTTTTCTGTTACGTATCTTTTCTCAAAAATCTTTTTGCAACAAAATTTTTCCAAATAAAGATACAAAGAAAAAGGAAAATTTTTATTAGAAAACTTGTAAATTTTTGCCGCAAATAAATCCTTACACCACAACCCAACTTTCTTTCTTTCCCCCTTTTTTCTAACATGGGTACCCCACATAATAAATCACTTGCCGAACTTTGGTATCCCGAACCTAATTTTGCGTCGTACGTCAATTTGTTCGGTCAATTTAAAGACGATCCTTCCTTGCCTAAAAAATCTTTGAAAGATCAAATAGAGGCGTCTAGGAGAAACAGTTTGACTTCTCAACCCACTTTATGTCAACCGAGTCAACCTTTACCACCTCCATATGTTGATACCATTTTTTCAAGTCTTTCTGTCACTCCTAAGCCGATGTCCATTACTGAGCATATTGCTCAATCTAGCAGCCGATCTTTCATCCCTCTCCACTCATCTAGTTCTAGGGATCCACACGATTATTCACCTTGTTATCCACATGTTGACCCTACCCCTGCCCAACTACCCACTTCCTACCAGTCCTACCCGACCTTCCCACCTTCACTAGACACCGTTTCTACACAGTCTGTTGGGAGTTTTGCATATCCACACAATTTCGAATCTTTTACCGAAACCCCCTCACCACCCAAGTCTAGTTTGGAAGAGTCGTTGGAGGCATATATCTTAGCAACAAATAAAATGACTAGGAATGTGGAAACGTCCGTGGCCGCCCTTATGCAACCTACTGAACCGGTAGCTAGTGTCCCGCTAGCTCCAAATTTTTCAATGTATAAGGAGGCGGTTGGACAGAGTGAGAATGTGAGAGGATTTACAAATCAAACCTACCCTTACCCAATTGAAGCCCACAACTCCGGTTTTCCATCGATTGTCCAAAATAATGAGTTGTGTGACTTTGTAGTGCTTGATTTGCCAGATTGTGAAGAACCCCTTTCGAGTGAAACCACACCTAATCCGTTTGACCTTTACACCTCCACTCTAGAACCTACATTGATAAACATCCATGCTTTTGAGGAGGTGTCTAAAGAAATTAACTTTCACTTGATTGAAGGTATAGACGCCGGGAAAATTTTGGATGATGAACCCGTAGATTTGATTGAAATTTTGTATCCAATTCATCATCCTGAGTTATTAAATATTTCTCCCGAACTTCATATGCGTCTTGATTTTGATGATAATGGCATGGATGAGTTAAATATTGAGGAAAATTATGAGGATAGTAATGAGGAGAGTATTGAGGATAATATTGAGGTTGAACCATTTTTATTTGATGTGTCGGATTTTCCAATTCATCCTCATGAACCTTTACCTAAATCACCCTCCCTCCTTTCCATCGTTCCGACCACGCCTAATATCACGCTTGAAGACTGTGAGCTTGAAAATTTTTCCTTTGAATCTGACACAGTTCTCCCAGCCGATAACACTTACGAGTGTTTCATTTTTTCGGACGATGTTGATGACTCACCGTCCGAATTTGAGTCATTTACATTTTCAGATGAGTTAGTTGAACCATCAGACTCAGTTGCTTACAGTAGTTTCGAACCATTAATGAAATCTTTCAAGTTCGAGATAGTTTACTACGGTGAGAATGATACTATCCCTAATTCACTCCCTTTCGTCCTTCCTATTGTTCCGACCGTACAAGAGACCGTTACGCTTTCATCTCCAATACCAAGTTCGGCGTACACATGTTTTCTTGCGAATCTTGAGGGATTTAACCCCATTTCTCGACGGGTTGATAGGTTAGCGCAATCGCTTTTAACACATCGGTCATCACAAATTGCGTTAATTTATTCACTCGATTTACACCCTCAAGATCGCGCACTCCTTCTTTCTCCTTTTCGTCATTCTTCTCCTCCACCGAGACCATATTCTACCTTTCTTCCCACACGGTCTCGTGTGCTTCTCATTTCCTTTCTTTACACCCCATTATTTCACCAACTCGGCCATTACCACGATAAGATTTTTGAATGGTTGGTGCTAACCTTTGGCTTGTGTAAGGCCAAGCTTAAGTTTGGGGGGAATCTTGTTGTATATATGTACATATATTTTTTGTTTTCTTTTTCTATAAAAAAATAACCAAAAAAAAAAAGTTCAAAACATTAAAAAATAAAAAAATTTGTAAATAAAGAAACAGGGGAGTACCGGCATTTTTGACCCTCTTGGTACAGTATGACAGTAAGGACACTGTCAACTTTAAGTTTGGGGGTATGCTCGGTACGTCTTCTTCCTTCGCATTCATTTGTACATATTTTTGCATTTGCATACTTATTTGAAAACCCATAAAAATTGAAAAAATTTAAATTAAAAAATTATAAAAATAAATATATTCAATTTTGGCCTAATTGACTTGAGTTTGACAAATAGGTTAACTAGCTAGGAACAACTAGATTTTAGACTTAGTAAATTAAAAACCCTAAAAATAACCTTTCTTAAAGTTTAACAGTAGAAAGTATATGCCTTTGTAGTTTATTTAGAAATAGGCAAATTTTGAGTTCAGTTCTTGGGCTAAGTTGAAACAAAGGAAGAGTATTGATATTCTTATTAGAGTATAAGTTTGAAAAATAGTTCCTAGCTTAAGTCTAGATTCTGAAAATGTATACCCTACAAGTTGCACAATCACGCACCTTGAAACTTGAAATAGTAGAGGAGACCTTGAAATGCTCTTGTCTAAAGTCCTTAGTACGATGAAAAAAAAATACAAGTGTGAATAAAGAAAAAAAAATGAACACTGGTTTTTGTGATTACTTAAGGCTGCAAAAATAGAAAAATATTTAGCGAGGGTGCCTCATCACCTAGTGCCTTAGACCAACTGGTTTGGGAGTCACTGCTAAAAAGCATTGGGTGTTACAAGACTAGGAATTACGCTTTAAAGTGCAAACGCATTTTGTAATCGGTCGTTGGTACCTCAAGAAGTATTAACGGTCGCATGAAGGATGTGCAAGCAAAATTCATTAAAATTCACCAATTAAGAAGTACTTTGGACAACGGACAAGAGTACGATTGCTTGATTTGAATTTCCAAATGTAGGGGTGATCTATACACACACGTAGGGATATGTGATTGGAGTTTAGATGAGAGAAAGGAATGAAGAATAGAACTTGTATCTTTAATAGAGTGATAAAAATTCCTAAGTGGAGATGGAACCCTAGAAGGAAAACTTAAGAGATGCCGAAAGCTAAGTAAGTCTATAGAACATATATAATCTTAAGTTAAATGATGAGGAAGTGTGAAGAATATGGGTGGATAATTTACGAGTCGAAAATAATAGAATTCCTTGTTAGAAAACCTAATTGGAGAATTAAAGTAGAAAAAGCCAAATTGATAGGATTTTGTGGGTAGTATCCGCTAAAAACCCTCAGGAGACAACACTCCTCTTACTAGGGACACCTAGAGGTTTAACGGCTTGTTGCACGAGCTCAGTGCAATCGTGTTTCCCTGCGAAAGTGCGGTTAGGTTTTTGTAGAGAATAAAAAATATACATAAGTTTGCTCGAGGACGAGCAAAAGATAAGTTTTGGGGGTATTTGTTCATACCATAATATTGTATTATTATATTCCCCATTCTTATTCTTTTTACAAATAAACAGGTGCTTTTGACGCATGTCTGCTACATGTTACAGGTTACAGGTTCTTGGACAGAAAACAGTGAAAAAGATAAAAGACGATGTGAAAGTGGGATTTTAACCAATAAACAGAAGACTCTTGATCAAGCCTACATAAGGAACAATTCACAAAGCAAGATTTAAGGCATCGACTCAAAGTGAAGGGTTAAAGTTCACTACAAATTGTTCACTGAAGATCTAGAACCAATGTAGAAGCCCAATTGATAAAATAACCAAAGAACTAGAAGCCCAAAAAGACCCAGAACAAAACCATAAAGTTTCAGCACCCAAGCTTGTCAAAGGGCCGCGGAACCGCGGCCCAAGCCTGCCATTGCCGCGGTTCCGCGGCCATCATGTGCCCGGGCTTCGCGAATTTTTTACAGAAACTTGAGACAGCGTTGACTAGGTCTTTTCTTAGGGGTATTTTTGTAAAAGCAGATATGCGAATCAAATGTAACCTAGGGTTTCCTATTCTCTATAAATAGGAACTCTAATCATTGTAAATCTTATGCCTCCTTTTAATAATAAAATACAGATTTCTTTATGGAGAGCATCGGTGCCTCTTTTCAATTCAGAAATTCAGATCTGACAAACCTGCGTTGATGATTGGAGAGAGCCATCTGTAAGTAGATTTAATTAATTGCTCTAGTTTAGATTTTAATTCTTTGCCCTAGGAAGATTTAATTCATTGCCGTAGATAATTGTTTAGAGTTAGCTTTGGGGAAGGCTTTTGAGAGATGAGATCTCTCATCCCTTTCTTACCCATTATATATTTTCAATAGGACTCCATGCATACACGTACACACCGCGCCCTACGGCATCCTACCCCTCGAGGTAATGATGACACCGTAGTATAAAGGCCCGGTTGCGCGCGTTTTCCATGGAGGTTGGGTAAGGATCTCTAAGGGAAGGACAAGAACCTATAGGAAGGAACACCTTCCCGAATGGATCTAATCCCCTTTATTGATAACTACCATAACTCCTCATAGATCTTCATTCGGGTATAGAAAGCATTGAGATTTACTTGCATTTCCAAACCATCCCTAAACCTAACCCTAACAAGACTAGATCTAGATAATCGTAGTATAGAATAATTAGGTTTTTAGATTTAATAATCAATCCGAACACCCTTCGGAATTAACTCGTAAGCGCAATTAGGAGATTCACAACATCCCTGTGGACCGACCCGTACTCACCGGCTAGCTTCATGCGACGCCGTTCTTGATTGCGGTAATAGATAGTTTTTGAGATCAAATCATCTAGCTAAAGCTTTCAACAAGACCTTGACAAAGATTATAAAGAAAACGGTGTCCAGAAACAAAAAAGACTGTCATGAAAGGCTGCACGAAACTCTCTGGGCGTACCGAATAATGTTCAAAACAACTATGAATACAACACCATACATGTTGGTATTCGGCACGGAAGCAGTGCTTCCTCTGGAAATAGAACTCTCTTCTCTACGAGTAGCGGTTCGATATGAGCTGACAGATGAAGAAAATTCTCATCTTCGGCTCGAGGAGCTTGATGCTCTCGGAGAAACCCGCCTTATAGCACAGCAAAACCTGGATGCTTATGAGGCAAGGATGACATGGTCATATAAAAGACTGACCAGACCGAGAACATTCCGCCAAGGCGAACTCGTACTAGTCGTCAAAAGGTCAATGATCCCCAATCGTACAAAACGGGGAAAATTCTAGCCAAACTATGAAGGCCCGTACATCAAAGACAGTCTACCAAGGTGGAGCCTACCTGCTCATGGATATGCATGGCAAAAGACCTTTCCGGCCAATAAACGTCAGATTCCTCAAAAAATACTACGCTTGACAAGTCATGACTTAGATCTATGATAGATGACGACGCTTGTGTCCGCCCGCTATCTTCTTGAGTTAGAACTCTGAGAGTAGAATGCAAAGAAGCTTCATCGCCTCAAAAATAGCGATAATGGACCGAGATGTCCTTAAACTAAGAATTCACCTCAAACATGGTGATAACGGACCGAGATATCCTTAAACTAAAACCCCACCTCAAATATGGCGACATTGGACCGAGAATCCTTAAACTAGAAATTAACTGCCTCAAACAAGGCGATAATGGACCGAGATGTCCCTAAACTAGCACATCGCCTCCAAAACGGTGATATGCCCCCTCGAGGTCTATATTGCAATCAAAGCTCCAACAGCGAAGACTGCAACTCAAGTCCCACTAGCTACACAGCTACTCCAGCGGTGAAGTCACCCCCAAGTCCCACTGGAAAACAGATGGGTCATTAAAAACGGTATGTCCACAAGAAAAATGGGCACGGATGAAAACCCGAAAGGGCGCCGTGAGTAAAAACAGCAGGATTACCAGTGAGCTTGTGAAAACCTGGAAGGGCGCAATCTCGTAAAAAAAGGGTATGTCCACAAGAAAAATGGGCACGGATGAAAACTCGAAAGGACGCTGTGAGTAAAAACAGCGGGACTGCCGGCAAGTTTGTGAAAACCTGAAAAGGCACGAACTAAAAATTCATGGGCACTTGCAAGGTCCTCTCGACCTTGTGAGGAGAAAATACCTGTGTGAGATCCTTACGACTCATAAAGGAACAACACACTTGAGAATCCCCAAGATTCTTATGGAGAAATTACACTTACGAGATCCCTACGACTCGTAAGGAGAATCCCCCCTATTAGACCCTCATGGCTCGTAGGATTCAAAAGTATTAAGCTACAGGGATCTAAACATGTTCTTAAGCTATCGTATCCCCCAAGTTTCCCTACAGATGGTCCAATATTGACCCTTGTATACAATCCACGGGCACGAATAAACATTTCCCTACCAAGTTCCACCAATGGCGAGAAATGTCCTTATATGGTGAACGACACTTGTAAGTCCTCTCGACTTATAAGGAGAAGATACTCTTGTAAGATCCTTACGACTTATAAGAGAAAATATACTTAGGAATCCCCACGATTCCCAAGGAGAAAATACACCTACGAGATCCCCACGACTCATAGGAAGAAACATCTTTATAAGACCCTTACGGCTCATAAAATCAAAAAGCCTTAGTCGATAGGATCTTAACCCTGTTTGCTAAGCCACATTTGTTCAAATCAACAAAGGCAAATGATGAGTTGCTCCTGGCAATATTCCAGTCGTAGCGATGCTGATACCTAAAGAAGGTATCAAACTTCAAGTCCTCTCAAGGAAAATGATGATTCGCTCCTGGCAATATCCTAGTTGTAGCGATGCTGATGCCTAAAAAGGTATCAAACTCCAAGTCCTTTCACGGTAAATAATGATTCGCTCCTGGCAATATTCCAGTCGTAGCGATGCCGATACCAAGGTTGGTATAAGATTCCAAACTTGCAATAAAAGCAGCAACGAGTAGCAAAAAATGCATATAAAAATAGCCGAGATGTTTGGGCAACTCGCAATAAAAAGCAGTGATTAAAAATATAAAAACAGCCGAAATGATTGGGCACCGCGAAAAATAGCCAAAATAATTGGGCAATCGAGACTTTCGTACATAAAAGCTGAAAAGATAGAGCATCGCGGAAAGAAATAAAAAAATGAAAATGAAACTTTTCTGCCCTGCATGTAGGTCCACACCGACCTCCGTATACAATCCATGGGCATAAATGAAAGAAAAGGTATCATATTTTCCCACCAGGCTCCGTCAAAGGGAGAGCCAGATCTCGACGGTTTATATACAACCTAGAGATCAGCTCTACGTTCTTCTCATTCCAACAGGATGCAAACTTGACGTCAACAAAGCTCTAAGGAGCCAAATCAAAAGGAGTGACGGCAGAATCCTAACTCCAGCTCGACGTGCTTCTTATGTCAGCAGAACGTAGACGCAACGTCATTAAAGACCCAAGGGTCGAACAAAAAAGGAATGACGACAAAATCCCAGCTCCAGCTCGACGTTCTTTCTCGGTGCAGACGCGACGTCAACAAAGGCTCTAAGGAGCCAAATAAAAAAAAAAGGAGTGACGGCAAAATCCCAGCTCCAGCTCGGCGTTCCTTCCCGGTGCAGACGTGACGTCAACAAAGCTCCAAGGAAACAAATTAAAAAGGAGTAATGGCAAAATCCCAGCTCCAATTCGACGTTCATTCTCAATGCAGATGCAACGTCAACGAAGACCAAAAGGTCGAACAAAGTGGAGCAATGGCATATTCCTAGCTCCAGCCCAACGTTCTTTCTCAATGCAGATACAACGTTAACAAAGACCCAAGAGTCAAGTCAAAAATGGAGCCATGGCAAAATCCTAGCTCCAAGTCTTGACGGTACATATACAACCTAAAGACTACTCCGGCGTACTTTCTTATTCCATCAGGGTGCAGACGTGACGTCAACAAAGCTCCAACGAGCCAAATCAAATTAGAGCAAAGGCATATTCTTAGCTTCAGACTTCAACTATAATACATACAGCATAGAGATCGTACAGATGTCTACCATACTTCGGCAAAGAAACGGCACGGTATCGTAAAACAAAAATGAAGTGACGGCATATTCCTAGCTTCGGGTCTTGACAGCAGCTCATATAAAGCCTAAAAGACTATCGGAGATCATTCCACTCCAGCGCGGAGTGGTTATGACTCATCAGGGCTCCAAATGAGCCTAACCTCAAGTAAAAAGAGACATGGCAAATTCCTAATGCTTGCTCTCTCGACGGTAATATAGCCTAAGGAGATTACTTGAAGACGTCTTGTCCAGCCCCCGAAGGGATCAGAGACACGACAGTCATGGGGCTACTCAAACAACGGCTTAAAGACCGTATATCGAGGAATATATCAGCCAACACGACGGTACCACGGACCAAAACCCTAGTACCACAAAACCTAATGGACCTCTATCGTAAAGAATGGAGGTTATCTATATATAACGTTAGGAAAAGTTTGCCTGTAAACCTAAGAGAGGTAAACTAAATAAACTCCGAAACGAGTACATAAACTAGAAACTCCAAAACGAGTGAATAAACTACAAACTCTGAAATGAGAACATAAACTAGAAACTCAGAAATGAGTGAATAAACTACGGACTCCGAAACGAGTAAGTAAACTAATTAGCGCCACATTAAGACATCAAAACACAAATGAGCGCATGCCAAAAGTGTATATTCTTTATGCATGACTCAAAGTGTTTAAGAGATACAATTAATACAAAAAGAGGGAATACAATTGCAATTGTTAAGAATGTGAGGCTTTCAATAAATTATCAACCCACTCACGCGCTCCCTGCAGCTCCTCCTCGCATGCTACTACTGCGGCCAGCCCCGCTTCAATTTGAGCCCGCTGTTGCAAGCATGATGAAAGTTTCTCAGCGATTTCCTGCTTGGCAACCTCGCAATCTTGCATGCCCCGCTCGGTAAAATCGAGGTTCTGCCTCAGAAACAACCCATTAGAAATACATTGTTGAAGGTTTTTGAAAATAACTTGCAGCTGCGCGGCATTTGCTTCGATCTGGGCGCGCAATTGGATGGATTCACCGGAAGCTATCTCATGCTCCTTTCACTTCAGGGCCAACTTTTGTTCAAAATATTGAATGGAATCGGTACTTTGCTCGATCCATGCGACCCGCTGAGCCTTCAAGGTCAATACTTCAGGATTGAGACGCTTGAGCTTGATCTCATGCAGACAAGCCTCAATCTGCTTACAATAATCAACCCAAAGGCCGACGAAATCTTCATTGTGCAAATTCACAAGCGTCGCCAGCATAGGGTTGACTTCGTCAGCGAAATCCGCGACAGAAGTGAGAGCCTCGATATCAAGATCTTCGATAAATTCGTTTAACATCCGCCTGCTAGTCACCGCGCCCCTGGAAGATTGACGCTTAGCAAAAGGCTTCGTAGGAATGGGAATGCGGGACTCAAAAGGAACCGAAGCCAGTGTAGCTGCTGCAAAATAAATCATGCACGAATAAGGGTTAGATTTCAACTTGAAAAATAAAGAAGAAAGCTGATGGACGAGATCTACCATACCAGCTGTTGAAAGTGGCAAAACAGAGAGCACAGGAGGCTCGGCTATTCCTTCGCTCCCTCCCTCGAGCCGTGATACTGTGGTCAATATGAGGAAAGCTTAGCAGCAGAAATCTTACTCATGAAAAGAAGAAACACCAAGCGAAGAATATACTGACCAATACCGGAAGGGGGAATGAATTCCGATTGGAAGGAAAAATACGGGCTTAACACCTGGTGTAAGTGATCAAAGAGCACTCCTGTAGGATTGCGACAATATATGGTTAATGCAAGAAAATGATATCTACACTGAAGCAAAGAAATGAGAAATCTTCACCTTCCAGAATTTGGGGAGACGCAGAAGAGAGGGATGGAACCGTGACAGTCAAGGCAATGACGGGCGGTAATTCTTCAGTCAGTACAGCATCAGAGTTTACCACCCTATACTCTAAATAAAGGAGATATCATTATAGATGCCTAGCGGGATTAAAAACTCAAAGATAATAACTCAAGGAGTACCTGACAGAGCAGAAACCGAGACAGTGCCCGAAGCGTCACCAGTTGTGACGGCTTCCTCGGTTTCCATTGGGAAAGTGGATTCAACATCCACACCTTCATCCCCTGACTCGATAAAGGCCGTCGTAATACTCGCATCACCTGCCGATACCAAGGATCCACAGGGAGAAGAAGCAGCAGTCGGAACAATCCCAGATTCCAGAGGAAGGTTTGTCACTTCAGGCTCTTTAATCACCGGCACTTCACCTGCCACGCCATCACCTAAATTTGGCCCTGTTAAAAAAATATGTGTGTTATGATTCAAGAAAAAGGCTGTTACTAAGGACCGTGCGTTGTTCTACCTTAAAGTAGTCGTTCAACCTCTTCTCAAGCCGCACTCGCAACCTATCTATGAATGATGGACAGGGCAGAAGGAGAGTCCGCCATAGGAACGCTAGAAGGTCGAGCATCATTCGAACCCGCGCTCAGGGCCAAAATAGTCTGACGCTCCCTTGCTACGTGTTTTTTACGCTTCCTCTCAGTCTGGGCTGTATGAACCGATCTCCTCAAAACCTCCGACAGGGAGACATCATCGTCCAAATCAGGCTCGGCCTCCGGATCTGCTGAAACATCCATCATTGGCTGCTTTAGAGACGTCTCTCGTGATACCCCTAGGGTAGCCTCAACCGTAGCCAGTGGTTTTGAAGGCTCCTCCGCATGACCGCCTAAAGATGGTATGGTGATTGGAACAGCAGGAGTAGCGGTGGTTTATATAATAAAAGAAGAAGAAAAATCAGGGTATAGATGAAATGAATTAGATATGTAAATGTATCGCGAATCATACTAAGGCCCATGGAAGCGCGGAGCCTCTCCTCCTCCTCAAATGTCTTGAGGGACGTCAAGAGAGCCTCTTCAGTAGAGATTCCTGTAAAATAAGAGCGTCAATAAAGCATAATAAAAAAATGTGTATACAGAAAAATGTAAGTGAAATATACCGGACTCCGCGAAAGAAGCTAAGCTGCTTGCTCACGAGCCAGTCTTTCAGAAGCTTTGATGGCAGCTTGAAGATCAGTAGCAGCGGGAGCTTCGATCAAACCCTTGTTGGTGCCATACTTAGACAAACCTTCACTATAAGAAGCATGAGGTTACTGACCGAATATGACGTCAGCTGAGAATAAGGATTTTTTCTTCTTCTACGAACTGGCACCAACAGCTGATGATAAGAGTTTTCGCTTAATGGGCTTCTTCGGAACGCGGGTCCTGATCTCCGAACCAATGCCCGATTCCGGAGACACCACGGTTACCGCAGTCGCGGGAGCATCTGGTCGAAGCTTATCTGGAAAAGCTCGCGGGGCTATAGCCATGGCGATCTATCTCAAAGAAGTGAGCACAGCCGTCCGTCGCTTCAGTGGAACCGCTGGATTACTGGCTGGGACAGCATCCTTGTGATCAAGCGGCAGCCACCTCTCCTCCTTGATGACAGCACCCGTTGCATGCTAGTACCAAGCAACATAAGCATTCGAATCCTTTGGAATATAACTCGACTTGCTGATGAGGAAATGGGACCCCATATTTAACCGCATGAAATGATGCGCCGCACTACGAATACCCTCTTCCGTAGCAACCGAATCAATCAAGAACGCCTTGGTTGTAACCCGATTGCTGGGTAAAGCGATTCGGGTTATACCTCATAAACAGCACCGAGGCGTTCTGTCTAAATACCTGAAAACCTGGCCTGATAGAATACAGATGCACAACCTCTCGAGCCCTCAACACAGAAGCCCCATCCTTGAAAACATCATGCAATGGTTGGATCACTTTGGAAGATTCTTTTCCGATGGTCAGGACTTTATCGACAAAGGTCATGCTGTCCCTAACTATGCGTGGGCGAAGGAGCAATCGCCGAGCCTCCCTCTGTGTTAGGTCTGGAGAAGAAGCGTCGACTAAGTGCATAACCCGGGGAAAATTGTAGCCTTCGTAAAATCAGGGTCGTTTATGAACACCAAAAGCATCCAGCACGTGCATCTCGATCCATGAGGTGAAGTAGTGCAATGGGAGATTTACGGGCTTTACCCCCGGCTGAGTAGTGTCGGCTGCTAAGCTCAGGCCATGATATAAATGAGCCAGTCCCGCAAACCCAATGGTCATGCACATCCCTGCGGCAATGCGATGAGCTGGATAAAAGACAGATGATCTCATATAGTGGGGGTGCATCGGATGTGCAAACCAACTCAGCCATAAGCCAATAAACCCTATGAAGAACGTCCCCTCGTCAATGTCCGGAGCGGCAATCTCTGCAAAGGGGATGACTGGAGTATCTGGAATAAAGAAGTTCTTTAGATCTGCCTCCGCGGTCGGTAAGTTGTCTGAACCAAATCCGAATGGGTCATCGATTTTGGCGAACTTCGCAGCTTGTTTAGACAGAGCCTCCAGACGAAGAAAGCGAGCGATGAAATCTATGAAGCTAACTCCGTGTCCACCAGACTCCAGGAATAAGCTCTTGTACATGTTCAACACCTTGATCAAGCTTAGAAACTGATGTTGAACGGCATTCTCCGGAGTAAGACCCATTACCACTGATTTGGTAGCAAATATGCACTCGTCAGGGAGAAGTATCTCCTCGTAATGTTCCCCTCTGACGGGTAATCCAGAGATCTCCAAGAATTCCTCCAACGAGATTGAGACCTCCCGATCCGATAAGAGAAATGTGTAGGTCGGGATAATCTATTACTCCAGAAAAGATTTGACCCACCACACATGGGGAGTATGATAGTGAAAAAGGGACGCATAAATCGCAGGATATAGCCCGGTCTTCAGTAGCAACTACTTCCTGGCCGACATAATGTATCGGTCCCATTTGTCACGCCCCGCTTCCCAGAGTACGCTAGATTGGGCATGTGACATAGCCAACCATGCTACCTGTGGGTAGGAAGTATCCATTCACAGTCACATTACGGCTGTAGAGATATCAAGAACAAGATAAAACTATCTAAAACATGTCCATAATCCAGAATAACATGAGTCAATAATAAATAAATGCGGAAGCAAATGATCCAATACAAATAACTGAAAAGTGTGTCCCATAATGCGGGCTCACATTAGGAAATAAATGCAAGAAATAAAACTAACTACTATTGAACTCACAGCTCAGCCTGCTGGCTGAAGTACTCCTGCTCGGACTGCAACAGCGGTACGGAATCTGGGCCATGCAAAACCCAGACGTCAGCACGTCATGTCATCAAGTAATATAATATGAACAGTGTAGCAGGCAATGTAATATAAACATGAATACAGCAAGAATAACAATAATATGAATCATACCAGTACAGGGTAGCGTGCAGTGGGTAAACTAAACTGTTCTATCAGGTTTTCTATTCTAAAGTCTTTGAAATCAATTGATGAATTATCGATGTAACTCAATAGTATCCCGTACATACCCGGGACCACGGCCACAATATTCTCGGCTGCAGCCGAGACATGCCGCTAGGCACAAAACAAGATTATGTACACTCGATAGTATCCCGTACATACCCGGGACCACGGCCACAATATTCTCGGCTAAAACCGAGACATGCCGCTAGGCACAAAATAGGAATGTGTACACTCAATACAGGTAATGAACTGTCGAGTTACAAGTCAGATTTCACCTTTGATTTCCCTCATACCCCCAAGTTATGTATGTCAAGTCAGGTATTCAGTAGTCAAGAACTAATGCCAACACAGGATCAGGTAAAAGCAGGTTTGTCTGGATAGACAACAGGAACAGTCCATGAGGACTACATGTTATGTTTGTTGGCATTAGACACAAGATCAGGTAACAGGTAAAGCCATGGTACATCAGGTCCAGCTAGGTAATGTATAAAGGTGTCATGTCATGTCAAGAGTGTACGGTACCATGTCATGTCAAGTAGGAAATGTAACAGGTCATGTCAGGAAGCACAAGATGTCATGTGGGTGCTCATAATCAAACTAACATAAGTATGTGTATAAATAAATAAGCATGAGTACTATCAGAACAATAAACTGGAACATGTAATATGATATGCAAATAGATATAATTTCAAGGATATGGATGCACAGTTATCGATTAGGGTTACATTTATAGTTTCAATATTAATTAGGATGCAATTTATTAAACATGGAGTGTTAATATCACATTATTATGCAGTAATGTGATCTATGGATGCAATTATATGTATCTTAAATGCGATGGATGCAAACGGGTATCCGAAAAGTTATAAAACTATAAAATGGTAATGTGGGATGTACAACTAAGCAATATGTGATATAAATATTGATATAATAATATTAATATGGATAGCGTATTCAAAGCGATTAATAACTATAAAAGTGGTATTGATTAACCATGCACAAGAAGGTTCCGTTCAGAAATTCAGCGTCACCCTAATTTGTAAAATAGGTTAAAAATAACAAACGTTGTCCAAAAGGAACGTGTCTTATATCAAAAAAAAGATAATTCAATAAGGTTTTCAGTTTTATAAGTATAAGCATCTCAGGTTGTCCCTACAAAAAGTTATGAACATTCGAAGTTGAAAGTTTGCTGCTGGAATTTCCCTGGACAGCAGTTTGGAGACATTTTCATTTACATTTTACGTTATTTAAACAATTTATTTTGCCAGTAAATATTTCATAAAGTTATATTATTCTGAGTTAGCTTCGTAACGAACTAAAGAACGTATACTAATGATTTTTCTATGATTTATAATGAATTTTATAAGATAAGGTGTACAGTAAATTTCAGATTTGTCATATCCGATTTTTCAACGACGTTTCATGTGTAAACTATAAGATTTTCAAATGTATAACATTATAAAATGAAGATTATAAACTAATTAAAGATAATAATAATAAATATTACGACGATATATAATTTAAATGATATGGTTGCAGTATAATGTAATCTAGTATGTCACAAGATAAGTTTTCATGATCTAGATTTAATATGATATAAACGGATGCAAACGGAACATCGAAACGTTATAAAATTAAACATGGGGCACTAGATTTAAACTATAGGTATGGTATTTATTTAAATAGGTATAAAAATGAATTATATAGCATGTAGCAAGATTAACTTGCCTCGATAGGTCGCGAATCGGGAAAACGGAACGTTAACCGTCGGCGGGGAAAACTCGCGACGGGCGCACGGTTCACGGAATGAACCCAAACGATGAACAAAGGAACCACACGGGTCGGGGTACCTCGCTGAAACGTCGAGAAGCGTCACCGGCACGACGGAATTCCGGCAACAAAAGAACAGTTAAAAAATGAGAAACGAGACATGAAGCAAGAAGAAAAAGAATGATAAAGAGAAGTACGAGAGAATATATGAGAGAGAGAGAGAGAAAGTGGAGAGAGAGAGAGAGAGAAAGTGGAGAGATAGAGAGAGAGAGCTGCAGGTAGGAGCCCACGGAATTAAATGGAACGCGATTGGCTAAAGGGGAATCGTTAGTTAGGGATAAATATTAATTAAAGATTCAAAACATTTTAAGGAACAGTAGGATATATATATATAGGTTAATTTAAAGATTTAAAAGATAGGTAATGAACAGTAAGATATCAGGTTAGTTAGAAAAATATATGCGATGGTTTTAATAATATTAAAATTTGGGATTTTGGCGCCAAATAAAACATTTCCAAATCGCGCCCGGGTCGAGTCCAAAAATTTGAAATTGAAATAATAGGATTTTAAGCGGGATCCAAATTTTAAAATTAAGTGTTTTATGATTAAAAAGCATACCCCCAAAACGGACACATGTACGCGCGCGTAGCCGTCCAAACTCGCCCGTTTCACTGAACGGGACGAGAACACAATGCACGGACGCTACCACGAGGCTAGGGGTGTCAAGTAGGCCAAGATGAATATTTTCAATTTTATTTTAGATGCCAAAATTTGTTATATGTAGAAATGACTTTGCTGGGTAAATTTTACAGTAAGCAACAAACAAACAAGTTAAATGAAATGAGTACCACATTATGCTCAAACAGTAACTGAAAATAGTAGCATTGGGCTCGGGTGTTACACTATACCCAACTACAAAAAGAATTTCGTCCTCGAAATTCCAAGAATACAAAGATAGATAACTACAAGAAAAGGTGAGGAAACTTCTGCCGGATTTCATCTTCTCGTTCCCAAGTGGACTCTCCATGCGAGCGATTACCCCAAGAAACAAGCACAAGGGGGATATCCTGGTTCTTAAGAACCTTTTCCCTTCGATCCACGATTTCAATCGGTCGCTCCTCAAAAGTCAAGTCTTCTCGTACTGTTAGCTCCGAATGATCCAAAACGTGTGTTTCATCTCGAACATACTTACGGAGTTGAGATACGTGAAACACATCGTGCACATTTGCTAAGGACTGCGGTAACGCCAAACGATACGCTACCTCACCAACACGCTCCACGATCTCAAGGGTCCAACGAATCGAGGACTAAGCTTTCCTCGACTTCCAAAACGAATCATCCCTCTAGTCGGTGATATCTTCAAGAATACCAAATCACCCACGGTAAACTCTAGAGGTCTTCTTGACGTATCTGCCCAACTCTTTTGTCGGTCCTGTGCTGCCTTCATATGATTTCTGATAGGGTTAACCTTCTCAACTGTCTGCACAACCAAATCTGGTCCCAATAATCTTCGTTCACCGACATCGTCCCAACAAACAGGTGAACGGCATTTACGGCCATACAAAGCTTCAAATGGAGCCATCTGAATAGTTGCCTGAAAACTGTTGTTGTAAGACAACTCCACCAAAAGTAGATGATCCTTCCAAGACCCCTTGAAGTCCAACATGCATGCTCTCAACATATCCTCAAGAGTTTGGATCGTTCTCTCCGACTGACCATCAATTTGAGAATGATAAGCTATGCTAAACTTCAATCGAGTCCCCAAACTTTCATGTAAACTCCTCCAGAAGTGTGATAAGAACCGAGTGTCCCGATCGGACACGATGCTCACCGGTACTCCATGCAACCTTACAATCTCCTGCATGTACCGCTCTGCCAAAGTCTCTGTTGATTGACCAACCCGGAAAGGAATAAAGTGAGCTGCCTTGGTCAATCGATCAACAATCACCCATACAGCATTGTTGCCTTTTGGACTCCGCGGTAAAGCCGTCACGAAATCCATGGTTATATGTTCCCACTTCCACTGAGGAATCGGAAGTGGTTGCAATAAACCAGCAACCCTTTGATGTTCAGCCTTAACTTGCTGACACACCAAGCACTTTGCCACAAAGCGAGCAATCTCCCGTTTCATGCCTTCCCACCAGAAATGCTGTCGAATATCTCGGTACATCTTTGTGCCTCCTGGATGTACAGAATAAGCTGAAGTGTGTGCCTCCTTCATAAGCTCGTCGCGAACATCTCCCTTTAGCACACATAAACGGCTACCATACCTCAACGAACCATCTTCGTGGATTAGTAAATCTGTTCGTAGCCCGGCTTTAACTTGCTCTCGAAACTTTTGCAGTCTAGGATCCTGCGATTGTGCTACTTTAATATTCTCGATCAAAGACGAATGTACTTGCAACTGCAACAACTGTCCCGTAGAACGCGGTAGCACAACCTCCAAGTCAAATCTTCGAAAATCTGCGACGATCTCCTTCTGCGTAGTTAACACCTGAATTACTGGTAACCGACTAAGCGCATCCGGCACAACATTAACCTTCCCCGGATGGTACTTAAGATCAAGATCGTAGTCAGCCATCAGCTCCAACCATCTACGCTGCCTCATGTTAAGCTCCTTCTGTGTGAACACATACTTCAAGCTCTTATGATCTGTAAAAACTTCGACTCTTTCGCCCAAAAGGTAGTGTCTCCAAATCTTCAAAGCGAAAATCACAGCCGCAAGCTCCAAGTCATGAGTTGGATAATTCTTCTCATGGGTCTTCAACTGTCTCGATGCGTATGCTACAACCTTCCCATGCTGCATCAAAACACATCCCAATCCTTTCCCAGATGCGTCGCTGTGAATCACCAATCCTCCGGAATTGTCTGGCACAGTCAGAATAGGGGCGATTATCAACTTCTGCTTCAACGTCTCGAAAGCTAACGCACACTTATCCGCCCATACAAAAGGTACCTCCTTGCACGTAAGCTTGGTCAACGGCTCTGCCAGACGAGCAAAGTTCTCCACAAATCTCCTGTAGTATCCGGCTAATCCAAGGAAACTTCTTATCTCAGCAACATTCTTTGGAATAGGCCAATCTCGAACTGCTGCAATCTTTTCTGGATCGACGGCATTTCCATCGCCAGACACAACATGCCCCAGAAACTTCACTTCCTCCAGCCAAAACTCGCACTTACTCATCTTCGCATACAATTTCTCCTGTCTCAACGTCTGCAGTGCGATCTTTAAATGCTCAGCATGCTCCTCAAAACTCTTCGAGTAAACCAGAATATCGTCAATGATGACCACGATAAACTGGTCCAAGAACGGTGAAAAGATTCGATTCATCAAGTCCATGAATACTGCCGGCGCATTCGTTACTCCGAAGGGCATTACTAAGTATTCGTAATGTCCGTACTGAGTTCGAAACGCCGTCTTGCAAATATCTTCTGCTTTTACTCAAACCTGATGATATCCGGATCGCAAATCCAGCTTCGAGAATACCCTCGCGCCACTAAGCTGCTCAAAAAGTTCTCCAATGCGAGGGATCGGGTACTTGTTCTTAATAGTCATCCGGTTTAATTCTCGATAGTCGATGCACATCCTTCTAGTGCCATCCTTCTTCTTTACTGAAGAACTGGAGCTCCCCAAGGCGAGTTACTACTTCGAATCCAACCCTTTTCAAGCAATTCAGCAACATGTTTCTTTACTTCTTCCAACTCTACTGGCGCCATTGGATAATACGCTTTAGATACTGGCGCTGCACCAGGAATAAGATCAATTGCGAACTCCACGTCTCTCCTCGGCGGTAAACCCGATATACCTTCAAACACGTCCATAGAATCACGAACAACAGCCGGCTCTTTACTTTCATCACTTCCATTGATGCAAGAATATTGTTTGTCGGCCTAGCCCTAAACTCGACCGGCCCGACCGAACTGCTTCCTTAACGCAACTGCTGTCTGCTGCAAACTCCCTTTCATCCCAGATAAACTCTGCTGCTCTTGGCTGCTGCAAGTATTTGTGAGAAAGTGGTCAAACCCAGGGAGACAATCTGCCTCTGGATGTCCACGTCCAGTCTGCGCATGAACCTCCGTGCCCTGTCTAAATCGTTGGCAACTAAAGGTCCAGCAAAACTACTGAGTCTCGTCCATTCTGCTACATGCACATCTACGGGTGCTCCCTTCTGTTTTAGTCCGATGAACTTCTCTTCCATTTCCTCCCATGCAGTCCGCGGGAAGAACTTCTCCAGGAAACTCTTAGAAAAATCCGCCCACTTGATCGGCTTGGGCAAGCGGGTCTCCTCAACAAGCCACCATTCTCGGGCGTAGTCCACTAGCTAAATGCGTACCACAACAACTTTTTTTTGTCATCTGGAATCTGTGCCGCAAAAAGCAAGTTCTCTGTGTCAACTAGCCACTGCTCCACTGGCAACGGCTCCTTTAAACCAGTAAATGTAGACGGACCCAACCGCCTGAAATCTGCTACGGTCCCTACTCGGTCAACTGGTTTAGCTCCAACATTGTTCACAGACTGCTGAACGATCTGCAAACCTTCTCGAAACGAGTCCGCTTGCTGCTGGATCAGCTCGGTCTATTTCTTTGATTCTCCAGCATTCCTCTTATCACTCCAAGTATGGCGGCTTCGTCCACACGCCTCTGGTATGTCTTCAATTTCTTACCGGCCATAATCCTGAACTCAAAATACCCAACATTAGCATGATGATAGATTTTGAATATAGATCAAGGCTAGAACTCCAAGATACTTAAATAGAGTACCGCATTGTAACTATGCCGCGGTATCATAGCCACAATTACATAACTCCATCCAAGTCGCCTAAGTCCTAGAGATAACAAGGAATCAGGTTTTCGAATCGATATGCAAAGAAAGTTTGCACATCGTAAAAGATATAATCAGGAAGAATGTGATTCAAGAATGGTAAAACGGTCAAGGTGGCAGGACATGTTTCCTAAACACGGGTATTCTGATTCGTGTATTCGGTACAATACCCAACAACAAAAGAATCAACCCGACTATCATATGGCTCTGATACCAAAAGAACCATGTCACGCCCCGCTTCCCAGAGTACACTAGATTGGGCACGTGACATAGCCAACCATGCTACCTGTGGGTAGGAAGTATCCATCCACAGTCACATTACGGCTGTAGAGATATCAAGAACAAGATAAAACTATCTAAAACATGTCCATAATCCAGAATAACAGGAGTCAATAATAAATAAATGCGGAAGCAAATGATCCAATACAAATAACTGAAAAGTGTGTCCCATAATGCGGGCTCACATCAGGAAATAAATGCAGAAAATAAAACTAACTACTACTGAACTCACAGCTCAGCCTGCTGGCTGAAGTACTCCTGCTCGGACTACAACAGCGGTACGGAATCTGGGCCATGCAAAACCCAGACGTCAGCGCGCCATGTCATCAAGTAATATAATATGAACAGTGTAGCAGGCAATGTAATATAAACATGAATACAGCAAGAATAACAATAATATGAATCATACCAGTACAGGGTAGCGTGCAGTGGGTAAACTAAACTGTTCTATCAGGTTTTCTATTCTAAAGTCTTTGAAATCAATTGATGAATCATCGATGTAACTCAATAGTATCCCGTACATACCCAGGACCATGGCCACAATATTCTCGGCTGCAGCCGAGACATGCCGCTAGGCACAAAACAGGATTGTGTACACTCGATAGTATCCCGTACATACCCGGGACCACGGCCACAATATTCTCGGCTAAAACCGAGACATGCCGCTAGGCACAAAACAGGAATGTGTACACTCAATACAGGTAGTGAACTGTCGAGTTACAAGTCAGATTTCACCTTTGATTTCCCCCATACCCCCAAGTTATGTATGTCAAGTCAGGTATTCAGTAGTCAAGAACTAATGCCAACACAGGATCAGGTAAAAGCAGGTTTGTCTAGATAGACAACAGGAACGGTCCATGAGGACAACATGTTATGTTTGTTGGCATTAGACACAAGATCAGGTAACAGGTAAAGCCATGGTACATCAGGTCCAGCCAGGTAATGTATAAAGGTGTCATGTCATGTCAAGAGTGTACGGTACCATGTCATGTCAAGTAGGAAGTGTAACAGGTCATGTCAGGAAGCACAAGATGTCATGTGGGTGCTCATAATCAAACTAACATAAGCATGTGTATAAATAAACAAGCATGAGTACTATCAGAACAATAAACTGGAACATGTAATATGATATGCAAATAGATATAATTTCAAGGATATGGATGCACAGTTATCGATTAGGGTTACATTTATAGTTCCAATATTAATTAGAATGCAATTTATTAAACATGGAGTGTTAATATCACATTATTATGCAGTAATGTGATCTATGGATGCAATTATATGTATCTTAAATGCGATGGATGCAAACGGGTATCCGAAAAGTTATAAAACTATAAAATGGTAATGTGGGATGTACAACTAAGCAATATGTGATATAAATATTGATATAATAATATTAATATGGATAGCGTATTCAAAGCGATTAATAACTATAAAAGTGGTATTGATTAACCATGCACAAGAAGGTTCCGTTCAGAAATTCAGCGTCACCCTAATTTGTAAAATAGGTTAAAAATAACAAACGTTCTCCAAAAGGGACGTGTCTTATACCAAAACAAAGATAATTCAATAAGGTTTTCAGTTTTATAAGTATAAGCATCTCAGGTTGTCCCTACAAAAAGTTATGAACATTCGAAATTGAAAGTTTGCTGCTGGAATTTCCCTGGACAGCAGTTTGGAGACATTTTCATTTGCATTTTACGTTATTTAAACAATTTATTTTGCCAGTAAATATTTCATAGAGTTATAGTATTCTGAGTTAGCTTCATAACGAACTAAAGAACGTATACTAATGATTTTTCTATGATTTATAATGAATTTTATAAGATAAGGTGTACAGTAAATTTCAGATTTGTCATATCCGATTTTTCAACGACGTTTCATGTGTAAACTATAAAATTTTCAAATGTATAACATTATAAAATGAAGATTATAAACTAATTAAAGATAATAATAATAAATATTACGACGATATATAATTTAAATGATATGGTTGCAGTATAATGTAATCTAGTATGTCACAAGATAAGTTTTCATGATCTAGATTTAATATGATATAAACGGATGCAAACGGAACATCGAAACGTTATAAAATTAAACATGGGGCACTAGATTTAAACTATAGGTATGGTATTTATTTAAATAGGTATAAAATGAATTATATAGCATGTAGCAAAATTAACTTGCCTCGATAGGTCGCGAATCGGGAAAACGGAACGTTAACCGTCGGCGGGGAAAACTCGCGACGGGCGCACGGTTCATGAAATGAACCCAAATGATGAACAAAGGAACCACACGGGTCGGGGTACCTCGCTGGAACGTCGAGAAGCGTCACCGGCACGACGGAATTCCGGCAACAAAAGAACAGTTAAAAAATGAGAAACGAGACATGAAGCAAGAAGAGAAAGAATGATAAAGAGAAGTACGAGAGAATATATGAGAGAGAGAGAGAGAGAAAGTGGAGGGAGAGAGAGAGAGAAAGTGGAAAGATAGAGAGAGAGAGCTGCAGGTGGGGGCCCACGGAATTAAAAGGAACGCGATTGGCTAAAGGGGAATCGTTAGTTAGGGATAAATATTAATTAAAGATTCAAAACATTTTAAGGAACAGTAGGATATATATATATAGGTTAATTTAAAGATTTAAAAGATAGGTAATGAACAGTAAGATATCAGGTTAGTTAGAAAAATATATGCGATGGTTTTAATAATATTAAAATTTGGGATTTTGGCGCCAAATAAAACATTTCCAAATCGCGCTCGGGTCGAATCCAAAAATTTGAAATTGAAATAATAGGATTTTAAGCGGGATCCAAATTTTAAAATTAAGTGTTTTATGATTAAAAAGCATACCCCCAAAACGGACACATGTACGCGCGCGTAGCCGTCCAAACTCGCCCGTTTCACTGAACGGGACGAGAACACAATGCACGGACGCTACCACGAGGCTAGGGGTGTCAAGTAGGCCAAGATGAATATTTTCAATTTTATTTTAGATGCCAAAATTTGTTATATGTAGAAATGACTTTGCCGGGTAAATTTTACAGTAAGCAACAAACAAGCAAGTTAAATGAAATGAGTACCACATTATCCTCAAACAGTAACTGAAAATAGTAGAATTGGGCTCGGGTGTTACACCATTGTAGATAACCAGCCGGATGGTGGAGAGTCATTCCTATCGTGTAAACCTGCCCCCAAAGGACACGACTCTCCTTGGCATATGCGTCGCCCTAAAATGTCCAGGGCAATCGGCGGCTGTTCAGTCGAAAATATTATGCATTTGATATGACATTTTCCTTACTATTTCTATATAATAAAAGTTGTTTATTATAAATATGACACATATGAGGGTTTATCTGTAAAAATACTATTTTCATGTGTTTATATATTATAATTAACATTATGAAGGAAAAATGTAAGCATATAATATCTATATAATATTTAATCCATTTAAATATGCTTACCTTATCAAATATCCTTAACCAATTTTCTTAAACTATAATATCATATCAAATGGTTAGGATAATATCTTAATAAAAACAAATTCTACTAATATTATTTGTTGAGATATTGTGCAGAAATTACATCAGGACTGGAATCAAGGAAATCCGAGTTATCGAGATCAAATCTATCGAAATATTAAAGTAAATCGAAGAAATCAATTCTGGCAGAGTCTTAGAGAAGATATGAAGATTCCATATATCAAAACAATCTCCACGTGTCAATACCAGAGACTACAGAAAATTACATCAACTGATCCCAACAAAGTGCGGCCCTTTTGCGGCCAAAACATGTATATTGTGGCGGTTCTGCCGCCGATTTAGGGAGTTAGGATGTGAGATTTTCTGGGTAGGATCCTAACAACTAACCCTAATTCTGAGTATCTAGGGATTTCAACTTCTGTGACTATAAATAGAACCGAGAGCCTCACTTGGAAAAATCATCAAACCGACACGATCATAAAGGCCATGACGGCTCAAGAATCCTGGTTGATCATCGACGGTTCATCTACCTCCTTAAGAAGAGATCGAGAAGCAAACTAGGGTTTTGTAATCATTTTCTAAAGGAACAAAATGTGCTTGATCTTGTTGATTAATAAAGGTAGTTTTATTCTATTGCATTTTATTTTCTTCATGATTTCTATCTTTTCATTTCCCAACATGCGCGAGTAATTCTCCGCTTATTAGGGTTCGTAGGATTATAGATTAATGGATGATGAAGATTCTTAAACTCTTTTTACGTCCTATAAAGTTTATAAACTTTACCAAAAGAATCATTAACATCTTAATCGGGCGCTCTACCAATTCATTGGGAGCCACGACCGGGATTAGAGATTAGATTAACGATTGTTTTGGTAAAGGCTAGATATGAACGGAGATCCATGTCAAGGTAGGGGTAAAGAGTGGGAACCCTTTTCCCTCCAGAAACTCTAATCTGCATGCATCACTGTCGATCTAGTTTTAAATCTATTAAAGGATAAGAGGAGTAATCTTTAATTAATCATCCATGACTACTAAGTCTTAACGAACCCTACAAGCCCCCTTCTATAATAAAACCTATATCCGTAGTTAATCTAGATCTATATCCTGCATCCGTGTTTGACGTGGATCTAGAATCTACAACCATTCATCACTATTCATTATTCTTCCTCCTTTCCTAATCAACACGTCTAAAGTAAGATTAAAAGATTCAACATTTCTCTGAGAACGACCCGTACTCATCTCGATCTAGCTACACGCGACATCGTTATTGATTGCGGTTACAACACAACTTCACAAAAACATCAACCAATCAATGGCGCCATTGCCGGAGATACGTGCGTAATTTTTTTTATTCTTACTATTTGTGTTGAATTCTTAATCGATCAATATCATAAATAAAACAAAACTGCAAATTGTATATTTAACGATTATTGTGTGAATTTTGCAAGGGGATCTGGAGTCACGGACTTGAGGAAACAGAGATTCAGAGATATTCATCAAGATCCAGAGGAGCAAAGGAGACCACGTAGCAAAACTTTTCACCAGATCTCCCAAGTAGGCGGCGGAACCGCGGCAAATAGGTCCAATTAGCAGCGGAACCGTGATGTAATTAGGGATTTAGGCTTCCAAATTTCTCTGGTATATTTCTCAACTCCTTCTCTCTCCTCTGGAATCCAATAAAATATCTTTTCTATAGGATTCATTGCAAAATATCGCCCCTCAAAAATCTTTTTGCGAGTTTTATTTTGCGGTTTGTTTTTGCATATTTTAATACGGACATTAAGAGGCAAGGACCAAATTCAGATTAGGTGGGGATTTCATCACCCTTCCTAGGCCACACAAATCACAAAACGAGCATCTGCATCAACCATACATTAATTAAAAAAATATCTAGACAAGACTCAAAGGACTGTCGCGCTCATTAAGGACAGAGGAAGATCGTGGGTAATCTATCGCTTATCCGCATTACTATTATGGTGTCTAGGCAAGTGTGTCTAAAGCAAGTGGTTACTTAATTAGGCCCGCTATTTTTGGGGATTCGTATAGCGGATACCTCCCACTTACCTGGCACTTACCTGGCTACAAGAGTAGTAAAGAGGTGGTAGAGGATTGATCCTGCGGCTTGTCCTTTGGAAGTCTAGGAGCGGTCTAGAGACTTGACCCAGGTAACCTTAGTTCTAGGGTTGTCTGTGCATTTTTGTGTGATTTGTATTGAGTCCACTTTTTAAAAAACAAACCAATTTTAAACCCCACACACGCTACCACTTGTGCTAAAACCGTTTAGTGCATGCTCGGCTGGACACGGGATTCTAGTGCCCGTCTTGTCCGTGTTTCGGCTATCGACTCCGAAGTCGGTACTTCTTCATTTTCTTTTCCCCCATCACCCACCACATCGACCGAAATGGACGGTACTCCATCAGATTATAACACCACCCTGCCACCGCCCGTAGGTGCGCAAAATCCACCGCGCATTTCTCTCCAAGAGAGATTCCATGCTATACGCGGTCAACTTCCTACCTGTCTATCCATTCCACCATCCAACGGGGATAATTTTGAAATTAAACCCCACTACATCAACCTGTTGCCCAAATTTCACGGGCTCGAGTCTGAAGACGCATACGTTTTTATCACCAAATTCGAAAACGTATGCGCAATGATGGGTACTTCACAACTGTCCATGGATGCTATGCGCTTGGGTCTTCTCCCACTCACTTTGTGCGACTTGGCAAAAAAATGGCTTTATAATACTGCCGCACACTCTATCACCAATTGGGATGAATTCGTGATAGCATTCCTTAAAAAAAATTACCCCAATCATAAGACCGCCCGTGTTAGAAGCGAAATAAACCAGTTTACCCAGCTTCCCAATGAACCATTTTAGAAGTGCTTTGAACGGTTCAAGGATTTGCTTGTCCAATATCCTCATCATGGAATACATAGATGGGATCTGTGCCGAATTATATATGAGGGCATTAATCCAGCGACAAAGCAGATGCTTGAAACATGTGTCAATGCAATTTCATATCCAAAGACGATGGTGAAGCCTGGAAATATCTGGAAGATCTCGCTGAAAATACTTAGCAGTGGGAAAGCGTTAAACCACCTTCTAGGGGAGGTATCCATCAGCTCGATGTTTCCATAGCTGTAAAAGCCGAAATGGCAGCAATACAAAAGAAACTCGAGGCTATGGAGAACAAATTCTCATCAATCTCCCTAAACCAGGTTACGCTTCCTAAGACTGTATGTGGTTGCTGTTCCGATCCATCACATCTGACGGAAGAATGTCTTTCAAATGCACCGTTTCAAGGTCAAGAACACACTAATGCTACTTTTCAGTAGCGACCTAGAAAGGATCCTTATTCTTCTACATACAATCAGGGGTGGAGGAATCATCCTAATTTTGCTTGGAACCAAAACCAAAATCAAAACCAGTTCCAAAGCAATTATCAAAGACTTCCTCCACAGCAATATCAACCACCACCACAGAGTCAGCATCCCTTTCAATCGCAACTTTTCCAAAACCCGGCCAATAATTCTTTCTAAACGGCCGGGAATGAAAACTCATCTGCACTCGAACGAAGCGTGGATATGTTTATTAAACATTCCATGCAATCGACGGATGAAATAAAGTCTTCTATCTGATCTTTAACACAGACCACCAACTCCCACGGTGAGAGTATAAAATCGATAGAAGCACAACTTGCACAAATAAATACCGCGATGAGTGCGAGAGAAAAAGGAAAACTTCTATCTCAACCCCTACCGAATCCTGGCCACTCACAAAATCATAATGTGAGTGCCGTCACCACGTTGAGATCGGGAAGAGTGCCAGATAACCAAGTGGGTGAACATGTTGATGAACACGTCGGTGATATTAATGATACCCCGGCTTCTACTTCTTACCCTACTTCATCTAGTCTCCCACCTTCTTCCGAACCTATTCTCCGTTTTCCCCAAGACTCGAACACTCCGCCCACTTCCTCGAATCTATCTAAAATGATCCCCACTCCAATTCTGGAATCCATTCCATCCCCACAATCCTCTCCAATATTGGACCCAACCCCTATTGATAAAGCACCTTATCCAAACAAGTTAAGGGGCAACAGACTAAGTCCACAAATGGAGAAGATTGTGGAAATTTTTAAGCAAGTTAACTTAAACATTCATCTCCTAGATGATATTCAACAAGTTCCGTTTTATGCGAAAATCCTAAAGGACTTGTGCACTAGGAAGAGAAAAATTCAAGAACCTAAAAAAGTTTTCCTTGCGAGTAATGTGAGCACTGCTTTTACACAACAACTACCTAAGAAACGAAAGGACCCCGGAAGTCCTATAATCTCTATTTCTATTGGGGATAAAAATATCAATCGTGCTCTACTCGATTTAGGTGCTAGTGTTAACTTGCTTCCGTATTCTGTTTATGAGAAATTAAAGATCGGAGAGTTAAAACCGGCGCACTGCACTCTTCAGATGGCTGATCGATCTATCACCCAACCTAGGGGTGAGCTAGAGGATGTTTTAATCAAAGTCGGAGAATTCATATTCCCTATGGACTTCATCGTTATAGATACACAATCTGTAGCGAACCCACGAAACCAAATTCCAGTGATTTTAGGTCGACCTTTTCTTGCGACTTCCAACGCGATAATCAATTATCGAAACGGCTCTATGACCCTATCCTTCGGGAAGAAGTCAATTGAGCTTAACATTTACAGGTTGGGAAGTGAACCCTCCGAACCCTATGCTCAAGTAGATGGGATCTGTGCCGAATTATATATGAGGGCATTAATCCAGCGACAAAGCAGATGCTTGAAACATGTGTCAATGCAATTTCATATCCAAAGACGATGGTGAAGCCTGGAAATATCTGGAAGATCTCGCTGAAAACACTTAGCAGTGGGAAAGCGTTAAACCACCTTCTAGGGGAGGTATCCATCAGCTCGATGTTTCCATAGCTGTAAAAGCCGAAATGACAGCAATACAAAAGAAACTCGAGGCTATGGAGAACAAATTCTCATCAATCTCTCTAAACCAGGTTACGCTTCCTAAGACTGTATGTGGTTGCTGTTCCGATCCATCACATCTGACGGAAGAATGTCCTTCAAATGCACCGTTTCAAGGTCAAGAACACACTAATGCTACTTTTCAGTAGCGACCTAGAAACGATCCTTATTCTTCTACATACAATCAGGGGTGGAGGAATCATCCTAATTTTGCTTGGAACCAAAACCAAAATCAAAACCAGTTCCAAAGCAATTATCAAAGACTTCCTCCACAGCAATAGCAACCACCACCACAGAGTCAGCATCCCTTTCAATCGCAACTTTTCCAAAACCCGGCCAATAATTCTTTCTAAACGGCCGGGAATGAAAACTCATCTGCACTCGAACGAAGCGTAGATATGTTTATTAAACATTCCATGCAATCGACAGACGAAATAAAGTCTTCTATCTGATCTTTAACACAGACCACCAACTCCCACGGTGAGAGTATAAAATCGATAGAAGCACAACTTGCACAAATAAATGCCGCGATGAGTGCGAGAGAAAAAGGAAAACTTCTATCTCAACCCCTACCGAATCCTGGCCACTCACAAAATCATAATGTGAGTGCCGTCACCACGTTGAGATCGGGAAGAGTGCTAGATAACCAAGTGGGTGAACATGTTGATGAACACGTCGGTGATATTAATGATACCCCGGCTTCTACTTCTTGCCCTACTTCATCTAGTCTCCCACCTTCTTCCGAACCTATTCTCCGTTTTCCCCAAGACTCGAACACTCCGCCCACTTCCTCGAATCTATCTAAAATGATCCCCACTCCAATTCTGGGATCCATTCCATCCCCACAATCCTCTCCAATATTGGACCCAACCCTTATTGATAAAGCACCTTATCCAAACAAGTTAAGGGGCAACAGACTAAGTCCACAAATGGAGAAGATTGTGGAAATTTTTAAGCAAGTTAACTTAAACATTCATCTCCTAGATGATATTCAACAAGTTCCGTTTTATGCGAAAATCCTAAAGGACTTGTGCACTAGGAAGAGAAAAATTCAAGAACCTAAAAAAGTTTTCCTTGTGAGTAATGTGAGCACTGCTTTTACACAACAACTACCTAAGAAACGAAAAGACCCCGGAAGTCCTATAATCTCTATTTCTATTGGGGATAAAAATATCAATCGTGCTCTACTCGATTTAGGTGCTAGTGTTAACTTGCTTCCGTATTCTGTTTATGAGCAATTAGGGATCGGAGAGTTAAAACCGGCGCACTGCACTCTTCAGATGGCTGATCGATCTATCACCCAACCTAGGGGTGAGCTAGAGGATGTTTTAATCAAAGTCGGAGAATTCATATTCCCTATGGACTTCATCGTTATAGATACACAATCTGTAGCGAACCCACGAAACCAAATTCCAGTGATTTTAGGTCGACCTTTTCTTGCGACTTCCAACGCGATAATCAATTATCGAAACGGCTCTATGACCCTATCCTTCGGGAAGAAGTCAATTGAGCTTAACATTTACAAGTTGGGAAATGAACCCTCCGAACCCTATGCTCGAGTATTTTCTGTCGAAGCGATAAATGCCGACAGCAGCGAATTTGAACAGCTTTATGATACTGATCTCTACTCCGCTATTACATTGTTGTCCGGGTCAACATGTGAACCTTTTATGGAGTCAGAGTATCATCCCGTTCTTTCCGATAAGATTATTATTCGGGATATCGATGAAAGCTTCGAGGAAATCTTCGCTGATGAACTCGCATTCTTAGAAAACATGGGTGTTATGATAAATCAACCTCAACCTAAAGAAGTTGAACCGCCACATCTGTTCCCGCCAAAAAAAAAATTCTGCGCAAAAGAGCCCAAGGTATCAAATGGCAGCGATACGTTTAAGAAAATATGAACCAGTATTTTTCGGGCTGTATTTTGACAAACTCCTGAATGAGAAACATCTAAATTCTAATGGTATCGAAAGCATCTCGAAAAATCCTTCGATTTGATATATTATGTGCTTCATAATTCATCCGGGATCAAAAGTTATGAGCAAATATGCTATGCACGTGTAATCTAAGGAAGAAAATGCGAACCAGTATTTTCCGAACTGCATTTTGACAAACTCCCGAATGAGAAACAGCTAAATTCTGATGGTATCGAAAGTGTCTCGAAAAAACCTTCGATTTGATATATTATGGGCCTCATAATTCATCCACGATCAAAAGTTATGAGGCATCACGTGCTCACACGTGACCGGGCATCACGTGCCCACACGTGACCGGGCATCACGTGCCCATACGTGACCGGGCATCACGTGCAGACACGTGACCATTTACAGGTAAAGCCTGTAAACACTGAATAAAATAAATAATAGAAAATAATTAATCAGTGGGGTCACGTGCCAACACGTGATGGGCCTTTAAACCCACTGAAAAGAATTAAAGGTATAATAAAACACTAAGGAAAAACCCCAATGGGCATCACGTGCTCACACGTGACCAAGGGTCACGTGCTGACATGTGATGATTCCTTAGCTCTATTAAAATACAGAATTAAATTTCGAATAAAATGTTTAATCAAGAGGGTCACGTACCAACACGTAACAAGTTCCTAAACTTTTTAATTGATAGAATTAAATTCTATTTAATAATCAGATAAAGGGGTCACGTGCCAACACGTGATAGGCTTTGAAAGCCTTATAACTTGATAGAATTAAATTCTAATTAAGGGAAATCAAAGACCCTAATTGGGAAAGTATTTCTCTAAATCTTTCCAAACAAAAAAAGATGGTGCTCTGTAAAATGGAGCACCGTTGGATTAAAAATCCAATGATGATTAAAAATCACCAATTTATGGAAAGATTTTATACACGGAAAGATTTCTCTGAAATTTGCCAGGAATAACAGATAAAAGATCTTTTGGATTAAAAATCCAATAGTGAATAAAATTCACTGAGTGATCTAAAAGATCATGTTGGTTACAAAATCAATTAAAATCTTTCAATGAAAGATCGACAAAACAAATTGATTCTTTTCTTTCTCCTATAAGTAGGAGCCAAGAAGAGAAGAGAGGGGATGGACTTTTTTTTGGGAAATATACAACAACAGAGAGAAAAAAGATAGGAGAATTTAATTCTCAAGAGAGAAAAAGAAGATCTCTTCAGGAAAAAAAAAACCCTAGGTGAGAAAGGGGAAAGAGATCTAAGCTCCATAAAATAAAAGAGAATTTAATTCTCAAATTTAAGAGTTTAACTCTTCTAAAAAAGAACTTAGTTCTTCCTCTGGTTGAAGATCTGCAGAAGCAAATCTCCCCATAGGTTGAGAATTTAATTCTCATCGGGTTGAGATTCTGCCATGCAGATCCAAAACTTAGAGGGAGAATTGGGTTTAGGGAATTTAATTCCCCCAAATTCATAGGAATTTAATTCCTCTAAAACAGAATTAGGGTTTAACCCTATATGAGAATTTAATTCTCCCAAATTCATAGGAATTTAATTCCTCCAAAACAGAACTAGGGTTTAACCCTATATGAGAATTTAATTCTCCCAATTTCATAGGAATTTAATTCCTCCAAGACAGAATTAGGGTTTAACCCTATATAAGAATTTAATTCTTCCACATACATAAGAATTTAATTTCTCTAAAACAAAATTAGGGTTTAACCCTACAGAGAATTTAATTCTTAAAACAAGAGACTTAAAGCTCTCCATGCACGTAAAGAACTTGATCACGTGGTAACACGTGACCCCCATTCTCAATGAGCAGAAAAGAGAGAACAAAACTAGGTCACGTGTTCCCACGTGACCCTTAAACAGACTCCCCAAAATAAAGAAAATAAAAGCAAAGGCAATGTTGGCTTTGGACGCTCTCACGTGTCCTCACGTGGCCCCTAATAAAAGCCTTAATAAATCAGTGCATGAGTGCCTATCACGTGCCCACACGTGATGGCCAGGAAATTAAAAGTGTTTAACACTTATTTGCAAGACAAAGTAAAGGAGATCTAGCCCCCACCTTTGGGCGCTCTCACGTGTCCCCACGTGACCCCTTCCTCTCTAGTGTTTAACACTAATTTGAGCGTTTCAGTGTTTAACACTATCTTACAGGCAATCTTAGCCAAATTGGCTAAGTTTCCAGAGGCAAAAACCTCTCCTTTAACTAAATCTCAAAATTGAGTAAAACTCAGAGCTATAATGTTTAATGCTCAGTCAAAGACAAAATGTCATCAGAGCCTTCGAACTCTTGTTTAGCATTGCTAAATAATGAGGGGCTGAACGCAGACAAATGTCTAATGGTCCAATAAAGAGCCAACACTTCAAATGTAATTGGACTTAGCCCAAGTTGGCCATAAGTCCTCAATTCAGATTTAACTGAGCCAATGTGCTTATAATCTAATTAATTGATCTTAGTTCCAAATTGGACTACAGATCCCCAATCAACTTTGGTTCAAAGGTACATCTCTTCACTCCTTTGATATTTGTCGTTGTAATCCTTCAACGTCTTCAGAGAGGTGACGGGTCCCGATAACCACACACTTCACAGACTATGACGTCTCTAAACTGGACTGTGGGGTCCTTAAACTCATGGACTATGATGTCCTTAACCTCGACCGTGATGTCTTTAAACTAACATTGGACTGTGGGGTCCTTAAACCCATGGACTATGATGTCCTTAACCTCGACCGTGATGTCTTTAAACTAACACCGGACTGTGGGGTCCCTAAACCCATGGACTATGATGTCCTTAATCTCGACCGTGATGTCTTTAAACTAACACCGAACTGTAGGGTCCCTAAACCCATGGACTATGATGTCCTTAACCTCGACCGTGATATCTTTAAACTAACACTGGACTGTGGGGTCCCTAAACCTATGGACTATGATGTCCTTAATCTCGACCGTAATGTCTTTAAACTAACATTGGACTGTAGGGTCCTTAAACTCATAGACTATGATGTCCTTAACCTCGACCGTGATGTCTTTAAACTAAACATTGGACTGTGGGGTCCTTAAGCCCACGGACTATGATGTCCTTAACCTTGACTGTGAGGTCTTTAAACTCACGGACTATGATGTCCTTAACCTCGACCATGATGTCTTTAAACTAAACATTGGACTGTGGGGTCCTTAAGCCCATGGACTATGATGTCCTTAACCTTGACTGTGAGGTCTTTAAACTCACGGACTATAATGTCCTTAACCTCGAACGCGGTGTCTTTAAACTAACATTGGACCACCATGTCCTTAAACTAGCAATTGACCGCAATGTCCCTAAACTAAAACAATAGAGGCCAAATGCTCTTTTGTTGGATCTAAATGATCCTGTTAAGTAGATCTTAGTCTAAAATTAGACTAACGTATCCTTAACAAATGGTTAAGTTGACCTTAGTCTAAAATTAGACTAATGTATCCTTAACAAACTGTTAAGTTGATCTTAGTCTAAAATGAGACTAACGTATCCTTAACAAACGTTTAAGTTGATCTTAGTCTCAAATGAGGCTAACGTATCCTTAAACCTAACCCCCCAAACCCAAATCTAAGAAAGATACGGATTTGGACTAGTCCACGCCCTACGGGCGACAACATAAATTAGTCTCCGTACACAATCCACGGGCAACCACAAACAAAACAAACACACACGACACGAAGTGACCATCTGGAGAAGGAGAAAGTTGTTACCGCGATGCGGTAGCGTAATTAACTGCAGGGGCTTGCACCTGCAGGGAAGAGCGTCCCCACAATCAAAAACCCCTCAAACGAGGGAGATTCTGACGAAGTCTGCTACATCGGCCACATCCGTTTAAACCTTCGATACATGGTGCCATAAATCAACTTGGCATCTTCGGAGAGGTGGACGGATAGCACCAATTAGCATCTGCCCCGAAATTCAGGCAAGACGAACCTACGCGGTCGCGTCTCTGTATTCGGAGGGGAACAACATCTTCTTCTTATCAAAAACAAGAATGCTAGTAACCCACCATCCCTGTTTCGTCTCTACAAACCGAGACGTAAACCTTTTCCGTTACACCTCTTATCTCCTCCCCACTTTTTCACGTCAATAGGTAACATGATCTCTTACCAACAGGTGCGTTACTTTGATAAAATTTTTGAATGGTTGGTGTTGACTTTTGATCTTTGTAAAGCTTTACTTTGACCAATAAGTTTAACCCCCCAATAATTTTCAATGCTTAATACTATTTTACTAAAGTTTTGGGGAGAGAATAATATTTTGGCTCTTGAAATTAACTTTTTACAAAATTACAAGCCAAAAATAAGTTTGGGGGAGAATTTCACTTTCATTATTTCTTGTCCCCTTTGATAACTTTTCCTCCCAAGTCTACAAATTTTGAGATTTAAAAGATGACAACAGTGAGGACACTGCTGCAAACAGGTTTGGGGGAGATTTGTGCTTATTTACGCATTATTTTGCATTATACTTTATATAAGCACAAAAAAAATTGATAATGGAAGTTAGAAAGTGAAAATTACATTTGAAAGATAGGAATAGTTTAAGAAAAATAAGAAAGTTAGATGTTTTCTTAAACGAAACTAGTAATAGGTAGTCATGAGCCGATGTCCTAAGGGTTGGTAAGATGAAGGAAATTACTAATCTGAGGATAAAAATAAGTCTGAAAAATAGTCCATATCCTTGAATCCAAACATCTGAACGATGATACCCTACTATACGCACTTACACACATCTTAAAACTTGGGATAGTAGAGGATACCTTGAAATGCTCTTGTCTAAAGGCCTTAGTAAAAAAAGTATAAATGGTGAAGAAAAAAGAAGAAAAAATTAACACTGGTTTTGTAATTACCAAGGCAGTATAAAAAAATATAGCGAGGGTGCTTTATCACCTAGTGCCTTAGACCAACTGGTTTGGGAGCCACTACTAAACCTTAGGTGTTGCGAAACGAGGAATTACGTCTCAATGTGCAAGCATATTTTGTAATCGGTCGGTTAGTACCTCAAGAAGTATTAACGGTCACATGAAGGATGTGTGAGCAATTTCATCAAAATATTCACTAACTATAAAATACTTTAGAAAATGGACAAGAGTATGATAGCTTGAATTGAATTCTCTAAGTGTGGGGATGTCTTTTACACACACGTAGGGGTATATGATCAATATTTGGAAGAAAGATAGGGAGGAAGACTAAAGGCGATGTTTTATTGAGGGATAATGTGATTTCTAACATTTTTTTTTCATGACCATTAAGATAGGGCTCATGACAACCAAAAAACTGGTGTAGTTGGAAACTCTTATTTTCAAGTTCTTTCTTTTATAGTTCTTATCTTTATATGTAACTTTCACCATCATTTTTTTATTATAGAATTTTGTGGGTGTAATCCGTTGAAAACCCTCAGAAGACAACACTTATCCTACTTGGGACACCTAGAGGTTTAACGGCTTGTTGCACGTGCTCAATGCAATCGTGTTGCCTACGAAAGTGTGATGCTTAGGTTTTTCTTTTTCTCCTTCTCTTGAATAACTAGGTTGCTCGGGACGATCAAAGTTAAGTTTGGGGGTATTTGTTCAGTCGAAAATATTGTGCATTTGATATGACATTTTCCTTACTATTTCTATATAATAAAAGGTGTTTATTATAAATATGACACATATGAGTGTTTATCTGTAAAAATACTATTTTCATGTATTAATATATTATAATTACATTATGAAGGAAAATGTAAGCATATAATATCTATATAATATTTAGTCCATTTAAATATGCTTACCTTATCAAATATCCTTAACCAATTTTCTTAAACTATAATATCATATCAAATGGTTAGAATAATATCTCAATAAAAACAAATTCTACTAACATTATTTGTTGAGATATTGTGCAGAAATTACATCCAGACTGGAATCAAGGAAATCCGAATTATCGAGATCAAATCTGCCAAAATATTAAAGTAAATCGAAGAAATCAATTCTGGCAGAGACTTAGAGAAGATATGAAGACTCCATATATCAAAACAATCTCCACGTGTCAACACCAGAGACCACAGAAAATTACATCAATTGATCCCAACAAAGTGTGGCCCTTCCGCGGCCAAAACATGTATATTGCGGCGGTTCCGTTGCCGATTTAGGGAGTTAGGATGTGAGATTTTCTGGGTAGGATCCTAACAACTAACCCTAATTCTGGGGATCTAGGGATTTCAATTTCTGTGACTATAAATAGAACCGAGAGCCTCACTTGGAAAAATCATCAAACCGACGCGATCACGAAGTCCACAACGGCTCAAGAATCCTGGTTGATCATCGACGGTTCATCTACCTCCTTAAGAAGAGATCGAGAAGCAAACTAGGGTTTTGTAATCATTTTCTAAAGGAACAAAGTGTACTTGATCTTATTGATTAATAAAGGTAGTTTTATTCTATTGCATTTTATTTTCTTCATGATTTCTATCTTTTCTTTTTCCAACATGCGCGAGTAATTCTCCGCTTGTTAGGGTTCGTAGGATTAGGGTAGATTAATGGATGATGAAGATCTTTAAACTCTTTTTACGTCCTATAAAGTTTATAAACTTTACCAAAAAAATCATTAACATCCTAATCGGGCGCTCTACCAATTCATTGGGAGCCACGACCGCGATTAGAGATTAGATTAACGAACCCTACAAGCCCCCTTCTAAAATAAAACCTATATCCGTAGTTAATCTAGATCTATATCCTGCATCCGTGTTTGACGTGGATCTAGAATCTACAACCATTCTTCACTATTCATTATTCTTCCTCCTTTCCTAATCAACACGTCTAAAGTAAAATTAAAAGATTCAACATTTCCCTAAGGATGACCCGTACTCATCTCGGTCTAGCTACACGCGACACCGTTATTGATTGCGGTTACAACACAACTTCACAAAAACATCAACCAATCAGCGGCTGCACTAGTATTGATGCCATGGAAGGCTAAAGACGACCTTCCGAGGTCCAGTTGACCTCTTCTACTGCGTAAGTTACCAGCGGCGAGTCGACATAATGGACCACCGGGATCGGTTCCGAAGGCACTGCGCAAGTAAAACTGCGCCGACCCTGAATGATCTGACTATACCAGTACCCCCATAAATGAAGAAGCTTCTGCTCTGGGTCGTGGTCCCGAATGAGCGTGAAGACTTCCCGATCTGTAGGCGCATCGGCAAAGGCACTCTCTGAGCGAACACAGGGGAAGGAAGAATCAGAAGCCATAGCACCTGAAAAGTAAAACCCGTAGAAGGTTAGTTATCAACGCAATGAAATCAACTACAATCAGAGGCCTTAGCGTTTTCAATACATCCAAATCTGTACTACATTAAAGTCACCACAGTCCAAGGAAAAAGGGACAATAGGCCCCACATAATCAAGGTAATACCCCCACCAATGATGAGGCGGACACTCACTGTGAGAATCCATAAGGATTCTCATTTAATGAGAAAATCTCATAAAACTATGGCGTTAACTTCCTCGAGAAATGTGTTCTACAAACGGATTTCAAATCTGCCAAAAAAGGATCCTAAAAGGAAAATAAAAAAGGGAATAAAATTCCTAAAAGAATTTCTTTAAAAGAAATTTTTCTCAGAGCCAAGCTCTGTAGAACATTGGGATAAAATCCCAGAAATCCGCTCGGAAAATGGAATTAAATTCCAAATAGTTTTCAAAAATCAAAGTTAGTAAAAGGTAAAACTCTAAAGATCTTTAAGACCTATGGTCTACTCAAATAAAAGTTTTAGATCTCTAAAAGATCATTACAGGAGAAGAGCAAAGCTCTGTTAATAGGTTAAAAAACCCTAGAACATGAAGAGATTCTTTCAAGAGTTTCTTCAGGAGTTAAATCATGGTCATGATTCTTACCAATTTTGACAGAGTTTTAACTCTAAGGGGAGTTTCTTTGGACAGAGATTTGAGCTTTGAAAAAAGAATTAAATTCTCAAGAAAGGAAGAAGACTCAAGAGGATGAGGGAAACAGCAGTCATCTCAAATGTCAAAGGCCCTATTTATAAAACATAAGAAGACGGTTTAACTCCCCAGAAGATCAAACGGTGGAAAAGGTGTCACCGCTGCACTTACGTGTGAGCCACGTGAGCGCAACGGTGGGGGGTATTTATTTCCCCCAATTAAAGAGCAAAGCTCTATCCAAAATTAATGAGGCAACGCCTCACGTGTCCTCCACAAGGGCGTCAGTACCAGAGCTAATCTTATAGGATTAAATCCTATGGCGGCGCCTCACGTAGGTGCCAGTGTGCAAAACACAAAAGAATCTATTAAATGAAATAAGAGTTAAAACTCTCATATAGCGCCGCACGTACTCCTTACACAGGCGCCAATGTGCAAAGCACAAAAGAATCTATTAAATAAGAGTTAAAACTCTCATGTGGCACCTCACGTGCACAACACGTGAGCTCCGGCACCCAGGTAGAATTAAATTCTATTCTCTGTTAAACAGAGCCATTGGATCAAAAATCCAACGGAGATGATAAATCATCAAAAATGCAGAATTAAATTCTATCGGGAGAAAACATTCTCCAAATCTTTCTAAAAAAATAAGAAAGATACCTTCGGTTGGATCATAAAATAAAATTTTATTTTGGAATATATTCTCTCAATCTTTTTAAACAAGAAATATTACCCTCTGTAAAACAAAAAACCCTTGGATTAAAAATCCAATGGTGATTAAAAATTACCATTTCACAGAATAAAAATCTGCATATGGGAAAATATTTTCCCAATCTTGTAAAAAAAAACAACAAGAAAATATGTTCCGTAAAACAGAAACCCTTGGATCAAAGATCCAATAGTGGGTAAAATTCCCCAAATCAATTGGAATCTTTCAATAAAAGATTTTCTCAAAGCTAATTAACAAATTGGCTCTACTATATAAAGAACCCGAGACTTCAATACTCATATAGAGAAAACCCTCCATAAGCTTCACAGAAAACTTTCAAAACAAAAGAGAACTCATTTCCCAAGAAAAGAAGAAGAGCTTCATTCTCGAAACTCTAAGTAAAGAAAAGAGATCAAAATATCTCTACAATACCACATCTAAGGGATTAAACCTTTTAAAAGAACTTAGTTCTTTCTCTGGATCTGAGATCCATAAGACAAGTCTCCCACAAGTTGAGAATTTAATTCTCATCGGGAAGATCTTGTTCTTAAGAATCACAGATTCAGAGGAGAATATGGATACAAGAACATAAAAAAACATGGAGTCCATAATACTCCAGGAACTTAGTTCCTTCAAATCAAGAACTTAGTTCTTCTTTTTTAAAATATAAAAACAACCGATCTAAGATCCTCAAAATAATGATCTTGGTGATCGTTAATGGTCAAAATACCATTAACAGAGATTTAAGTTCTCTAAAATTATCGACAGAGATTAAATCTCTATATAAAAGAAACTAGCGCCTCACGTGTTTCCCATGTGGGCGCCCCTCTTCAACAGCGCCTAGCGCTTCACGTGCTCTTCACGTGAGCGCGACCAAAAAGAAAAGAAGAAAGAAAAGTGCCTAGCACTTCATAAACGACCAAAGTGGCAGAGTGCTCAGCGCTCATTGGGCGGCGCCCATAATTAAATAATTTACATGACACCCATGTGAGTGTGAGAGAGTCAAATAAGTGATTAGCACTTTTGCATAAAAAGAAAATGGCTGAACAAACAGAGCCCAAATAAGTGCTTAGCACTTTTTGAATTAAAAAAATAAGATGAGTAGGCAAACTAAAAGCCCAAATTGGCTAACTCCCTCTGGAGTCAATTGCAGCTGAGCCCAAATGCTCTGTTGTTGGATCTCAACTAAAATTTGATGATCCTTAAATGTTGCTAAATTGATCTTAGTCTCAAATAAGACTAACGTATCCTTACTTAAAAATAAATTGAGCCCAAACGCTCATATGTTTAAGTTGATCTTAATCTCAAACTAGATTAACGGTTCTTAAACCAGACAAAACAATTTTTAACTAAAGGAACATATAACTTAAGTTCAAAACCCAAAACCCAGTCTTACCCAAATTGGCTAAGCTTATGTTTGTGATATCCAAATTGATATCCAAACCGATCTTCATCTCATACCTCCTAAGATAATCTTAGTCTCAAATATGACTAACGATCCTTAGGTCCATCACCCCCTTTCCCTCAAATGCGAATTTAGATTAAGGGTACATCTCTTCACACCTCTGATACATGTCGTTGTAATTCCTCAACGTCTTCAGAGAGGTGGCGGGTCCCAATGACCAACAACTTCTTTCGATTGATGCACTTCCAAATTGACGTGCACACCTCAAATCGGATCGTGCCCCAAATTGGGCACATTCCATATCACCATTGTTCACTTCGTCACGTAACAAATACACGTGCGCGCAAGATGGATAATGGACCGAAATGTCCCTAAACTAATATTCACCCCCAAATACGGCGATAATGGACCGAAATGTCCTTAAACTAATATTCGCCCCCAAATACGGCGATAAAGGACCGAAATGTCCTTAAACTAATATTCGCCTCCAAAATGGCAATAAAGGACCGAAATGTCCCTAAACTCACTATCGCCTCCAAAATGGCGATAATGGACTGCGATGTCCTTAACTAAAATAATCGAGCCCAAATGCTCATATATTAAAGCTGGTCTTAATCTCAAATCAGATTAACGATCCTTAAATCAACCCAAACCCAAATCTAAAAATATACAGATTTGGACTAATTCACGCCCTACGGGCGACGACATAAATTAGTCTCCGTACACAATCCACGGGAAACCAAAACCAAAACCAAAACAAAACACACGACACGAAGTGAACTTCTGGAGCAGAAGAAAGTGGTTATCGCGATACGGTAACGTAATTAACTGTAGAGGCTTGCGCCTGCAGGGAAGAGCGTCCCTGTTTCCCCCTAATAATAGAAGAACAAGGCTCTGTTCAAAATTTGAAAAGAGGTGGCACCTCACGTGCCTTGCACGAGGGCGCCAGCGCCAAGAGTTAAAAACTCTGAAGCAGCGCCTCACGTACCTTGCACAAGGGCGCCAGCGCCAAGAGTTAAAAACTCTGAGGCAGCGCCTCCGTGCCCCGCACGAGAGCGCCGACGCCAGAGCTAAAAGTCCTCTGCCGTTAGATCAAAAATCCAACAGAGATGATAAATCATCAAAACACAGAATTAAATTCTGATTGAGGAAATACTCCTCAAATCTTTCTAAATAAGAAAGATTACGCTCTGTAAAACAGAGCACCGTTGGATTAAAAATCCAATGGTAATTAAAAATCATCAAGCTACAGAATAAGCTCTGTAGGAGAAAATATTTTCCCCAATCTTTCTAAATAAGAAAGATTACGCTCTGTAAAACAGAGCACCGTTGGATTAAAAATCCAATGGTGATTAAAAATCACCAAGCTACAGAATAAGCTCTGTAGGGGAAAATATTTTCCCCAATTTTTCTAAACGAGAAAGATTACGTTCTGTAAGACAGAGCACCGTTGGATTAATGATCCAATGGTGATTAAAAATCACCAAGCTACAGAATAAGCTCTGTATGGAAAATATTTTCCCAATCTTATTAAAAACAAGAAAAATATTTTCTGTAAAACAGAAGTTCTTGGATCAAAAATCCAACGGTGGATAAAATCCCCAAATCAATTAAAGATCTCTCAATGAGAGATTTCTTTAACTAAATCAACAAACTTACCTCCACTATATAAAGGCCCCAAGACTTTAAATCTTACACAGAGAAACCCCCCCTCCTCCCCCATAAACTTCAAGTTCAAAGAGAAGAGCAAGCAAAAAAAGCTTTAAGAAAGAAGAAGGAAGAAGAACTTTCTTCAAGGTAAATAAAAATAATAGAGATCAGAGCATCTCATCTGCATATCTAAGGGTTTAACCCTCATAAAAGAACATAGTTCTTTTCCTGGATCCGAGATCTATGAGACAAGTCTCCCACAAATGAGAATTTAACTCTCGTGGGGATGAATTTGTTCTCAGGGATTGAAAATCCAGGGGAGAACAAAGAATCGAACTCTTTAGAAAAATGCACAAAAAAAGAAACAGCGCCGAGCGCCTCACGTGCCCCTCACGTGGACACTGCTTAATAAAGAGTGCTTAGCACTCAGTGGTTGGCGCCCAGCGCCAAGCGCCCCACGTGCCCCTCACGTGAACACTGCTTAATAAAGAGTGCTTAGCACTCAGTGGTTGGCGCCCAGCGCCAAGCGCCCCACGTACCCCTCACGTGGCCGCTGCTTAATAAAGAGTGCTTAGCACTCAGTGGTTGGCGCCCAGCGCCCCACATACCCCTCACGTGGGCGCTGCTCAACAAGTAGTGCTTAAGCACTCAGTGGTTGGCGCCCAGTGCCAAGCGCCTCACGTGTTCCGCACGTGGGCTCCATAAAAAGTGTTTAACACTCCATAAAAAATTTTAAAAAAAGGGTGAGCGTCAGAGCCCATATCAATGCTCAGCACTGTTTGCACAGAAAAGGGACTGAGCCCAAATAAGTGTTTAACACTTTATTCAAAGACTGAGTGGGCTGAGTCCAAGTTTACCAAAAGTCCATAATTCAGATCATTCGAGCCCATGTGCTCACAATTGTTCCAAATTGATCTTAGTCCCAAACACGACTATTGATCTTCCAACGGACATCAGTTCAAGGGTACATCTCCTCACACCTCTGATAAATGTCATTGTAATTCTTCAGCGTCTTCAGAGAGGTGGTGGGTCCCGATAACCAACAACTCTTTAGTGTACTCTCAAATGGACGGACACATCGCAATACGGACCGTAGTGTCCTTAAACTAGCTATGGACCGTAATGTCCTTAAACTAGCTGTGGACTGTAACGTCCTTAAACTAAAACGATGGAGCCCAAATGCTCTTTCTTTGGATCAAAAATGATCCTGAACCCCCGTTAAGTAAATCTTAGTCCAACATCGGATTAACGTATGTTTAACAAATATTTAAGTCGATCTTAATCTCAAATAAGGTTAACGATCCTTAAATAAAACCAAACCCAAATCTAAGAAAATACGGATTTGGACTAATCCATGCCCTACGGGCGACAACACAAATTAGTATCCGTATACAATCCACGGGCAACCAAAATAAAACAAACACACACGACACGAAGTGACCTTCTGGAGCAGGAGAAAGTGGTTATCGCTACGCAGTAACGTAACTAACTGCAGGGGTTTGCGCCTGCAGGGAAGAGCATCCCCACAATCAAAAACCCCTCATAACGAGGGGGAATCTGACGAAATCTGCTACAACGGTCGCATTTGTCTAAACCTTCGATACACGGCGCCATAAATCAACTTGATATTTTCGGAGAGGTGGACGGATAAAACCAAACAGCATCTGTCCCCAAATTCAGGTAAGACGACCTACGCGGTTTCGTCCCCGTTTTCGGCGGTAAACAGTCCCCACAATTAAAAACCCCTCATAAAACGAGGGGGAATCTGACGAAGTCCGCTATAACGGCCACATTCGTCCAAACCTCCGATATACGGTGCCATAAATCAACTTGGCATCTTCGGAGAGGTGGACGGATAAATCCAAATAGCATCTGCCCCCAGAATTCAGGCCAGACGTCCCAACGTCCGAATCCGTCTTTCGGCGGTGAACAGATTCTGGCACGCCTGGTGGGACCTTTCCTCTTTCCACTCCACACTTCGTGTGTCGTTTTCGCGAACAAAATCGCGGTTCGCTATGGTTGCCCTTGGATTCGAGGTACTAAGATTTGGTGCTTTGTTCCTGTGTAGAAGAAGAGAATATCAATGGCTTCCGACTGCACTAACCTGCAACAGCAACTCCCGTTCCGCCCCAACAGGAAGAGTGACTTACGGGCCCAATTCGGCCTCCATCTTTTCAATGCCGGTGGGGAAAGTAACTCAAGCTACTACCGGATTGTTCTTCGGGACCATGCTCCCACCAATAAGTGTCGTTGCCTCAACACCGCAACCTGATGTTCCTAAGAAGTCGGTCTTCCACCGACCGACGACCGCAACGGTTCCTCTTACAAGCCGTCCAAAAAGGGGGTCTCGGTCTTTAATAGGCTGAGCCAAAGCTCAAGCGGACCCGCAAAGAAGTCCGTGATTCCCGAAGGGGCTACCCCAAAAAGGATAGCCCTCCCAATTCCTGCTGCAAATGAAGCCGTCAAAAGTGCTTCACCAGTCAGGCGATCGGTCTTCAAGAGGCTGACCGTCTCCAATCAAATCTTGCCAAGGACGTCGGTCTTTAACAGGCTGGCAACTGCTAGAGCTCCTCAACAAAACCAGGGGAAAGCTGCAACCGCTTCCGAAACCGAGGCGGTCCCTTTAGCAAGGCAAGCTCGACGTCGCCACTAACGCCGAGTAAGAAAAGCCAAGGGCAACTCCCCTTCTGGACTTACCCCACCAGCTCCAATGGTGGAAGTTGATACTGTTGTTTCAACCGGGAATAGTTTTGAACCGCTGAAGAGATAAAGAGTGCTTAACACTTCATAAATAGCCAAAACGGTCGAGTGCTTAGCATTTGATTGGGCAGTACCCAGCGCCTCACGTGGGCACCACAAAAATAATAATAGCGGCTGAGTACTTAGCACTGATTGGGCAGCGCCCAGCGCCTCACGTGCTCCTCACGTGGGCGCCACCAAAAAGAAAACAACAAAGAAAAGTGCCTAGCATTTCATAAACAGCCAAAGTGGAAAAGTGCTCAACGCTCATTGGGCGGCGCCCATAATTAAATACTTCACATGACACTCATGTGAGTGTCAGAGTGTCAAATAAGTGCTCAGCACTTTTGCATAAAAAGAAAAGGGCTGAACAAACAAAGCCCAGATAAGTGCTTAGCACTTTTTGAATAAAAAAAGAAGAATAGTAGGCAGACTAAAAGCCCAAATTGGCTAAGTCTCTCTGGAGTCAATTGCAGCTGAGCCCAAATGCTCTGTTGTTGGATCTCAACTAAGATTTGATGATCCTTAAATGTTGCTAAGTTGATCTTAGCCTCAAATAAGACTAGCATATCCTTCGTTAAAAATAAATTGAGCCCAAATGCTCATATGTTTAAGTTGTTCTTAATCTCAAACTAGATTAACGATCCTTAAACCAGACAAAACAGTTTTGAACTAAAGGAATATATAACCTAAGTTCAAAACCCAAAACCCGGTCTTAGCCCAAATTAGCTAAGCTTATGTTTGTGATATCCAAACCGATCTTCACCCCATACCTCCTAAGATAATCTTAGTCTTAAATATGACTAACGATCCTTGGGTCCATCATCCCCTTTCCCTCAAATGCGGGATTTGATTTAAGGGTACATCTCTTCACACCTCTGATACATGTCGTTGTAATTCCTCAACGTTTTCAGAGAGATGACGGGTCCCGACGACCAACAACATTTTTCGGTTGATGCGCTTTCAAATTGACGTGCACGCCTCAAATCGAATCGTGCCCCCAAATTGGGCACATTCCATATCACCATTATTCACTTCGTCACGTAACAAATACACATGCGTGCAAGATGAATAATGGACTGAAATGTCCCTAAACTAATATTCGCCCATAAATATGGCGATAATAGACCGAAATGTCCCTAAACTAATATTCGCCCCTAAACACGGCGATAAAGGACCGAAATGTCCTTAAACTAATATTCGCCTCTAAAATGATGATAAAGGACCGACTTATCCCTAAACTAATATTCGCCTCCAAAATGGCGATAATGGACCGCGATGTCCTTAAACTAAAATAATCGAGCCCAAATCCTCATATGTTTAAGCTGATCTTAATTTCAAACCAGATTAACAATCCTTAAATCAACCCAAACCCAAATCTAAAAATATATGGATTTAGACTAACTCGCGCCCTACGGGCGACGGCATAAATTAGTCTCCGTATACAATCCACGGGCAACCAAAACAAAACACACGATACGAAGTGAACTTCCGGAGCATAAGAAAGTGGTTATCGTGATGCGGTAACGTAATTAACTGCAGAGGCTTGCGCCTACAGGGAAGAGCATCCCCACAATCAAAAACCCCTCATAAAACGAAGGGGAATCTGACGAAATCCGCTACAATGGTCATATTCGTCCAAACCTCCGATATACGGTGCCATAATTCAACTTGGCATCTTCGGAGAGGTGGACGGATAAATCCAAATAGTATCTACCCCCAGAATTCAGGCCAGATGTCCCAACGTCCCGGTCTGTCTTTCGGCGGTGAACAAACCCTAGGGCTTTAAAGTATTTCTTAGTGAGCTAAACACCCTACTTCATCATCCTAGTCTAGATTACCACTTTAGATTAGGTTGTTTACTTCACTAATACTAGATTAGTGAAAAGGTAACTTGACCTAGAGAAACTTCAGGTGGATCATCTTCGGCGTGGAAGATCAAGGAGCAAGCTCGATCCTTCTTCAAGTAGAGCTACGAGGAGTCGTAGGGACTACTACCCGGAGCTTTAGAAGTGAAGGACTTGGTCTATAAAGGTTGTAGCATTCTTCACTTAGTGTAGTTTTTGTTATATCATGCTTTAAACCCTAATGCTCTAGTTAGATTCTAGGTTAGTGTAGCTTAGCACCAAGAAAATTTTAAAATTGCATGCTTGATGCCGGTTAAAACCTTGTGGTGGTGCTAGAATACACTTTCAATATGTGCCCTACTTCGTTTCGCTTGAGCTAGGAAAGCTCTGTGTGGGACTCTAAAGACTCGTCAATACGCCAGCAGTAGGTAATGATCACATCAGTCACTCACAAGCCGTCAGCGGTACTAGCTGGACGTAACGGCTACCCAGATATTGAGCGAATAAAAGATCAACAAGCAAGTTTGTCCAAACTCCCGCAAAGCCTATGAGCAACACTTACCGTACAGTCCGGTCTCTTCGTCTGATATGTCGCATATCGAGTCTAGGGGTGGAATCGTCAGACTCCAGTAACTTGATAAGTCATGTCGATGTATGGCCTATAACCATTCGAGAAACTACAGATAATATTTACCAGTAAATCTCATCAGCCCTGGCCAGGGACTTGCTGTTATAGCCAATCGAGCATAGTGCAACATCAACTCCCTATACCGAGAGAGACGAAACCCCTCCTATCGCGCATTGCCTCTATGTGACTCAGGACTGTACCCAAAATCCACCTGTTTGCCCGACTCCTTTGAGCCATGGTAGGGAGGAAATCAAAGCACGGTGGGAACCACACAAGACTCTATGACGATCTCGGGTCTACAGACTAACCTGTATAAGTGTCACCACAGAACTGCTATCTGACGATAGGTATGGTACCATCTAGAAGTTCTCGGCGAGTCCTATTCGGTGTACCCATTCTCTAATGAGCACCTGTGTACAATCTTTGATGTCAAACACCAATGGATGCAGGATCAACCATCTCCCCATACAGGGTCAAGAAACGTACACACTAGTCTACTCTGGAATATCGATGCTATGTCTCAATACTCCCTCGATTAGGAACTGTTAAAGGATATGCTTGCGGACTACACAAGCCCCACTTGTATGATCTGCATCATAGTCCTGGTAGTCAAGCTAACATCCTAAGGGCTTTATCAACATATATCAGAGAGACGGTATAATAATACAAGTGTGCATATTAAGATAAAGAGCAACCAAATAACATACTATCATGTCGAGTAAGAAAGTTCTCTATATATATGTCCAAGCATCCACTATATCATACAATAATGGCTTTTAGGGCATACATATTCCTAACACTTAATCAGCTATCCAGCAAACTCCAAATGATATAGGTTTTATTGTCCTGCACACAGTCCAAGAATTATCGAATCTTGAAATGTTAAATTTCTTGAGGATTTTGAGTTCAGTGGGAGTGAATTTCCTCATAAAGAAAAATTTGAAGAAATGAAAGGGTGTCATCTTATAAGGAAAATGAATTACTTGTTCTTGAAAGAAACCTTTCAGTACTTAATGATGAACAAGAAATTCAAGTGAACAACTCCATCAAGAACTAACTCATGAAGAACATGTTCTCCAAGATACGGATAATTTGGATGAAGCGGTATCATTAAGAAGATCCCCAAGAATAAGGAAGTCGACAATTCCTAATAATTATATAGTATACCTTCAAGAGTCTGATTTTGATACTGGACTTAAGCATGATCCTAAGTCGTTTCACAAGGCATTATGGAGAAATTTCATATTTATGGTATAACGCTATGAAGGATGAGATGAAATCTATGGTTAGAAATAAAGTTTGGGGTTTTGTTGACTTACCGAAAAGAGCCTCTGTCGTTGGCTGTAAATGGTTTACAAGAACAAACGAGATTCATCAGGTAAAGTTGAACGATATAAGGCCAAACTTATAGTCAAAGATTTTACTCAAAAAAGAAGACGTCGACTACCATGAAACCGTTTCTCCAATTTCTAAGGAGTCTTTTAGAATCATCATGGTTATAGTAGCTTATTATGATATAGAGCTATATCAAAAGGATGTGAAAATGGCATTCTTGAATGGGGGTCTTAAAAAAGAGATATACATAAGGCAGCCAAAAGGATTTGGTCAAAAAAACCATTTGGTATGCAAGCTTAAGATATCTATATACAAACTAAAATAAGCTTCTCGACAATGGTATATTAAATTATAATATTGTTATATCATATGGATTTATTGAGAATATTGTGGATCAATGCATATATATAAAGGTCAAGGGGATAAGGCTTATTATTTTGGCCTGGTATGTGCATGACATATTGCTTGCAAGTAATGATAAAGGATTATTATATAATAGAAAGCAATTTCTATCCCAAAATTTTGATATGGAGAATATGGGTGAAGCCTCATAGAGATTCAAAGAGATAGATCCTTAAAGAATTTAGGATTATCTCAAAAAACCTACATTGAAAAGTTTTAAATAGGTTTTAGATGCAAGATTGTGCGCATAAGGAATCACCTATAGTGAAGGGGGAAATTTAGCCTTGATCAATATCCCAAAAGCATTTCGGAACAAGAGAGGACGGAGGGCAAGCCATATGCTTCCATGGTCGAAAGTCTTATGTATGCACTCGTTTGCACGAGACCGGACCTTGCTTTTGCGATGGGCATATTGGGAAGATATCAAAGTAATCCAAGCACATTGACAAGCTACTAAAAAGGTTATAAGGTATTTTAAAAGAACCAAAGATTACCAGCTCACATTTAGGTGTGTCAACCAATTGAAAATGGCTAGTTATTCGGATTCACATTGGACCGAGTGTCAAGATTCAATGAAGTCTATTTGGGATATATTTTTCTTCTCGCTGGAGATGATGTATTCTGAAGAAGTGCGAAGAAGTTCTTAGTTGCATTTTCAACTATAAAAGCGGGGTACATTGCTTACTATGAAGCGTCATTATGGATATTATGGTTGAGGAATTTTATCACAGGAATGATGGTTATTGATATTGTATCAAAACCATTATTAATACCTCAGTGATTTCTTTTGCTAATAATAAGAAAGGTGGAAGTCGAAGCAGACACATCAATATAAAATATCTCATTGTTAAGGATCGTGTCCCAAAAAGGGAAGTTGCTATTGAGCATATAAGTACTGATTTTATGGTTGTTGATCTCTTGACATTTTCTAGGATTTCCGATCCTCTCTCCTCGTTTTTGAAAGTTCCCTCCTTTGAACCCAGCAACCAAAAAAAGGGTTTAGGGCCGTAAGCAGATCAGATAATTAATTACGACCTCGACCCGCTCCGTATTCATCTAAGCCTTAAATTTAGAATTAAAAAAAAACTAAAATGAAGTGACAGAGACTAGAATCTTTTAATTTCTATTTAATTCTTAAAAAGAATTCTCAATGATTCAAAATAGAAATAAATTTAAAGAATTAAATATTAAGTTTGTACATGGACAGATCTAGGTTATGACTGATAGATGGTTAAATTGGATTTGCCAGTCAGTTGTATTGAGTATGATTCATTTTCAGTCATATACCTTGGCAAGTCTTTAAGTTCGTGTTGTGACAATAGTGAGAGTCTTCGTGGCAATTCCACGCAAAAGAGACTTCCGAAAAAACTAGTATTTGAATTAGAATTTCACTTCGATGCCTTTGATATTGATAACTATAAACGAGCAAGTGAGTTAGCCGTATAAGATTCCGGTGAAGCCAGTAAAAATACAACACATGTTACTTTCGAACTAGTGGTTAAATCAAGATTCTTTTCCTATTTCTTTTCAAATCGATTCTTTCTCTTTCTCTCGTGCATTATCATACAATCCAAAACTTCTTCTCTCGTTGTCCCATTATCTATTTTTCTTTCTTTTGCTTTTGTTTTTACTCCTTGCAGTTCAGATCGGCGATAACTTTGAATGGCGCATGAACCCGCTTGAGTTCCGTGCTTAAAAAATTTTAGACGCATGTTCAGACTTTTGAGGAGGGAGTGATTTTTTTTTGGAAAAAATAAATTGTTTTGTCGTCAACAATAGCGATGGGAAAACCCGATATTTTGTTGATGTTGATTCTAGCATACCCAATGGACAAGCTATATATGAAGAGCAAAACACCCAAAAAACCTTTCAAAAACAAGAAGTCTTTGTTTCCTCCTAACAGTGGTGTAAAATTTACTTGCTCTAAAAAATGATTTTGTCTATAAAAACATGATTTGTTTCAGCTGCTACAGGATGTAGTTCAGAAGCGGCATGCTTCTCTCAAATGACTCTCTTGCTGTTTTTCGGCAAGTTGTTTTCGACACAAAAACCAACACTTGGATCTTAGAAAAGAAAAGGTATTCCAAAGGGGTAAAATATCTTGGATCTTTAACCGCGTACATAATTAATTTAAAGCCTATATCCTCCACAAACCAATAAAACATGGGAATGCACCGAAGCTGTCAACTTTTCCAAAATGGGTCTTGAATGGTATCTCTCATTTCTTACATTTAAAAAGGGGGGAAAAAGGAAAGAAAATCATTAATTTTTCAAAAAGAGATCTCAGTCTAACAATCGAAAAGTCCACCCATAATGCTTGGTTGGCAGAAGAAATTTTATGGTAGAAAGAAGACAAATCATTCCGCTAATGCATTCTCCTGCGTTTCGACCATAAATGCTTGATCATAAGAGAGAAAGAAATAAAAATGCAAACCCCATCAAGTTGCATTCCCGAGCGACGCCCAAGTTCTCCATTTCCTTCTATCTCCTGTGTGCATTACATACGGTACACGGAATAATTTCACTTAAAATATGTATGAGTATATGGTTTGATCTCAGTGACCCGGGCATGCACAGTCCGCATCTGCATCTGGATCCGACCCGAATCATACGCTAATCCCAAACCCGATACCTCAATCCCACCCACTCACATATAAGCTCACTCGCTTCCATTTTTTTCTAGGGCTTGCGAGTTCGAGAGCAGTAGATAGAGGAGCCGAAACCCTAACCCTAGCCTATTCTCTGCAGCCAGGGTAAGCTTCATGCTTGTCTCAATTTCATCTTTTTTTAGCTTTTGATCATTGATTCTATATAGCATCCATATTTGGATCTCTGCAATCGTAGAGGTTTTTTTTTCTTTCACTGCGGTTGGATCTGCGAGATTTTATTAGAAAGTCGTTTCTTAATTTAAAAGTTTCGCTTAAATTTTGTACTTTTCCCCCCTTTCGAACTCCATTACACAAGCCTTCATTTTTGTGAGAAGTGAGAAGATCATCAAGAAATCATTTACTTTGAGAATTTCATGAAGAATATCATTGCTGAAACATTTTGAGGAATTATTGTCAGAAAATGATTTCGTATTGTGTGTTAGCAAGATAATTAAACTGATTTTGACGTTATGCAAGATATAGCCAAGATATGAGCTTTTTGATTAGTGTTTGTTGATGTTTTTGGTTTCTATTTTTGTAGTTGATTGTGTATTGGAGGTAGGATCGACCAAGTATATTCCATGCAAATATTGCCTTGAACATGTATGAAGTTTTCACCGGTTGTTGAGCTTGGTCGGTGTCATTTGGGACTGATGATGATAATGCACATTTAGGTCTTAATCAATTCTTTAGCTTTTGTTTTCAACCCATGCAGTTCCGGTGGAAATGACTGTTGCATTCGTATAGATGGTGATTGGAAATTGACTTGGGCGCCTTTGTTGATTCCTAAAATTGTTTTTATTGGCATAGATTAATGTTTAGACAGATTAATCAATGAGCACATTATGCTAAAGATGGATAGGTAGCGGTGTTTATCCATGTCAATTACTAGGTTTAGTCAAAGTTAAAAATTATGGATAATTTGGTGAAATAGGCAACATGTGCGATGTGTATGACAATTGGCTAGAACGATAGAGATTGTAGTTAAATGATCCATTAACTACTGATTGGCCTATATGAACATTGTTTGAGCTAGTAAAACAGGTTGCAATGTTTAGTACTTTAGTAGGGCATGATCCTTAATTGAGCAGCCAAACTAAACTGGAAAAGAACACTTGTTTAATAGACTCAAAGGTTTAGGATAAGACATATAGGATATGGTGCATATGGGCCCACTCTGAGTTGTTGGTAACACCATGTAAAGCACTTCCTACCTTTGAAGAAAACTTAGAAGGAAAACCATCTGTCCCTTACAAAGTCCAGTGAGAAACACAGTTTCCTTTTTCATATGTTAGTCCATCCATTCTCATCAGGCTTCAAATGAACTCCAGCATCCATTATTCTTGTTTATAACTTCTGTAAATTTATCGTTAGTTTTAATGAATTTTGATAGTTTGGACTTTGGATTTGACCTTATGCTTAGAATTGTATTTGGCAATGGCTTTTCAGGGTAGAAATTCTGATGAATGTTTTTACGTTGGTAAGATAAGATGTGTATGGGCTCATTTAATACGTGAATCCACATCCAGTTCCATTTTCTTATGAGGTTGTAACCTGTATTGCACATCTTTTCTCTCATAGCTCATGGGAAAGCTCCTCGAGATTTTGTTAGATTTATGTGCTTGGATTTGTTTCAGATTTCTGTAGATCTGAACTTTGAAGCGGCATTTTAACTCTGTTGCTTTTTCAAATTATATTGTAGTTCCATTGGCCAATATGATCTCCTTTTATTTCAATATTTCATGAAAAAACATGTGTACTGCAAAATCTCCCATCTGGAATCCGCATATATATTTTTTCTTAGAGGAAATGCCAAAACATACTTGTGTTTCCCAATATATATCATAGCACAACTTCATTCTTTCTTTGAAGTTGAATTTACATCATTCGATTGCGTAGGTGAACGTGCCAAAGACGAAGAAAACCTACTGCAAGAACAAGGAGTGCAAGAAGCACACCCTGCACAAAGTCACTCAGTACAAGAAGGGTAAGGATAGTCTTTCTGCTCAAGGAAAGCGCCGTTATGACCGCAAGCAGTCGGGTTATGGTGGACAAACTAAGCCTGTCTTCCACAAAAAGGTACTTCTACAATAGTAATTTTAGAAATCATACAGGAAAATTGCACTATCTGTATCTGGTTCATTTCTTTTACCATCCATGCTTAGAAATCTGCTTACGTTGGAAACGGTCCAAGGAGCACCTTGTTATATCTGCATCACTTGCATAAATAGTGAGACAATTACCATAATTATTTATTTATACCCTTGTTTGTTGTCGTCGGCCTTTTAGATTCTTCTTTTGGCAATTGTTCCATTTAATGAGTCATCTACGGTTATGGCACTTTGAAGTAGAAATTCTTCTGTATTCCATGCATTTTTTTACTCCTCTACACTCCAGTTCCGTTACACATTGTCAGTGCTCCAATATAATGCTATAACTTTTTTGTTGTCTTGTTTAATCTAAGCAAGTTCAGCTAGCTTAATTTGGTATCAGCCCAGGCCTCTGATGACCCTTTTCGATTATAAGCAATTTGTTAAATGAATCTGTAAACTGGGGTCTCTTTTGGTTGTCTAAATTTTTTAACCAATAATATTCCTATGCCAAGCTCTTTCCTCAATCTCTTTACCTCTGTAATTCAGTCAAAGAAGCCTTTTACTTTTGTGGAGATTATCAACTTGAACAATATGATCATTTGTGTTTCGAAACTTTATAGAGTCCTACCTTTTTAGCATCTGATGTCAACATATGCATGTACAACATTGGCTTGAGTCATGTTTTATACCGGGGATTCTTATGGTTTAAGATATGGAAAATTTGAAAGCATGGTAACAACATATTGAGCGGTTTTTCCTTTTAATTGTTTTCACCTCTTTGGTCATAATCGCATCTCGTTAATCGGCTTTTAGTTTTCCATAAGTTCTTGAGCATTCTCATTCTTTCTGTAGACTTTGACATAGAAAATATAAATTGGTTGCTTAAGCCTGTTATTTGTTAAATTTCAGGCAAAAACTACAAAGAAGATAGTGCTGAAACTACAGTGCCAGAGCTGCAAGCATTTCTCGCAGCATGCCATTAAGGTCTCTAGTATTTCTTTGTCAAACAATTTGCACTTCTCTGTTATTTTGTTCATTTTATCTGATACATTTTGTGGGTCTCTGCAGAGATGCAAACATTTTGAGATAGGTGGAGACAAGAAGGGCAAGGGCACATCTCTGTTCTAAGTTTAGCTTTGTTTTCCATGGCACCATCATTACCTTTCTCGCTGTTTTAGTTGGAAATCGACCCCATGTGTTAGATCTTGTCAAATATTTCTGTGCTCCTTGATTTTTCATAATTTGCAGGATGTTGAGATATTTGTTAGTTGTAATTACCTAATTATGCTTCTCAGTTTTCATGTTTGTTTGCTCAGTTGCCGTTTGCTGATGCTATCTGCCCATTTGTTGATCAAATTCTGCACTATTATGGTTTCTTTCCAGATTTGGAAGTTGTTTTCCACATTGCTTTGTCGACAGAATTTGCACGAAAAAGGGTTCAACAGATCATTTAAGGGAGAGAGGTCATGTTTATAATGGTTCCTTTCTGTCAATTATTGGAAAAATTACTCTTGCATCTGGTCATGTTAGAGAAAAAAAATAGAAGTATGGATCTTATAAAATTGTGCAAAGTTGTCTGAAAATTTCCATCCTGCTCTTTCTTTTTGTTTAAATGCATTGCTTTCCATACCCAATGATTTTTTCAATTTTTAGATCTATAGTACTAGTGAATCAAAAGGTATCACCGTATCCCATTAAGTTTATGTGTAAATATAATCGATTAAATTATTAAGAAAAACAATAAAATTAGCCAATGCCTAAGAAATTCTCCTGTTATTGCCTTGCTTTATTAACGAGTTCGATTAAAGTGGGACTAAGCCTGTGAAAGGGTCGGGCCAAGAATGTTCTAAATATAGACCCGTTCAATTTTTTATGAATCCTTACGTACACTTATATCCATGGATCCAAACCTAGACACGTTAATAATAAGATTAGATCCGCTCGCCCAACCTATTTATATACTTTTTTCTGAATCATTATAATTTAAAAACTTACAAGTTAGTTTCAAACGGCAACGCATTATAGAAAATCAACTAGAAACATTGGTACTTTAATTCTAAAATTGTGACTGCTGCAACCTTGAAACTATAAGCCGCAGAGTAACTCTATTCTATAATTCACAACAGCTAATATGTGTTACAAATTACATGTGTAAATAAGAGATAAATGGATTGGATCTTAAGGGGTATGAACTGAAGAGACTCAAACCCGACCAATTTGTGAAGCCATTAAATAGGTCCGGATCCAAACACATCTATGCCACACGGATTTTAACAACGAGTCTAGATCGGGCCTGGGTCTATAGTTGACCCATTGACGGGTTTGCTGTAATAAAAAAGTTTAAAGTTATTTTAGTGAAAAATACCATAATTGAGGGCATTTTAGTGTAATTTTACAGTGTTAAATGAAATTAGCTAATGAGAATGCAAAGTAGAAAGCGGGTAGAGTAGAAAATTTCCTACATCGGTGTCTTAATAAGTCGACCGTCTGCTGATTTTCTGGATGGCCGACACCAACCATATTAATCTTCATTTCCTAAACTGTGCGTATACCAATTTTTATGCCATTTGGATACTCCTTGCTAATTCATCAAGCAAATGTCGTATTGGCGCAAAACCATTGGTATTGCAAGCATACAGTGCAAGCGGCGAACGATATTCAATTCACATGAGAAACATTGACGTACAGTAACATTTCGAAAATTTTAAAAGATTTATTTTAGAATTCATAATAAAATGAATTTTATTAATATGAGAACAATTATTTAATTTAGTTTTCTTAAATTGGCATTTAAACTCATATCCATATTAATTACTACTCTAAAATTAAGATCTACTTTACTAATCAATACTTAGTGTGGCATGGCCAGTAAAATCCAAGATTAATACTTTCATTTGTATTTTCAATTTTTGTATTCTTTTTTAAAATTTAGAGTTTGGAGAGAGAGAGAGAGAGAGAGGTGCAAGCATGGAAGAGGGGAATGGGTTGATATATATATATATATAGAGAGAGAGAGAGAGGGGGGGGGGGGGGGGGGGGAGAGCAGGGAACCCTCATCCACCATAACCTCTCATCCCACTCATTCTCCTCCTCAAAAATTTCTTAACAATCTCACTATCCTTCACCCTCATCATCATAAGCCACGGCAACCCTCTAAACTTAATTTTTGATCCATCAAAAAACTTAGTTTTCTCTTAAGTTTCCTCACTAGAAGCATTGTCAACCTTCTCAAGCTTGGTTATGCGTTCGATATCTGCATAACTTATTGGGTTGTTGAGGATCTGACAGTTTCCACCCCCAAACCCGATATGCGACACTCTTTGACAAAAAGACCGGACTGCACGGTAATTGTTAATGATAAGTTCTGTTGGGTACGGACGAGTTTACTCGTAGACCTACGTTTTGATCAATACCTAGATAACAGTTACGTGCAGCTAGTACTACTGACGCGCTGTGGGTTAACCCGTTTAGGGAATGATCTGAAAATGTTCCAGATTCAATCGGGATGCAGATACATACTTGTCATTTAGTGGTAAGCATGCATGTGGATGGTAGGGACCACTTGAGGAGATAAACTTCATTCCCTTTCTTTTATATATTATAGAGTAGAGAGAAAAGGGATGGCTAAGGTTTAGTCTATAGTACTATGTTTTGAATTCTTTCGTTCTATGTTCCGCCGCGGTCCGCAAGTGTTGCGATCCATGCACTGTAAAACAACAAAACTTCAGTCAATTATATAGAAATTTTCCCATATTACACTAATATACTCTCAATTATTATGTTTTTCCCCAATACGATACCTCAAGTTTTCTATCACAGCAAATTACATAGAATTCTGTGTTTTAGGGATTTTATTTCACTTAATTACCCTCAAAAGCATCACATAAAAGGTACTTTACTGTGATAATAGAACTTTAAGGTATTTTATTTGGGGGGAGAGGGACATGATAGTTTATGGTATTTTGGTGTAATTTTCCCATTTTAAAATCTTCTTTTTCGTCATCTTCTTCTTTCATGCGCAGGGGTCTCTCATGGCTTCAGCTGCTCCTCCCCTCTCTCAATCCCCCATCATCATCATCGTCTCTCTCCCATCGCCAGCTCCAGCAATCCCACGCGCAACTCATCCACCTCGGCCTCGCCATTCACCGCTCCAACCTCTCCGACCTCCTCTCTCCCCTCCCCCCCCCCCCTTCTCTCTCCTCCCGCTACTCCCTCTCCCTCTTCCACCAGATCCAATCCCCCAACACCTTCTCCTTCAACAACGTCATTCGATGCCTCGCGAAGAGCCCAAACCCTCATCAAGCCCTCATCTTTTACTCCCACATGCTTGAGATTGGCGTCCCAAGCAACAACTACACCTACCCGTTTCTGCTTCATGCCTGCAGCAGAGACCCATTGAGGAAAGGAGGTAAATTGATCCATGCCTGTGTTTTCAAAATTGGATTTGATGGCGATTTGTATGTCAGAAACGCTTTGATCAGCTTCTATAGCGCTTGTGCTGAGATGGGTAGTTTTAAAAGAGTGTTCGAGGAGCGCCCATTTGTGAGGGATGTGGTTACCTACAACTCCATGCTCGTTGGGTTCGCTAGGGCTGGGGAGGTTTTTCTTGCGGGTAAGGTGTTTGAGGAAATGCCCGAGAGAGATGTGATCTCTTGGAGCAGTATGATTGAGGGGTATGTTCAGAATGGGATCTTGGAGAAGGGTTTGAGTCTTTTAAAGAGATGGTTGAGAGGAAGTTGATGGTGAATGAGGCCGCTTTGGTTACCGCTCTCTCTGCGTCGGCTCGGTTGGGTTTGTTGGAATGTGGGAAGTTTATTCATTCTGTGATGACAGATTTGAGGTTTCCGATTACGATGCCTGTTGGCACCGCGCTGATCGATATGTAAGCGAAATGCGGGCGTATCGAGATTTCGAGGCAAGTGTTTGAAAACTTGCCGAGGAGAGTTGTTTTCGCTTGGATTGCGATGCTTTGTGGGTTGGCTACTCATGGATTAGGAGAAGAGACGCTCGACCTTTTCCAAGAATTTACTGCACAGGGTCTCAGCCCAAACAGTGTGGCTTACTTTCGTTGGGGGTGTTGAATGCGTGCAGTCGAGCTGGATTGGTTGAGGAAGGGCGACGCCATTTCAATTCAATGGCAGATTACGGTATTGCCCCTGAAATGGAGCGCTATGGTTGCATCGTCGACCCTTTGGGTCGGGCTGGTCTCGTATCTGAAGCCCTAGAATTGATCGAAAAGATGAGCATCAAACCCGATTCAGTTTTGTGGATCACTTTGTTAGGTGAATGCAAAATTCATAATTTAGTCGATTTGGACGTAAAAATCGGGAACAAATTGATCGAATCCGAGCCTGAACATGATGGAAACTGTGTTCTTTTAGCCAGTATTTAGGCCAAGGCTAAGAATGGGAGGGGGTGAGTAAAATTAGGAGATTGATGTCTAATCGCGGCACGAATAAACCCGCGGGATGGAACTTGATCGAGGCGAATGGAACTGTTCATAAATTTGTAGCAGGGGATAAAGAACGTGAGAGATCTCAAGGGATTTACAAGACGCTTGAAATGATTGGAAAATGCTGGATATTTTTGCATGAAGTTTCGTCGGTTTTGCACGACATCGGGGATGAAGAGAAGGTCCATGCAATCAAGGAGCATAGCGAAAGGTTAGCTATTGCTTTTGGGTCGATGGTGGTTGAAGTTGGCAAGCCTGTTAGAATTGTGAAGAATTTGAGGGTTTGTGGAGTTTGCCAAGAGTCTTGATTTGAAATATATGATGGAAGAAAACTTCGCATTTGCTTAATAACAGAAACCAAAAACTTCGCATAATAACCAAAACCGAGCCAGTTCTCCATTTATTGATCTCCATCTCAAAAAGTCTCTCATCTACCAAACCCGAGCCAGTTCCATCTATCGACTCATCAGATCATCCTCGTCGCCGGAGGTCCCTCCATATCTTTGAGCATGTTCTCTTTGACTGGCATTCACTGGAATGCATATACCAGTGCGAAAGAGCCATCAGTATGTTCTCGTTTTACAGCCAGCGAATCACAACCTAAATTGCTCAGGGAAAATATAGGCTGATAGCTTTCGACGTTCCCAAATAGGGTCCAATACCACAAAATTTTGGTTCTGATTTGGTAGGGGTGCGCCAGGCCCATGCGATAGCGCAACACACAGGCTACGCTCGAGAACCCCAGCAGCAAGCTGCTGTTGATGGGCTCTCCCCCAAACAAAAATTAATTTAATATCCTAGTGAGCCGATGGCCCACGTATCAGATATTAAACTGATAAGAACAGATACTACACTTGATCTTAGCCAAAAGGCCGAGAAAGGTATGAGTCTTCTCTTCACACCATGAGCCTCGTTTATAGCAGCTCTCACAGCCTCAGCTTCCCTCAGCAGGCGATGTGGGACTGAAGTTTGAGTTAAAAAAAAATAGATAGCAAACGCACTTCCAGCAGCAAAGGAAAATTTGCTGGGGCGTTATGTCTACAGAAACGGACACATCTTTTCTCTTCAAAAACTTTTGGTCTTTCCCACCTCCAGATCCAAAAAATACACCTAGAATCTGCACCTAAGAGATTATAATATGAATGCATTAGAAATTTTCTCTTGCAACTTTCAGGAGAGTTGATGATATCGGCGGGGGTTGTAGACGGTCGCTCTTCGGATCGGGATCGACAACCTCGGCCGTATCGGAACAGGATAACGAATTTTATACCGTTTGAGAAAAAGAATTATTAAATAACATTTAACTTAAGTATAAACAATTTGTCAAATTCTTTTACGATTATTGATGTCTAAAGTCATATTAATGATGTGAAACTAACCGTAAAAACTTATATTAAACATATTAAACCATTAATTAATCAATTTACTCATTAGTGAATATTCTAACCGTTAATAAACTTCATACGAAAAACCACATTATAAAAATGATAAACACGGTATTATCATATGCTATTGGTCTCAAAACTCAGACGGTCATTTATTGGATCGGAATCAGCCATCTCGGATCAGGATCGGCCGAGATTTCAAACCATGCTTTATTGTTCCCTTTTCCAAATCGACCAAGGGCTGGGATTATAAATCAACATAGCTTCGGAAGCGATCAACAAAACACAATGCCTTATTTAAGGTCCATATCAGTTTCTAACATATCAAAAGCATCCTGACCGCATCTGGCTAACATCATCCCTTGGGCACTTCTACTACGGATATCAACTGGTAAGTTACTCGGGGGAAGAAAAGCTGAACAACAACAACTAGGATTTATGCCTCTTCTTCGGCCCGAGCTCTGTATCGACCTTGAATCTTGCAGCTTGAGAGCCGAGTGGCAACAACGGTATCTGTATCACTATCCTCGCCAAAAACTTGACCATCTCTCTGCGGTGTTGTTTGCTGCATCAGGGTGACCAGTAACATGCCATAATGCCGCGCCCCGCTTTCCTGTAGACGGAAACGATGATGTGGCAAGCCCGCGGCATATTTATCCATAAAATGTTGTTTTCTAAATAATATGCTAGGCGCATTGAAACAATAATACACAATGCAAGAATAAATAGCGAGTGTAAAACTTTTCAACGAATATTTTAATTTACATCCAAACATGAAATATTTACAGATACAAGAGTTCAACTGAAAAGTAAATACAATAACAGAAATGCATAAACAAGTGGCATACATGAACTGAAAAGAAAAGGATCACTCGTCTAAGCCTGAGCAGCGATCCGGTCGTACTCCTCTCCTGTAACGTCCACTCCTCCGTGTCCACGGTATCTGACGAGCATTTCAAGAAATAAAGATGGACGGAATGCCCGTCGGCAAACTAGCGCTCGGTAAATACCAAAGTAGAGTAAAAGTGAAAGCGACAAGTATAGAATAATCATGAAGTACTGTATATGTCGAGTAAGAATATATGTAAATGAATATGGGTATATGTACTATAAGTCTCTATTTGGTTTCTATGTTAACGTTAAGTTTTACGTGTGAATATCAACGTAACCGTAGAAGTGTTCACGAGCTCAAAAGTGGGGCTTCAGGAGTAAGAAAACACGGGCTCGTTTCATGTGTTAGTATTGGGACTACAAGCCGCGGAGGAGCCGACCCAACTGAGATTCATAGAATTCAAATAGGTTAATACGGAATTCCTGAAGTTCCGTTGGACTCACATATGAAACTATCCCATACACCCCGAGTAATATATATTATAACTATTAGATGTCCTTAGTTGATTGCTTGGTTTATTTTAATATGTCTTGTTTGAAACCATAGATTGCAAAAGCAAATAAATGCAGTCGAGTAAGTTAAGTAGAATGCGAGTCATGTCAATCGCAATCCTGAATCGAGTCGAGTTAGTTCGAGTAGAATGAGATCGAGTTACCGTTCAAGTTTAAGTTCGAGTCTAGAGTTTAAGTTCGAGTTTGGATTCGAATTGTAGACATTTCTTGTGAATGGATTTAACTGTTGAATTCCTTAAGTTCGGGAGTAATCGGACAACTGTTGCACATGGACGGCAGGATTTTGGTCTTTTTCCAAGACAATTGGCATTGATAACTCCGTTAATTGCAGTGTTGTCTAATCTGAATAGGCAAGTATTCACTTTCTCCGGCTCCCTACGGCTTACGAGAAAAGATGCCGCTTAAATCTATATTAATCTAGAGTCCTTAAAGATTTATTCTAGTTTGTTTACAATGTTTGCATTTCTCGAGAGGGTTTTAAGAAAAATGTTTTAATATTGTTTAAAAATAAATCTCGAGGGTGATTTAGAATATTAAGAGTTTTATATAAATGTAATTTAGTTTCAACGGTACTTTAGTGATAAAACCTAGTTTTTGAAAGTTTATGATGTTCTTCTGAAAACTACTACTTTTGCAATTTTGATGGTATTTTATTGAAATTTTAATTTTCCATTTTAAAATATAATTTTCACAGTTTGTTTTCATTGAAAATACGGATTCATAATTATATATAAATTTTCCAAAGTTTAATTTATTTTGAAAAAAGTCGTATTTAATTAAACCGTATTTTTATTTCCTTTCGAGACCGAATTCTCCGTGAGAAGTTCTGTATCTCACTCTACTGTCCCAAGGACGTGCGATAGCCCGCACCATCCGTAAATGGGTTCCCCTAAAAGGGCCGTAGATGCGCAATTGCAAAGATCTTAAAAATATCGATTAAAAACATTTATTTATAAAAATAATGGTATTTTATTATAAACTGTATTTTTTAAATTAAATATACATCTAAAACTTCGTGGTATGAAACCATAGTGTATGTGATGGAGCAGGTCACTGCCCCGTGAGTTTTGTAGAGGTATATATGCTAGTTATCGAATAAAGGGTTATAATTAAAGCTCATGGTATATACATGAAAAAGTGTGTTATATGTTTATTTCACATGGAATTTTAATTACTTGTTCAGTGGGAGTTTTGTAGAGGTATATATGCTAGTTATATCGAATAAAGGATTTTGAGTTCAGTGGGACTGAATTTCCTCATAAAGAAAAATTTGCGGAAATGAAAGGCCGTCGTCTTATAAAGAAAATGAATTACTTGTTATTGAAAGAAACCTTCCAGTACTTAATGATGAACAAGAAATTCAAGTGAACAATTCCATCAAGAACTAACTCGTGAAGAACATGTTCTCCAAGATACGGATAATTTGGATGAAGTGGTATCGTTAAGAAGATCCCCAAGAATAAGGAAGTCAACAATTCCTAATAATTATATAGTAGTATACCTTCAAGAGTCTGATTTTGATACCGGACTTAAGCATGATCCTAAGTCGTTTCACAAGGCATTATGGAGAAATTTCAGATTTATGGTATAACGCTATGAAGGATGAGATGAAATTTATGGTTAGAAATAAAGTTTGGGATTTTGTTGACTTACCGAAAGGAGTCTCTGTCGCTGGCTGTAAATGGTTTACAAGACCAAACGAGATTCATCAGGTAAAGCTGAACGATATAAGGCCAGACTTGTAGTCAAAGATTTTACTCAGAAAAGAAAACGTCGACTACCATGAAACCGTTTCTTCGATTTCTAAGGAGTCTTTTAGAATCATCATGGTTATAGTAGCTTATTATGATTTAGAGCTATATCAAAGGGATGTGAAAACGGCATTCTTGAATTGGGGTCTTGAAGAGGAGATATGCATGAGGCGGCCAGAAGAATTTGGTCAAAACAATCATTTGGTATGCAAGCTTAAGATATCTATATACAAACTAAAATAAGCTTCTCGACAATGGTATATTAAATCCACAATATTGTTATCTCATATGGATTTATTGAGAATATTGTGGATCAATGCATATACATAAAGGTCAAGGGGATGAGGCTTATTATTTTGGCCTGGTATGTGGATGACATATTGCTTGCAAGTAATGATAAAGAGTTATTATATAATAGAAAGCAATTTCTATCCCACAATTTTGATATGCAGGATATGGGTGATGCCTCGTAGAGATTCAAAGAGATAGATCCTTAAAGAATTTAGGATTATCTCAAAAGACCTACATTGAAAAGTTTTGAATAGGTTTTTGATGCAAGATTGCGCGCCTAAGGAGTCGCCTATAGTGAAAGGGGGCAAATTTAGGCTTGATCAATGTCCCAAAAGCATTTCGGAACAAGAGAAGATGGAGAGCAAGCCATATGCTTCCATGTTTGGAAGTCTTATGTATGCACTCGTTTGCACGAGACCGGACCTTGCCTTTGCAATGGGAATATTTTGGTGTAATTTTCCCATTTTAAAATCTTCTTTTTCGTCATCTTCTTCTTTCATGCGCAGGGGTCTCTCATGGCTTCAGCTGCTCCTCCCCTCTCTCAATCCCCCATCATCATCATCGTCTCTCTCCCATCGCCAGCTCCAGCAATCCCACGCGCAACTCATCCACCTCGGCCTCGCCATTCACCGCTCCAACCTCCCGACCTCCTCTCTCCCCTCCCCCCCCCCCCCTTCTCTCTCCTCCCGCTACTCCCTCTCCCTCTTCCACCAGATCCAATCCCCCAACACCTTCTCCTTCAACAACGTCATTCGATGCCTCGCGAAGAGCCCAAACCCTCATCAAGCCATCATCTTTTACTCCCACATGCTTGAGATTGGCGTCCCAAGCAACAACTACACCTACCCGTTTCTGCTTCATGCCTGCAGCAGAGACCCATTGAGGAAAGGAGGTAAATTGATCCATGCCTGTGTTTTCAAAATTGGATTTGATGGCGATTTGTATGTCAGAAACGCTTTGATCAGCTTCTATAGCGCTTGTGCTGAGATGGGTAGTTTTAAAAGAGTGTTCGAGGAGCGCCCATTTGTGAGGGATGTGGTTACCTACAACTCCATGCTCGTTGGGTTCGCTAGAGCTGGGGAGGTTTTTCTTGCGGGTAAGGTGTTTGAGGAAATGCCCGAGAGAGATGTGATCTCTTGGAGCAGTATGATTGAGGGGTATGTTCAGAATGGGATCTTGGAGAAGGGTTTGAGTCTTTTTAAAGAGATGGTTGAGAGGAAGTTGATGGTGAATGAGGCCGCTTTGGTTACCGCTCTCTCTGCGTCGGCTCGGTTGGGTTTGTTGGAATGTGGGAAGTTTATTCATTCTGTGATGACAGATTTGAGGTTTTCGATTACGATGCCTGTTGGCACCGCGCTGATCGATATGTAAGCGAAATGCGGGCGTATCGAGATTTCGAGGCAAGTGTTTGAAAACTTGCCGAGGAGAGTTGTTTTCGCTTGGATTGCGATGCTTTGTGGGTTGGCTACTCATGGATTAGGAGAAGAGACGCTCGACCTTTTCCAAGAATTTACTGCACAGGGTCTCAGCCCAAACAGTGTGGCTTACTTTCGTTGGGGGTGTTGAATGCGTGCAGTCGAGCTGGATTGGTTGAGGAAGGGCGACGCCATTTCAATTCAATGGCAGATTACGGTATTGCCCCTGAAATGGAGCGCTATGGTTGCATCGTCGACCCTTTGGGTCGGGCTGGTCTCGTATCTGAAGCCCTAGAATTGATCGAAAAGATGAGCATCAAACCCGATTCAGTTTTGTGGATCACTTTGTTAGGTGAATGCAAAATTCATAATTTAGTCGATTTGGACGTAAAAATCGGGAACAAATTGATCGAATCCGAGCCTGAACATGATGGAAACTGTGTTCTTTTAGCCAGTATTTAGGCCAAGGCTAAGAAATGGGAGGGGGTGAGTAAAATTAGGAGATTGATGTCTAATCGCGGCACGAATAAACCCGCGGGATGGAACTTGATCGAGGCGAATGGAACTGTTCATAAATTTGTAGCAGGGGATAAAGAACGTGAGAGATCTCAAGGGATTTACAAGACGCTTGAAATGATTGGAAAATGCTGGATATTTTTGCCTGAAGTTTCGTCGGTTTTGCACGACATCGGGGATGAAGAGAAGGTCCATGCAATCAAGGAGCATAGCGAAAGGTTAGCTATTGCTTTTGGGTCGATGGTGGTTGAAGTTGGCAAGCCTGTTAGAATTGTGAAGAATTTGAGGGTTTGTGGAGTTTGCCAAGAGTCTTGATTGAAATATATGATGGAAGAAACTTCGCATTTGCTTAATAACAGAAACCAAAAACTTCGCATAATAACCAAAACCGAGCAGTTCTCCATTTATTGATCTCCATCTCAAAAAGTCTCTCATCTACCAAACCCGAGCCAGTTCCATCTATCGACTCATCAGATCCATCCTCGTCGCCGGAGGTCCCTCCATATCTTTGAGCATGTTCTCTTTGACTGGCATTCACTGGAATGCATATATACCAGTGCGAAAGAGCCATCAGTATGTTCTCGTTTTACAGCCAGCGAATCACAACCTAAATTGCTCAGGGAAAATATAGGCTGATAGCTTTCGACGTTCCAAATTGGGTCCATACCACAAAATTTTGGTTCTGATTTGGTAGGGGTGCGCCAGGCCCATGCGATAGCGCAACACACAGGCGACGCTCGAGAACCCCAGCAGCAAGCTGCTGTTGATGGGCTCTCCCCAACAAAATTAATTTAATATCCTAGTGAGCCGATGGCCCACGTATCAGATATTAAACTGATAAGAACAGATACTCACTTGATCTTAGCCAAAAGGCCGAGAAAGGTATGAGTCTTCTCTTCACACCATGAGCCTCGTTTATAGCAGCTCTCACAGCCTCAGCTTCCCTCAGCAGGCGATGTGGGACTGAAGTTTGAGTTAAAAAAAAATAGATAGCAAACGCACTTCAGCAGCAAAGGAAAATTTGCTGGGGCGTTATGTCTACAGAAACGGACACATCTTTTCTCTTCAAAAACTTTTGGTCTTTCCCACCTCCAGATCCAAAAAATACACCTAGAATCTGCACCTAAGAGATTATAATATGAATGCATTAGAAATTTTCTCTTGCAACTTTCAGGAGAGTTGATGATATCGGCGGGGGTTGTAGACGGTCGCTCTTCGGATCGGGATCGACAACCTCGGCCGTATCGGAACAGGATAACGAATTTTATACCGTTTGAGAAAAAGAATTATTAAATAACATTTAACTTAAGGTATAAACAATTTGTCAAATTCTTTTACGATTATGATGTCTAAAGTCATATTAATGATGTGAAACTAACCGTAAAAACTTATATTAAACATATTAAACCATTAATTAATCAATTTCTCATTAGTGAATATTCTAACCGTTAATAAACTTCATACGAAAAACCACATTATAAAAATGATAAACACGGTATTATCATATGCTATTGGTCTCAAAACTCAGACGGTCATTTATTGGATCGGAATCAGCCATCTCGGATCAGGATCGGCCGAGATTTCAAACCATGCTTTATTGTTCCCTTTTCCAAATCGACCAAGGGCTGGGATTATAAATCAACATAGCTTCGGAAGCGATCAACAAAACACAATGCCTTATTAAGGTCCATATCAGTTTCTAACATATCAAAAGCATCCTGACCGCATCTGGCTAACATCATCCCTTGGGCACTTCTACTACGGATATCAACTGGTAAGTTACTCGGGGGAAGAAAAGCTGAACAACAACAACTAGGATTTATGCCTCTTCTTCGGCCCGAGCTCTGTATCGACCTTGAATCTTGCAGCTTGAGAGCCGAGTGGCAACAACGGTATCTGTATCACTATCCTCGCCAAAAACTTGACCATCTCTCTGCGGTGTTGTTTGCTGCATCAGGGTGACCAGTAACATGCCATAATGCCGCGCCCCGCTTTCCTGTAGACGGAACGATGATGTGGCAAGCCCGCGGCATATTTATCCATAAAATGTTGTTTTCTAAATAATATGCTAGGCGCATTGAAACAATAATACACAATGCAAGAATAAATAGCGAGTGTAAAACTTTTCAACGAATATTTTAATTTACATCCAAACATGAAATATTTACAGATACAAGAGTTCAACTGAAAAGTAAATACAATAACAGAAATGCATAAACAAGTGGCATACATGAACTGAAAAGAAAAGGATCACTCGTCTAAGCCTGAGCAGCGATCCGGTCGTACTCCTCTCCTGTAACGTCCACTCCTCCGTGTCCACGGTATCTGACGAGCATTTCAAGAAATAAAGATGGGCGGAATGCCCGTCGGCAAACTAGCGCTCGGTAAATCCCAAAGTAGAGTAACAGTGAAAGCGACAAGTATAGAATAATCATGAAGTACTGTATATGTCGAGTAAGAATATATGTAAATGAATATGGGTATATGTACTATAAGTCTCTATTTGGTTTCTATGTTAACGTTAAGTTTTACGTGTGAATATCAACGTAACCGGTAGAAGTGTTCACAAGCTCAAAAGTGGGGCTTCAGGAGTAAGAAAACACGGGCTCGTTTCATGTGTTAGTATTGGGACTACAAGCCGCGGAGGAGCCGACCCAACTGAGATTCATAGAATTCAAATAGGTTAATACGGAATTCCTGAAGTTCCGTTGGACTCACATATGAAACTATCCCATACACCCCGAGTAATATATATTATAACTGTTAGATGTCCTTAGTTGATTGCTTGGTTATTTTAATATGTCTTGTTTGAAACCATAGATTGCAAAAGCAAATAAATGCAGTCGAGTAAGTTAAGTAGAATGCGAGTCATGTCAATCGCAATCCTGAATCGAGTCGAGTTAGTTCGAGTAGATAGAGATCGAGTTACCGTTCAAGTTTAAGTTCGAGTCTAGAGTTTAAGTTCGAGTTTGGATTCGAATTGTAGACATTTCTGTGAATGGATTTAACTGTTGAATTCCTGAAGTTCGGGAGTAATCGGACAACTGTTGCACATGGACGGCAGGATTTGGTCTTTTTCCAAGACAATTGGCATTGATAACTCCGTTAATTGCAGTGTTGTCTAATCTGAATAGGCAAGCATTCACTTTCTCCGGCTCCTACGGCTTACGAGAAAAGATGCAGCTTAATCTATATTAATCTAGAGTCCTTAAAGATTTATTCTAGTTTGTTTACAATGTTTGCATTTCTCGAGAGGGTTTTAAGAAAAATGTTTTAATATTGTTTAAAAATAAATCTCGAGGGTGATTTAGAATATTA